>ML681981.1:13874720-13963683 GCA_007922195.1 Podocnemis expansa | reverse complement strand
ATATAATATAATATAATATAATATAATATAATATAATATAATATAATCAACACTATTATTTGTGTCAACCAAATTTGTAATCTCCATCCAGAAAAAGATATCAAGTTAGCTTGGCAGGACGTATTTTCCATAAAACTATGATGATTTGCATTAATTACATTATCTTCCTTTAGTTCTTTATTAGTAAAATCCTGTATCAGCCACTCTATTTTCTTTTCTGGGATCAATGGTAGTCTGACAGGCCCATAATTACCCAACTCACCTTGTTTACCTTTTTTATATATTGGAACACCATTAACTTTGTTCCAGTCTTTTGGAACTTCTCCAGTATTCCGTGATTATTGAAAAATCAACAATAAGGCCAGTGAGCTCTTTCACTATCTCTTCTAAAACTTTTGGATGCAAGTTACCTGGACCTGCTGATTTTAAAAATAGCTAACTTCAGTAGCTGCTATTTAACATCCGCATGAGATGTGGAATGGAAAACGTTATATCACCTGATGCTAGATCATGTGTTTATTTTCCCAAATACAGAAGAGAAATTTTATTTAACCCTTCTTCATTATAATTGATAATTCTACCATTTCCATCTACTAATGCAGTGGTTCTCAAACCTTTTGTGGATTGTGACACGCTTGGGAGCATATTGCAACTCTACGGGACACACTAGCCCACTCCCTCCAAGCCAAATCCAGCCAGTTCCCCAGTTCTCTGTGACATACTTACTGCTGTGTTGTGACACAGTAATGTGTCCCGACACAGTGGTTGAGAACCATTGTACTAATGGACTGATAATATTCTCAAGATTCTTTTTTGTTCCTAATATTTTTAAACTCCTTATTCTCCTTAGCTATGCTGGCCATAGCTTTCTCCTTGTATCCCTTGGCTTCTTTATCAATTTTCTATAATTTTTGATTTCTGATTTATATGCATTACCATCAACTTGCCTGTTCTTCCATTTATGTAGGCTGAAATTATTTGTATCTAGTTTAAAAATATCCACTTAAGTAGTTAAAAAAGTATAGCTGCCTTCACTTCCTCTCTAAACCAGGCTTTATAAACCAAGAGGGCTTCCTTCCTAGATTATGGATTTTTGGGCCATCTAGTAAAATTGGGAGTAATAGTATAGAGGTTATTTATCCTTACTGGTGTATCAAGGTGCTAATTAATCAATGTAAAGCCACGTTGCCACTACTTAAAACTGTTACAAATCATTGCAAAATTATTTCTTTCTATGCTATTAGCTGAAGTAAATTCACTTGATTTTATATTTTAACCAATTTATATGTTGTTTTTAAATGGCTTTTCCAATTTTAGTTATATCAATAGTCCTAAAGGCCTTCTTAGTCTTTCAGAATAACCTTTATTTTTCCTGGGGTGCATTTTAACTTCAGAAATATTGATGTATCAAGTCTGAGGTTCCCTGGCTGTGCTGAAGCATCTTTTGTGTAGGGTCATGCAAATGACTACTATGAGATCACAAGCCCTAGCTGAAGGCAGGGGCATGTGTATTTGCATGTATGAAATGTTTAAGAAAAACATCTTTTCTCCAAAATGTTGATTGTAGCCAAAACAAAACGGTTTTAAGTCCTCCTTCAACTCCTTTTCTTAGTTCAGCTGTGTCTCCTGAGTGGTATGAAATCATAATATAATTAGTTCTCCAGCTGCTGTAGTCTCCAGGCAAAGCAAAAACCTGAATTCCTGTCTTTTAATTTCTGCTTTAAAAAAAGCTCAAGCCCTTTCCAGCCTTCTTCAGGGCACAAATCTACTCTTCTCTCTTCCTTTTCAGGTCACTTTCAAGAGCCAGTTTCTGCCCTCAGTTACCATCATATAGCTTCCTAAATCTTGGGGTTATAAGGATCTGAGAGCGCTTTTAGGCCTGGGCTATCTTATATCAAGAATGCCTAAGTTTTCTGTAGTCAGGGTCTCAAGGATCAAGACCACAGAATGCGCAGTGTGTGTTGGGGCTTGTTTACATGGATGGCTCAGTGTTGTACCAGAGGTCCCAGGGTCCAAGCCTACATTTGCACCCCCTCACACTCTACCTCATGCCCCCTGCACTGGGCAGGAGGTACCCTGGTGCCGTCCCGTCCCCCCCCCAGTTGTCCCAGGGAGGGGCTGGATCTATCTGCAGAGGAGAAGCTGGAGGCTTGGGGTGAAAATGCAGGCTTAGCTCTGCTGTCCCCCCTTCCAGTCCCATACTTACTAGTGTGCAGTCACCACCGTGCCCCTGCAGCCTGACGCTGGCTCTAATGGGGCAGCCTAACCACTCCCCCTTGAGCTTCGGAGGGCCCCTTAGAGGCATCCATCAGCACTTCCTGTGCCCCCTGCCCCTCAGGAATGACTGAGCTGGGCCAGGTGGCAGCTTCCACATCCTTATCTGCCACTTGAGCCCCGCAGCCCAGCCCCTTAGACACCACAGGACAGCCTGCACTCCCCTACCTCAGCCTGCGGAGGGGGCTGGATCAGCCCTTCAGGATGCATGAGAAGGAAGGAGCTGAGGAGCACCTGCAGTGCCTCCTATGCCCACGCCCCTGCCCGGCCAGGTGCCACACCACTGCTCCCCCCTCCACATACACGCACTTATTCACAGCTCCAGCCGGGGCAGCCTCGCTTTCCTGCTTCCTCACCTTGGGGACAGAGGGCATCAACATGGCACTCACCTGCAGCCCCGCACCCAGGGGCCTGGCCTTTCCCCACCCCCCTTTGGTATGCCACTGGAATGACCATGTACCATATAACTGACCAGTGAAAGTCATTGCTTAGACCTATGCAGCACATCTGCATTTGGGGTTTACACAGGAACAGCTGCCCCAATAGCCAAGTTTAATCGTATGTGCAAGACCTTCAGCTGTTTCATTACCTGTGATGCTAAAAGTTCAGTGTAAGTTCAGCGTACTTCCTATGTAACAGTGAGTGAGCTGTGGAAATGCTCTGCTCTCCACAAAAGCATTTCCTGAACAAGGACACCGAACTCCTCTGAGACCTCCCAAGAGGATCCCCCAGGAATATAGGATTGGATGAGCAGATGAATAGGCCTGTCAGTCCTGGGGCTGGAATGTGTGGCCCCACTCATTTTTGCATTTCCTATTGCCTGTGAGGCCTTGTGATGGCAAAAGACAGGGTAATTATGCCTGAAGAAGAGTAGCTGGGTGTCTGGGGGCCCCGTGTGTGTAAGTGCGGTGCAATTTGTAATGACCCTTGTGGGAAACATATGGGAATCTTATCCAAAAGCTGAGAATTTGGGGTTTTCCTTTGGGAAGAAGAAATGCAGAGGTCGCTGCAAAGCTGAAGGAACTAGAAATGTTAGTACTTTGTTACCCAGTTCTGTGGCATAACTCAGTAGACTGAAATAATTAATTTTCTGAATATGCACTAGTATTCTTGGGTTTGTCTCTGCTGCCTTTTTAAATGTGTCTAGATGTTCCCATTTTAGTCCTCCATAGCTATGTGAAGTGGACTGACTGCTACCATAGGAAGCAAAGGGGACACAATGCCTCAAGAAAAGAGGATATTGAGGATTGGCAGGGTGGGGCAATGCAGGATTATCTCCCTTTTGAAATAGGCAACAGATTGCAATAGTTCTCAAACTCACATTAGTAACGTATAATTCAGATCCATTGCATTGTACCAGTATTAACTGTCTGGGGGTTGGAAAATTGTTAAATGTTAGGATGGAGATATATTGAAATGAGAAGTTAACATATCAGCTACACTTTTACTTGAGGTGTTTTAAACTGTTTGGGTTTTTTCCTTTTTAAATTCCAGAAACCAGAAGGACTGCCTTTGGCGTGGTGTATACCAGGAAACTCCCCCGAGCAGACGAGGAGGAAGGCATTCTTCCAGTTCGCAAGAAAGCTAAGACTGAAGCACAAGCATCAAACACAACTTCTCAGCTTCCATAGTGGCGTTTTCTCCCATGTCACCTCACCTAACAATTCCTGTATTTATTATTTAAATTTGTTCGGCTAAGTATTCTTTTATTTTTTAAAAAAACCTTTATATTTCTGCAAAAATAAGGCTATTGAAATCCATAACTTTTTGCCACAGCAGAATGATTTTACTGTTGCTGGCAAAAGGATAGTCTAGAATTGCTTTGCCATTTTTTGTTACTATGGTAGTATCTCAGCTACCACTCCTAATCCCTGGAGATTAGAAAGGTTGAATACAGTTAGCAGTTTCTGAGTGTGAAAAATGTTACAGCCTGGGCTCCACAGCTACATGTGAGTCTTTATGCATTGACATGATTTCACAATTAGTTTGTTTTAAACATGATGACCCTATCTTCACTTCAGCAAAGTTTAGAAAGTTTCCAGGTACTTCATGGTACAACTCCAAGCTAGTACCTGCAGCCTCCCAATTGACATAAGAAAAATAGCTGTGTGATGCAGAATACAACTGTCTACTTTTGTTTCATGACAGTTGTCTTTGGAAAGAGAGACAGACATCTTTGAATTGCAAGGAAATCCCTTATCAATTATTTGTATTACAGTAATGCATAATGGCTTGAGCCCTACTATGCTAGGTGTGATACAAAGATACAACTAAAATACAGTCCCTGCCCAGAGGAGCATAAAGTTGAAATATAGTATGACACCACAGCTAGTTAGAACAGGCAGACAAGAAGAGCCTTAGGTAACACAGATGAGTGTGATCAATGTGATAAACAGCGGTCACAACATGCCAGCTGCCTAACATAGGTCTAAGTAACCTTAGATAAATAAAACATCAGAATCTGTGTTCTTCACCAAGAATATCCATTCTGCTACCACTTTCTCTCTTCCCCACACCCAGTTCCCACCTCAATGCATCTAATTCAGCTGCCTGCAAATTATAATCAGCTCCCTTCTGCAAAAGATTTTTAGGGCTCTTACAAGTCTTGATTAAGGCTTTTGTTTTGATGTTAAACTAATATGAAAGAAAGGTAAAAGATTGCTGTGGAGGTGGAGCAGCTGTGTCTCCAGCTATGACAATTTCAGCACTGTGGCCACCTCCTGAAGAAAGTTGAGACATACAAATTACAGCTTTTAAAATGCCACAGGTATCTTTGTGCAGTTGATCTACATAAAGTAACACTCAGAAGCTTGACCAAGCAGCCTCAAGGGAGTTTTGCTTTAAAAATGCACTAACATTTTTAGAGATGGTGTGTGTTACTCACAAGGAGCTTTTACACTGAGAAGTGCACAGTGCAATTTTTGCCCTAGATGCTTTTCATTTTCTTAGACTTTGTGCATGACCTGTGTCAATCAGTGGATATAACTACATTAGTTTGTTGTTTAGAGAATCATAAACAAGGTTCTAATATTCTGGCTGAAACCAAAGGGGAGGGACCAAATCCAACTGACCACTAAATGCAACGATGGCACTGTGGTTTTTTGTTTTTACTATGGCCAGAGATGTTCTTTTTGAATGATGCATAGAGAGGCTTGTGAATGTAGAAGGAGCAGCATGGTGATCTTGCATACTATTTGTTTAACATCACATATAGGCTTTAGATAACCTTCTTAGCAGCCTCTGATGTTTATCCTTTATCTCCTCTCCCCTCCAAGCACTGATAGAAAATTTGGAGACACAACATTTAATTCTTTAAACTGATTTTGTTTGGGGTGGGGGTGGGGGAGATACAAATGTTTCTTAAATATATATGCGGGCAAAATTAAAAAAACCAAAAAAAAGCCCAGAGCTTATTTTGTGTCTAAGTTCCATTGCTGGCTGACATGGACACTGAGCTTGTTGCAGAGAAAGGTGGTATAGCAGCAGTAGGTGGCTAGTGGGCAGTGACAGCTATCTATTATGACTCAATGAAGAGGCGCCTGCTCTTAAATCTCAGCATTTTTAGTAAAGACTTCCATATAGTGGGCTGGATTAATGAGGGGGCACTTTGCAATACACTTGTCTAAGAAGATTGTCTGTCTAAATCTCTGTTGTAGCCACCAACAGAATTCTTTAGGTATTCCTGCTTTGTGGATCTTATCCTTGCTCTTTTATTGTCACATTTGGTTATAATCATTCATATGCAAAACCCTGCTTTTGTACTAAAACATTCACACATATTGCCAAATTTGCAATATAATTAATTGGTTACACATGACCAACTGGACCCCCTGTCATGTGCAGCAATGTATCACCAGGAGTTGATTTAGGTTTCTCTCCAGTGTTCACTGGCTAGAGTCTGATTGAGGATGGGGTAGGAGATGGAAGCCATGGGCTGTAGCAGTGGGGCAATGGTAGTTTTCTTACTTAAGAGACTGCAGCACTGATACCTGGGTTTAATTATGTGCAGTATATAAAGCCACTGTAACTTTAACTGATCTAGAACTCAAAACGGGGGAGATTATACCTTCATCTCCCCTAGTAAAAGCAGAGGGAGAGCTGCTACTCCTCTCCCAGCATGAAGGAATACGGTTCCCTTCCTCCTTGGCTGGTGCTGCGCAAGTTCCCCAACTTGTTTGGATCTGTTTAGATGAGTTGATGCCTAATTCAGACCTCAAATCAAAACAAGTTTTACTGCAAATATTAACCACTGTTGGTTTGGGGTTTTTAAAAACACAGAAAGGAAGCTGAAAAGGCATTTAATAATGAAAAGATGGTATTTCAGAGCTGGTAGCTGAGTAGTTTTCTAAAGATACTGTACACCTAATCATTTAGCTAATAAAAAGAAGGAAGCAAGCTGTCAGGATTGTGGTACTCCCTTACAGACTTGGAGGGTGGAAGGGATTATCATGCTCATCTAATCCAGTGGGTTTTCAAACCTAGGGACAGGATCCAGTACTGGGTCGCAAATCCTCAGGTACTGAGTCACAGCGACCCCTGATGCTGCCGCCAAAAGACTGGGATTCATTGCTAAGAGATGTAACTGTTTGGTTGTGAGCATAAATGATTTATTTCAACTAGGTCCCAAGAAGAAGGGTTTGAAAACCACTGATCTAGTCTGACCTCTTGCACGATGTGTGCCCCAGAACCTTTCCCATCCACTTTTGTACATGCTGCACACAGCTTTTCCACCTGGCAGAAAATGGTCTGAGATAAAAAGAGCCACACAGTTTATTAAATTTTAAATAAGATCAATACAAAATGTACATACAAAGCAGTACACATTTACAAATATACATGTCTTTTCTTAAATCAGTATATCCCAGGTTGCCAGAAGTACACGTTCCTTCACTGTCATCCTCTTACCTTCAAAACATTGTTTGAACCGCACAGCCAGTTACTTAATGTTTGACTTGGGCTTCTTTACCAATGATTGGTTAAAAAAAGTCCATTTACCAAACTGTCCTTTAATTACATTTTGCATCTTAGAAAACCTTCCATTGCTTTCTACTATCTTCCATATATCGTCACTCATTTAACCACTCACTTTAATATGGAGTATTCAACAGAGACAGGGCAACAGTGGCAAATATTAGCTAATTAGGGCTAATGAAAGGCTTGACAGGAAGCTGCTGTTAGAGTTGAACTGTTGACTAAGATAAGCTATGGGTAGGGTATTGGTATGGGTATTGCTGATTGATTCAGGTTGCCATGGCAGCAACTATAGCTTTCTATATAAAAGCAATGGTGATGTGACTTATTGAAAAAGTTCAATTATAATAATTGAAACACTAACAAAAAATTAAATAAATAGGGCAACTTTAAATAAATAAAATTTTGACATGAAACTCTTTAAATGTCTCTGCATCTTTGTTCTACAATGTTCTGATGCAAGCAGCTACAAATAATCCAGGTAGGATGAGCAATTTTCCTTCTATTAAAAATAGTGTGGTCTGCAATTTTTCTTGAGATTGATTGGTGCCTTTAAACTGCTGAAGAGAAGACTAGTTTTCTCCAGGCCAGTTTTTTTGGGTTTTTTTCTTCCCTCTTCAGAATGTGTCTATGTGGGAGTTTTTGTAAGAGTTTTCTTTAAGGCTGTTGAATATCTCTTTTGCGCCGTTCTGCCACTGAAGAACAAGATCCATAGGGGTTTTCTCTTCCTGTTCAAAAAAAGGAGGGGAACCAAGTTTAATTTCAGGTGGCAAAGTAAGTAACAATGTCCCTTTGCTCTTCTAGTTCTGGGGGAGAGGTACATACATCTAATGAACAGTGTTTCTTCATTTGATGATACCTTAACACTGTCTCAACGTCTTTGCTTTGATAGCATTGTGCCACACTCTAAAGATGTGTTCCTGGTGCGGTACCAACGGAGGGAGCAGGCCTCTGGGTGCCAGGCTGGCCCATCACAAAGTGCAGGAGGAGAGATGTGGAAGGGTCTGAGACATGCAGAGCCTCCTGCACGCCTCTTGTGTTGTGAAGGGCTAGCCGAGCATGCACACTCCTGACCCCCCAAAGCTGGAGCAGAGAGGCCATACCCCATCAGAGCCTGCACTTGGCTGGAGCAGTGATAGTGGCACCACGTGACAAGTTGGGGTTAGCCCATCGCAAGGTGGGGAATGCAGGATGTGCGCTTCAGCACCTTTGTGCATCAAGACAGGCCCACCCCTCTTCAGACAGGGGGATGGGGTAAAGCTGCCTGGTCCCAGCTGGTGGGGGGGGGGATGCAGGAGGTGCTGAGGGGCTCCCACTTGCATGTGATGAAGGACCGATCTGCCCCCCCGACAGGGGGCTGGTGAGGCTGTCCTGTCCCAGCTGGAGCCAGGCTGTGCGGCTGCTGCAGCCTCACGGCCCCTACACGCCACCCCCTCAAGTCCTGACCCCCATCACCCCAGGACAGCTGGGAGGTGGAGCTGGGACCCCTCCTGTGCTAGATGGGGAAAGCAGGAGCGGAAATCTGGGCTTGGCCCCCCAGGTGCTGGATGCTTTTGGTATGCCACTGTGTGTTCGTGCTCCTTTTGAAGTCGGTAGCTAAAAGATATCCATTATTTTCAGTGGTTGCAGGAGCAGGTCTTTTTGGCAGATGTCCTGATCAATAATAGAGCACACCCTAAATGTCATTTTGCAAGAATATGTAACCAGGGATTTCCCCAACACACCCCACCAGCTAGTAACAGTGTTATACCAATTTAGTGAGCACCCCCACTACTCCCAGTACACCCCCTCCACAATTTCCAGTCCTCAGGAGAATACTGTATGTAATTCATTTCAGTAAACAAAGGTTCTTTTTGTTTTAAGTTAAATTAATAAGGAGTCTAGTTAAGATAAACCATAAGCCACTCTTAAACTGAAATGTGTCTATATAGAGGTGTCAAACAAGGAGGCTGGTGACACTTTTAAAGACTAACAAATTTATTTATTGCATGAGCTTAAGCGGCTAAAGAAGTGGGATTTTCTTCCACAAGAGCTCATGCAATAAAAAATTTTATTAGTCCTTAAAAATGCCACAGGACTCCTTGTCCGATTTGCTAGACTAAACTAACATGGCTCCCCTTTGGAACTTTACATAGAGGTGTGTAACAGATTTAAAAATAAATTTTAAATTAAATGGGTACAACTTGTATAGACAGGGCTTAAGAGAGCAGATTTTTGGGTTTCAACACTTGTCATCAACATTCTACACACACGTTGCTGAATATGGTCATTAGAGACTATGTTACAGAGCAACTAAACAGAATGGCCCGAGGAGGCTGCCTGGCAGCCTTCGCAAAGTGCAGTACCTAGGCAGCTACATGTTTTCCAAACTGTTCATTGCAAAAATTGATGAGTGATAGTAATAAAGGTCACTTTCCAGCCTGATGTCACTTTTGAAATATTTTTATTTTTCCCTGATTTTGTAGGTGGTTAGCTAATTTCCTGGATTTTAACAACTAGTTGCAGATATCTTCCTTTTTACTCCATAGCTGCAAGAAGTCTGTTTGGGGGCTTCCTTCCATACTCTTAAAGTTGTGCTTAGTCAAAACTCTCTCCCACTTCCACCTTGTCTTACACACCCAGCAGGTCAGGTTTCTAATTAACTATTCATCCAGACATACAGCCAATAGCGGCCATCAGCTGTAGATTCACTGGCATAGCAGAACGGATTATTTTTTAGGAGGGTCAGTCAGCTGCAGATTCACAGAGGTTTAAAACATTATTAACATACAGTGCAAGTGCAACAGGCTACAATTATTCCAAAAGACTAATATCTTTTGGATTTTTTTTAAAAGATATGTCACTGAAGTGGATGTTATGGTGAGGTGTAACTTTAAAGCAGAGTTGAATAGAATTTTTTTAATTTTCAGAAATGTACTGTAACTTTTCATGAAATGCAGACCATGTTTCTAAATAATTTAAAATAAAAAGATCAAACTAGATCAGCACAGGGGTCCCTTTTGGCCTGAATACCTATGAAACTGTTCTGATGGGGAAACTACCCTTGTAACTTTTCTGTTAGTTAATCTTACTTACACAGTTCTTTATGTGTAGATTTGCACCGTACATAATCAGGAGTCTAATCATTTTGTAACGATTCAGCCTCACTGCATCATGCATTGGTGTGTCTCCTTCCTAAAATAAACACAAAGATTGATTGCTGGTTTAGACTCTTCATGCTCACACAACAATCACAGATGAACAAAGTACACATTAATTGTACAGTCAAGTGGAATTATAAGGGCATATGTCAGCTCAGTGCTATGTTTAATTGAAAGGTAGCCTTTATGTTACGTAAGATATATAATTTACTTACTCTGTCTTTGGCATTGAGGTCTGCTTCACAGGCAATGAGGTGCTCAGCACAGTCATATTGACCTGTCCTTACAGCTACATGCAGAGGTGTACTGAGCAACTAGTAAAATGAAATGAAGAAAACAATCAGTGGGAGCAGGAAAATTTATCAGTGAAAAATCAAATCTGATTTAGAGCCTGTACATGGAGAACAGCTGTCAAAATAATTTATTTGCAGTCAGAGTCAGTTTGTCACACCCAACTTAAAAGGCTATGAAAAGAACATACTTTATCTCTGGCATTTCTGTTTATTCCTTTGTTTAGCAGGAATTTCAGAACTTCCAAGCTTCCCCCACGACATGCCCAGTGAACAGCAGTAGATTCAAGCTACACCAAGAAAAAAAACCAGAAAAATGTGATAAATAAATTCATCAGTGTTTAAAAGTGCCACAAGACTCATAATTTGTTTAACCTGAAAATAATTCAAAATTTTTAAAAACAAAATTGTGATAAAATTACTAAAATTAATATTCATTTTTAATTCAGCCTGACCTAAATCAAACCACTGAAAATCAGTGCTCATTGAAGTGTGGCCATTAGCAGCTTTTCTTATTTGGCCCTAATGTCTTTAGTACTGCCAATTCGTAATCAAGCCATATTGTATTTCAAGGCAGTGAGATCTTCCAATACTGCTGTGGTAGAGGGTGTCTGGACCTGGTTATGGATTACTTGATTATTATAACATGCCTTAAATTAAACCTTCACTAAGACAGTTTTAGCCCAAGTGCAGATTTATTTTTCTTGACCAGGGGTCAGCAACCCAAAAGATAAGAAGAACCATTTTTTAAAAGTTCCAATAACCAAGTGTTTTGAGAACCGCAATGGGTGTAGCTTTGGGGTAGGGGGAGCTTGGCCAGAATGCCTGCCTCAGAGTCCCCAGGGGATGGGGCAGAGCTGAGCTGCAAGGGGGCAGCCAAAGAGCCACAGATTGCAGACCCCTGACAGTAATTTTACACAAGAGGTCCAAATTTTTCAAATGTGGTTGTCTAAAGTTAGGCTCCTAAATTATGTCAAGGCGTCCCTAATTTTAAATGATCTGCTCTTTCAAAAATTTTCTCTCACAAAGCTCATTCAATACATAAATTTGTTAGTCTTTAAGCGCCACAGGCCTCCTTGCTTATTTTGCTGAACAAGGCTAACACGGCTACACCTTTGAATCTTTCAAAAGCATTCAACATCCACAAAGTCCAGAGAAATTAATGGGAGCAGTGAGATAGCAGCACTTTAAAAAAAAAATCAGGAAACTTAGCTTTGGGTGTCTGCTATGGATTTAGAAACCTAACTGGGGGCAGGCAGATATGAACATTCTAGCCAAGTTTGGCATTCAGTGTTTGATGCCTAGCAATATCTTTTTTCCTGTTTTGATGGCTTTTGGACTCTGAAACATAACAAAAACAAAGCTCATTGTAAAGAAACACCTTTTCCAAACTTTTCTGCAGATGGGGAGAGTCTCTCTTACTACCTAGTCCCAGGCTTCCTCCTGCCCCTTGGAAATCATGTTTGTTCTTCATCCCTTGTACTCTCACCTCCAGTTGCTGGAGAGTTGCGTAAATACTTCTCTGATCCCTCCTATGCACCATGTAAGGAGTGCAGAAGCAGCTATAAATTCTGTTGCTACTTGACTCTACTTAGGGCCATGATTCCAGAAGAGCAGCTTTTGTCCTGCTCAGGCACGAAATGCTGGCCCAGGTGTGTTAGGGTGTGTACTGTGGTGCACCTGTGCTAAGTGAATGAGCCTGTGGCATCTCTACCACTTTGTAGAGGTGACAAGCCAGGAGTAGATTGCTACTCTTAGACTTTTAGTCAGGCTCTGTTGTGAATAGGCTCCAGAAATTATATGCTGAGCAAACTGCTTCTCATCTTCACATTGTTCAACAGGCATTTTGGGGGCAAACACCCTTTCTTTGTACTCCCTTTCCAGCAGTCCTGTTTTTGGGGTCCTCTCTTACAAGCTGTTCTGGGGTTACTTGCGATAGGCCCTGTAAGTCTGATTTATCTTATAAATTTATTTTGTATCTTTGGAATTTAGCACCTGCAAACTGCAGGTAGCAGGTTTTTACAAAGAAACAAAGGTGCATACCATGTCTTGGAACTCAAGTTGGGCTCCAGCTTCCACTAGCTTTTCCACCACCGCCAGATGTCCTTCTGAGCATGCCCTGTGCAATGCAGTGCGTTGGTACTGTCAAGTAAAACCATGAGAAGTCAAATATTGAGTGCACCACAAAGATCTGTGAAATCCTTTTCTCATACCCTGAATGTGTTTTATGCTGATTCATTATTGAGTGCTTATGCTTTTGAGACCTTGAATCTGCTAAATTTCAGTAACAACTTCAAAGATGAGAGCTGTCTAGCTAGCAGATTTTAAATGGCATGAGTAAGATCTGCAATGTGGCATTCCAATTAAAAGAACTTCTGAATTTCTTGCATTCCCAGGTCCAGAGGTCACACAGGGGGTGAAGGGATGTAGGGTCACATGCATCCTCCCCCAAATTTTCTGCTTGGCTTGTACTGAGTAGCCTCATGTAGACTGAGCATGCTCACTAACACTGCTGAAGCTGGATGCCTTCACTTTGCCCCCACCATCAGAATGCATGGCTCATCTGTACCCCACTATGTGGCCAATGCACTTTTAAGCAGGATATAATTTGGGGGCACAAACAGTCTCTCCCCAGCTGGGAACATGGTAGGAGTTGGCCATCCAAACAAAGCTTTTTTTTTTTTTTTAAGAATGAAATAATTCAATTTTATTACTGTGCAGAATATTTTCTGTACTGTATCTCATTTTCATGGAATCCTAAAGCATTGAATGTCCTTTTGCCAAAGGGAATCAGGGTTTCCTGATTGCTATCATGTTTCTGATAAATACACAGGCTTTCCTAGGTAAAATATACTTTGCATGTTCTCTTTAAAGCAAGAAAACATAAGTTGTTGTCTCCTGTTATTTACTCTTTTTCTTTCATGCTACAGAAGAATGACAGAGACTACAAAATGTAATGGAAATTGGAATTTTGCCTAACTCCAAATAGTGATCACTTTTACCACTGTGTTTCTGAAGTAAAAACTATAAAAGTTGTACCTTATCACAAGCATTTGGATCCCCTTTGTCTGACAAGTATTTTTCAATTACTGGCAAGTTATTCTCCAGTGCCGATTTTAAAAATGTAGGTACATCCACTGGTCCTGTCTGATGGAGACAAATGTACAGCATATAAATGCATATTATAGTTGCACACTATTAGTGTATTCCCATCAAGTCTTTCACAAAAGAATATACTTTCTAACACCAGAACTTACAATAACTTCTGGTTCAGGTTCCTTTAAAACAGGCACTTTCACTTTTGTGCATTTTTTCCTTTTCTTTAGTTGAACAATTTTTTCAAGATCTTGCAAGTTTTCAAGTTTTGGTCTCGCCTCTAGTTTTTTTTTCTTGAGCTGAATGAAACAAGCAAATGATCAGAGTTAGTCTAGAGGGAATGTAAAACTGGTCTCCTTTCCACACAGCAATGCAGTTTATCCTGTTAATCAGCTAAATTCAAACTGGAAATAAGATGTGGATTTTTAACAGCATGGGGTAATTGGCCATTAGAATAGATATCTTGAGTGTGGAAAATATTCTCTCACTAAATTAACACTGAATCGCTTTCTAAAACCTATGTCCTTTCAACCATAATGTGTTGGGATAGATGCAGGAATCACTGGATGGCATTCTACAACTTGTGTAATATAGGTCAGATACTAGATGATCATGATGAATCTATGAAACCTGAAATTGTGATGACTGTACTAATACAATGGATTACAAAAGTACCTACAAGAAATTTTTGCTTCCGAAGGTCCTTGATCTCAGTATTGCTCCCCTGCCCTAAGAACCCTTATAGTGTGCCAGTTTGCACAAGCTATAAATAAGAACTTGGCCCTTTGTTTTTCCTCTATATAACATAAAATTCCTGTTTCTGCATCTTATATCATTTCCCACAGAATTTTATGTCTAAATGAGAGGTGCTGAGCACCTGTAAATCCTATTGATTTCAGATAGACATACATATCCCTAGAATATTTCAGACTGTGGTCCACAGTTTTGCTCCTGCAGCGTTGCATAGCTGATGACTTTAACTTAAAGAGAATGTGTCTTTAAATGAACCTGAGGTTCATGTTGACCTGTAGTTTCACTCAATATTATTACGATGTGGTAATCTACTAAAAATGTCACTGCTTTCCTTAAACGGAGATGCCAGTAAATGTTTAAGACCTCATTCAGCTCTGGTGTAAAAAAGGTGCAGCCTCTCTGGTCACCATAGTTATACCTGCTAACAAGTATGAATCTGGTGCCTAATGACTAAGTACCTAATTGCTTAAGAGCCAGATTTTGCCACCCTTGCCTATATTGAGTAGTCCTATTCATTTTAGGAGGACTACTCTAATTACTTAGGCATCAGCCAGGCCTCCTGGAAAAGGCTGATTGGGGAGGTGTAAACTAATGAGCTGATCGGGTTTGGAGGCTGATTGAGTCAATTGTACCCCTCAGCTGATAGCATAAGGTCACAGGAAGGCAGTATTAGAGTTAAAACAGAAATAAGTAGGGCTCCTAGAACCTAATGATATTGAGGATGGCTGATCTCTGTACTCCCTAGGGCCTGCAGGAAAGAGCTAAAGGTAGGGATACCCCACATATAACATAGTTGTATAGGATTTTATTGATGTTGGGGATAGACATGTAAATAAATCATGCAAAGATACTACTCAGTAGAGTATCTTAGAGGTTCCTGGGGAATGTGAGGTGAGGCCAGAGCCTGCCTTATTCCAGTAGTACTCAAAATGAGTAAAGCTAGTAGAATCTGACCCAAAATAGCTAAAAATGTAAAATAAGCTGGAGGGAAGGGTAGTACCACTTAGTCTCTTTCTAAAGGGAATTTTTAATGAATAGATTCTACTTCCTCTCTTTTGAATGTAGTCTGTGCTAAGGTCCTCATCCAACTACCACTTTGAGTCATGGGAAAGGCTCTCAGTGGCTTCCTTTCTTTTACGCATACCACCAGGTGTTCTGGAAAGAAACCTCCTTAGTAATAAGAGGCATCAGTACAGAACTATACTGATAATACTGGGCTGGGAAATGGTGTGTCCATGGTTATGGTTTGAGGAGTCTGGTGTGGGGGCTATTTAGGTGAAAATGGTAATGTTAGGTTTATGAATTGGAGAGTTTTTCCCCTACATGCCAGTTTTCTTAACAAACTCTCTAGCTTGCAGCAGGTAGCTTCAAGGCAGCAAATGCTTGTAATTCCTCAGAACTTACAAGTGAAGAGAAAGCAGCAGGTTCACAGCATGACTGGACTGATTCAAAGTCCACTAAAGATGAACTTCTTTCCTTTTATTTCAGTGGATGAAGTCTGCTGTCTTTCTCACTGGGCAAAACCAAGAGTCCTGTAGTGCCTTAAAGACTAACAAATTTCTTCAGGCATAAGCTTTCATGAGCTCCAACCCAAAGGTTATGCCTGAAGAAATGTTAGTCATTAAGGTGCCACAGGACTCTTGTTTTTGCTGTACACAGACATCCCTGTGGAAATTCTCACTGGACAGTGAGCTGCAAAGGCTTTACTGCTGAAACTCAGCATGAAATTGTTTTAGTTTGAAAAGAACAAAATCATAGGCCAGTCTAGAACTTACTTCTGCCTCTAGCTTTTTCTCTTCCTCATAGGTCCGGTTTCCTCGGGTCAAGGAGTGTTCAGGGAGTGTCTTCAGATCCTCTTGTTTCTCCAATCTTACAGCAGCCTCATACTCTCCATTTTTGAAGTCCTCTGGGAGGAAACCTCTAGTCTCTTTACTGTCACTCTTTGGTCCCATCACCTGTAAAAAGGAACCACAATGTTTTGTAATTAGAGCACCAGGTTATAAGTACCTACATAGTGGGAACAGTTCAGTAGCTAGCAGTCAATTACAGTGTCTAAAAAAACCTGATGTCTACGTGTTCCATCTGTACCCAGGCAGCATGTGTGGCCATCTGGGCCCAGTGCTTACTCACACTCTGCCGCAGGTTTAACTTTGTGACAGTGGCCCCTGATGTTTCATACAGGCCTGATCCAACAGCTATAGCAGACAATGGAGAAACTTCTGCTGAAGTGGATGATGAATCAGGCCCTGTTGTACTAACCATGGGTTATGAAGTTCAGTCTTTATGACTGCCTGAGTCTTGGTTGCTGCTATGATACCAGCACTTTTGCAGCAAGTGTCTTGCTACAAAGCCAGCATCTTTTTGTTTTATTTATTTCTGTTGCTTTTCCCATTAATTTCTATCCTGTGTAATATTCATCAGAAAAATCATAGAAGTGAGAGGTGGAAAGATCCATAAGTCACCTAATCAGCTCTCTGTCGGTGCAAGGTCAGTCCATATTATTTCCAAGATGACGCTGCCTGTGCCTGTGTGCAGACATAGCTGAAGCTATACTCTTAGTCTGCAAGCTTTTGCAGTCTTTAGACACCTGTAATGTTGTTAAAATAGGTGCAATACATAGGATAAGGGTCTGATCCTCACCCACTGGAGTCAGCACTAAAGCTATTGATGTCAGCATTGAGGATAATGGTAGCCTTAAGCCACCTATACACACCAGATGTTTTTTCTGTGCCACAACACAAATGAGAACACTCTTATGAAATGTTTCCTAGTCTTGCTAAAGTGCCTTTGAAATGTGTGTTAACCTTGTATGATTGATTCTAGGGTGCACTTTGGGATATAGTTCACTGAAATCATATGATCTGGAATTGCAATCAAACACTGTCACACACTTTTGTTTCTTGGAAAATTTAGCACTGTAAAAATAGGAGAGGTCTTGCCAAGGAATTTAAGACTAGTATTTAATAGCTATGCTCTACAGCTATTCTGTCTTAAAGTATTTCTCTGAGAGGAAAAGAAGTTTCCTAACAACATTCCAATGTTCCTCTAACTATGACATGTTTGCTTGGGCTATTGGTCAAATTAAGTTTTTTACCTTAGGCTGAACATTAAAAATTCAAATTAATTGTCTGGTTTTAGCCCTTCCTTCAAAGAACTAATTAGACTGTGGAAAAGGTTAAGAATCAACTAACAGAAGTTCAGATTAACAGTACATTAAAAGTACAAAGAAAGCAGTCTGATTTAGGTGCATTAGACTTGTCCTCCACCTTTTACTAAGTGCACACTTTTAAAGTGTGTGTGACTTGTGTGTGTATACAGCAATTAAGCTTAAAAACAAAGTCAGTAAAAGTCTATAATGAGTGCAAGGCTACCCCATTCCTTCTGGGGGGTCATCTTCCAATACTAAACCCTGTCAACTTCTTCATTTTATTACACGGGAAATCCAAACCTCAAGGAAAAGTTAAAAGCAGCTCTTCCTGGCATAATGTGGCATATAAATAATTAAGTACCCTGAATATCACAGTGATGGTTGTAATGATACACTCATTGACCAGTTACCTTGACAGTCCTGAAACAACAGTAATCATAAGTGAAAAGTAGATAGTACCTACCAGCTCCTCTACTTTCAGTGTCATCATGTTTGCCAGCAGTTGTAAGTTGTACTCCTTGATGGATGGAATCCTCTAGTGCTCGCAGCAGCTCTGCTGAGACTCGCCAAAATAGCTTAGCTTATATATCTTTGGGAGAACTTAGACTGAGTGAGATAATCTTCCAACCTGGGAATCCAAGTACATCCCTAACCCTGCCAGCTCAGAGGTAGGTGCATTCTCATTCCACATGTGTTAACTAGCCAGACCTAGTGTTGGGGTCAGCAGGGGGTGGGGATGTACTGGGGAAAGAGTTAAGCTTACAGTCTAACCACACAGAATATGTGACTTATTATGCAACATGAGCTCATCGTTGCATTGGCAATGACTAAATAGCTCAGCAATGCTAGTCACTCTGTCTGCCCTGTGCCCAGTAGGACAGCTGTCCGTTGATACGGCTTTATTTTTATTTTTCTCTTTTTCTGACTTTCAGACCACTAAGGGAGACCGGAAGGGATAAGTGACCCTTGTACACCCCTGTAATATCTTTCTGATAAGTGGACTGAATCTCTTAAGTTTTCAGAAGCCATTATTTTCACTATTCCTGGCCTGTAAACAATTTTAGAGGAAAAGATTTTTCTTATCATGATGGCACCCTTCTATATTTGCTGGAAGGAATTTTCTGAAGGGATTACTAAGCCAGAATGTTGTCTCTGATGCTAAAAGGGCCTATGACATGTTAAAATATAATCAGTGTAGGATGTCAAAAACAGCCAGCTTTGCATTTTTCCTGGAAGTTGTCAATGATTCTAAACATAATAACAACCGGTATCCTGTTACTGTACAAAAATGTAAAATAATTGCTGCTTTCCCAAGCAATATTCTCCATTAGGATCTCAGGGAATATGGCTGCAAAAATGATCTACTTTGCAAGGGGACTTGGCTGATGTGTATTAAATGGATAGTACGATTTTGGCAGAGGCAATTTTTCAGACTGTTAAAACAAGTGGACAAGCACCTTGGCTTGCAAAAACCAGTGGAGAGGCATTGACTAAGTGGGACTATACTAATTGTCATCCACAAAGACTCTGGACCTGCACCTTTATAAAAGGAAGGTCTGTTAACCTTTAAATTTAGATTTTGAATATATACAAGGGGAAATCTGATGTCTCTTTCAAATACTGAGAACCTCAATCCAGGAAAGCACAAGCTTAGCTTTAAGCAAGTAAGTCACAAATTGAACTGTTCAGGTGCTTGAGGTTGAGCATGTAATTAAGTGCTCTGCTAGATCAGAGCCTGAGTGGCTAGGCTGTATAGTAAAACTGTGCATAACACTGACCTTTCAAGGTCCCTGTCTTCCACTGATTTACCCACCAGTAATGGAGTATTTCTAAACATGTCTGCTAGTCCTCATAATACTCACCCTCTGCCCTCCCTTTCTCTGAAGTGAATCTGAACATCAGGTGCTCCCTTGACTGCTCAAATAATGTGAGGCATGGGAGAGTGAGCCCCTGAATTACAGTAGTGTTTGGACAGCTAGAGAGCCTTTCTGTATCTTCCTTCCCAAAGAATTATACCTCCTAGTATGTCACTCCAAAATAGTTGTTCAACATTGCACTTTTAGTCAGCTTTCAAAATTGTCTTGAGTTTCTGTTGTATGTTAACTAGACCAGCAACCAGTTCTGGCTTGGCTTTGCTTTGTTCTCAAACTGTTCCACAGGTCTGCTTTATTCTTCAAAATTTAGATTGTGACTACATAACTCAAGGGCTTGACAAACAAAATCTGAGTGTGATAGCGATGCCAGCCTAACCCCTGGTTCTGGTTGCAACCTGATATAAGCAGGATGTAGATGCCCTCAGATTGGTGGAAGAATGGTTCTGTTGTCCTCTCTGTCTTCCAGTGGGTGAGGTGGAGTATCCACATCACCAGAAAAACCAAACCATTGCTGTGGGATGCATGTGCTCTTCAGTGTTAAAGCAACATGGCCATAGTGCCAAAACTATGCCATTGCAGAGCCGTAACTAGTAATTTTCGTGCTTGGGGCAAGGACTCCAGATGCGTCCCTCTCCCCCAGGGCCCCAATCCTAGTGAGGGATTTTAGAGGGCAGAGGGGAATGGATCTGGCTTCCCGCAGTAGCTGGGGATGGATCCGGATCCATTCCCAGCTGCCATGGGGAGCCAGATCCATCCCCTGAGCCTCCTAAAATTCCTCTGGTAGCAATTCGGATCCGCCCCCACCCCACCCCCCCACTGCTTGCTGGTGGCAGCAAAAGCTTCCCAGCTCGTCCGGTGGCAGCTGGGGATGGATCCAGATCCCTGCAGCCAGCTGGTGGTGGGAGAAGCTTTATGCTGCTGCCGGCAGGCAGGGGGAATCCAGTTCCATTCCGAGCTGCCGCCGGACGAGCTGGGAAGCTTCCGCCGCCACCGGCAAGATGCCGGGGGGGTGGGTGGATGTGAATCGCCATGAGTGGTGGCAGATGGATCTGACTCCCCGTGGCAGCTGGGAACAGATCCAGATCCATCCCCAGCTGCTGTGGGAAGACAGATCCATCCCCTCCACCCTGTAAAATTCCCCCCCTGGGGCTTTGCCCCATTCACCCCAGCCTAGTTACAGCTCTGTGCCATTGAGGCACCTGTAGTGTAGATGTGGTCATAAGGTGGCCGTGTCTTGTTAGAGAGAGTATCTTATGGGTGCCTCCCTTCCCACTTCAGCTGTTTGGATTGTCCTTCATTCAGTGGAAGCAGGTGAAAGCCACAGGACTGATGCAAAGGAAAATACAAGAGTGTTTAGCAGAATGGTTTAAAAATTATTTGAGCTGCAAATTTTTTATTCGAAGTTTGTCTTTTAAATTTGAAAAGAGTGGGGGTATGTTGGAGAAGGACTTGTACATGAAAGCATGCCTGCAAAATACTAAATTAAAAGGGCCAAAGAGTTGGAGTTTTCTCTGCAACTGGTTCGCAAATCTGGAACACAGATCAGATTTCCACAGAGCCCCATGCCGTCAGAGAAAATGCTAAGCCCACGTTCTCTGACCAACTTGTCTCACAGTAACATCACAAAAAACCCATGCAATAATTAATTGTAAAAGTCAAGTCCCTAATTATCTTGTTTATAATGCTGAAGGTACTCAGATAGCAGTAAAGGGTGACACTTGAAAACTTTTGGGTACTAAGAATAAAATCTGAGTTGAATTGGTGCTGAAGGATTGAGGTTAGAGCCTTGCCTGTTGTAAATTAGCGTAGTACCCTTGAAATCAAGAGACCTACACTAATTTACGCTAGCTGAGACTCTAGCCCAGCTACTCCGTATGATCATGTAACAGTGCAAGAAGGGGTAGCATGCTTTCTCCTGCTAGAATAGTATGCAACCGAGTTCTCAACTTTCAACAGCTGATTTGTCATATCTCTATTAAGATAATAGCAGATCATCAGCGATAGTCATGTGCAACAGAATTCTGAAGAGCTCATGGCAATCTACTAAAGGTCAAAAACACAGCAAAGGTCTGCAAGTAGACCTTGCTCACAAAAGTGAGTAAAAAGTTTAAAGGGCAATAAGCTGTATGTGATGTAGAAATATCTACATTACATACCTGATTCCCTATTACCTCTCAAGAAGTTGCTTGGCTATTGTAAAGGATTTATTGGGGGAAAGAGGTGGTGTTGGGTGTTTTTGTTTTTGTCTTGTTTTTAAAAACAAAAACAAATAGGCTATATGGAAAGTGTATGCATAATGTAGAAGATATTTCCACATCACATGAAGTTTCCCCACAATTTTGATGCAATCACCACTCTGCTTAACTACCTTGGATTTTAAATACCTTTGCTCTGCCCTTCGCTGCCAAGAGGTTGCCTTATGCTCTTTCAAATGCCATTGTGCATAGCTGTCATTGTCCATCTGCTACTTTTATACAAGTATAGTCATGAAAAATCAGTTACTGAACAGTGATTACTTGCTTACGAGGGAACTAATCCAGCATGAGTGATCAAATCATGATTTAATGTTCCTAATTGTGTGTGTGACTTACAGACACACACATACCTAGGAACAGTAAACTATCACTGGTTCATTTGTGCAGGATAGTAGCTTTTCAAGAGTGTAATTGTAGTTGGTTTTGTTTCTTTGTGTGAATGTGTAACACACATGAAAAAAAGTTAAAGCTTAACTATGCTACATCATGCTTGCTTGCTTTGGGAACTATTTTTCTCATCTGCTTCTTTCCCTGCAATGGAAAGGAAACAATTATTTCTTTGCCTAACAAACTCTTTGGCATTTTTTGCCCTGAAGGAGACCTGTTGGCACACATACAGGCTAGCAGAATTCTGTAGCTCCCATCAAGGTTAGCCAAGACACTGAAATGTGTTCTGTATATTTTCTTAACTGCTAATGTGTTTAGTGCTGTGTGTATATAGTTGTGTTAAAGACTGCTATCAGGAATCTTTGTGAGCCAATAAGAATAAAAACCCATCATTTAAAATTCTGAATGGAAAGTTACTTTAAACCAAAAATTTAATGTACACCAAGTTATTAACTAATGATAAGGATGTCTGTAAATCCCATTTGTTGTGACCAATTGTTATAAATGAATTGCTGATGTCTCCTAGTCTGACAGGTGTCCATTCTGAACAACACAATCCTCTGGTGTCAGAATCCAAAATAGAAATGCGTCGGTTGTTGCATCAGTGGCATTTAAAAGAGAGCCCTCTAGGGACTTGAAGCTTGGTTTTGGTTTGGGGTGTTTTAATCATAACTATAAAAATATTATGTCTTAACTCTGAAACTGAGGATTTAAATTAATTCAGCTCTTGAGTTTTATGATGCCATACTTGCAACACAGTGAAACTGGCTAATTCATCCTGAGCAAAGTTAACAAACTGATAAAATGAAGCTAACAGCAGAAGTTACACTGCCCATGAAAAGTAAAATTTTTGCCTGTGGTTTTACACTCGTCAGACTGTTTTTCCTGTACTCCTGTGGTGTATGGTCTGTAAAGCACCTCTTTGGCTGAACTTTGTCTCATTTATATGTTTAGGGTGGTGGTTGGAGCTATCCCAATTTCCAGCAGCTAAGGGTCTAGTCCAGTGGTTTTCAAACGACAGGTTGGGACCCAGTACTGGATTGTACACCCTCAGCTACTGGGTTGTGGTAACCACTGCCACCACCAAAACACTAGAATGCATTGCTGAAGGATGTAACTGTTGGATGTCAGGCATAAATGATTTTTTTTTTTCAACTGAGTCCCAAGGAAAAAAGTTTGAAAACCACTGGTCTAGTGTGTGATATTTTCAAACCTATCACCAATACTTTTACTTGTTCTAGATTCGTAAACTGCTATGCAACCTAGAGGTCACGAAAGTAAAGCAAGAGAAATTGGAAGTATATTGTGTTTAAATGTATGAGGGATTTTGGAAAGAGCAATAGGTTTAACTCTTAGCAAAACATCAGAGTGTAGCAGTCTCTCTTCGTGATACCAGAAACATATTTTTTTTATGTTCTTAGATATACAGGTTACCTGTGTCTTTAAAAAGAAACTCATCTAAAGTCTTGCTTCTTACAATTTTTATCAGAATTTAAATGCACAAATTTACTTCCTAGTAAACTTTTTTCTGAAAAGCTATTTTTTTCCCCCTCCATGAGCTGAACTTTTCATTGACAGTGAGATGGTATTGGATTTTCATCCAAGCTATTTTTAAGAAGTATCTCTTGTGATTGCCATACTGAAAATCAAGAGGAGGCGAGGAAACATTGATGTAACTTTGGAATTACTTTACATCCAATTATGTGTAACATCCACCTGGGACAGGAGAGGTATTTCTGTGATTACAAACACATAAAAAAAAAAAAGTTATTTTTCTCTTCAACTAGTTAAAGACAATGCATTTTTTTAAATATCTAATCAGTTCATTTTTAGGAAAATCCTTCATTTTTTGTTTATAGTTTCATCATGGAGGTAAAATTGGTGTTGGGTTAACCTGAAAATATTCATTATTTTGTAATGCATAGAAGTTGAAAACGGTTGTCTTTTGATATGCTGGCATGTGCTTTCAGTATTTAATTTTATTTCAAGCAAAGGTGTGGGAAATGTCTAAGTGACAGGTGGATGAAAATGAATGGCAAGTGACTTCATTTCTCCATGTTTGCAAGCTGCCTACCTTAGTCTGGGAGCAACTTCATTTTTAGTTAGCTGCAACTTCAAGGATAGCAAAGGCACAGAAGATAACTTCAAACACAATTATTTTGTCTCTGCAGACATACCAGGCCAGAGGAAGTTGGATGTGGGGGGAGAGCAGTTAAGGCCCCTACAAAATGCACCAAATTCTTTACAAGGAGCTGGAAAAATCACATGGTTGTGCAACATGGCCTCTTAGACTAGAACTTGTCACAGCACTCCCCATATCTAGCAAAGGTACATCTGGGCTCTGAATGGCTTCTTCCATAGACTGCCAAATCTTTACAATCAAAGTGGTTTGGCTCCTGTGACAACTGTACTTGAGAAAACATATTGGAAGCCTCCTCACAATATGGCAATGCGCACGGGGAGAGCTACAGGACAACATTGGCCCTGCTCTAACTCTCCCTTCCTTACCCAGAAGGTGTGGCATTCACACAGCGAGGAATGTGAAAACATTCTCAGTGTCTCTGTTCAGAGGGAAGGGATACAAGATTCAAATTAGAAAGTGGGAGTGCTGATGCACCAGCCCCCTTTCTGAGCACCAAAGACACAATTTAGTGGAGGCTAGTGCTTTTTTTGTGATGGTACATGGGGGTACAAAGTACTGGCACCTTTTTTTTTTGCAGGCCCTGCTGCCCAACTGAAGGGGCAGGGGACAGCAGGGGAAAGGAGAGTGCCAGCACTTTTTCTGTATATTTAAAAAAAATGGAAGCATCACAGTTCTGCTGACAGGGGGCAGCAGGCCCTGGAACGGGCTACTCAAGGTGGCTCTTTGCTCCACAGTGCATCTCTCATTCAGTGCAGTTAGGAGTTTGAGGCATGGTAAGACAGACAAGGACAGAAAACAAAAACAACAAGAGTTCTGTGGCACCTTAAAGATTAACAGATTTCTTCAGGCATAAGTTTTCATGGGTTCCAACCCAGTTGCATCTGACAAAGTGGGTGGGAGCCCACGAAAGCTTATGCCCGAAGAAATCTGTTAGTCTTTAAGGTGCCACGGGACTCATTGTTTTTGCTGTATGCAGACTAACATGGCTACCCCTTTGGAAAAGAGACAGAAAGCAGGCCCACAGCTATGCAGAATCACGGACCCAAACTCCCTTCATAGGAAGGTTCATGTGGGCCCCAAGCACTACTACACTCCCAGCCTGGGGCAGTTTTTTGAAACTGGAGTTGTATTAAAACTCCAAATACATCTTGTGCCAGCCCCATTGCTACGCGTCCTTTTTAAAAGTGTGCACAACTCTGCACCAGTTCAGCAGCAATCTCCTTTGCTCTCTTCAGCAGACCTTCAATCCACAAAAGGACAGGTAAATCCAATCCTGACCTTATGGGTGCTTCTCTATGTAACCCTTCTGCGAGGGTGAGACGGTGTAACAAAGGCTGGGTTCTGTGTCTAGGGGTTTCCAAATAATGTAACAACAACAACTGGCTCGAGCCCCCACCCAGATTTCTGAGGAATCCTGCACTGTTTCCTGGGTACCCCAAAGGGTTAAGGCTTCCCTGCTCGCAAGCATGAGCTGAGTTTAGTACACAGAACTTTTGTCAAATAACAGAAATCAGCGTTAATTTAGAAAATCAGTACAGAGCAAAGTTCCCAACAACCCACACCACATAAGAGAAAATACAACACTTAATGGCAAAACCCACACTGATCTGGGGAACCAGTGCTAATCAGGCTTCCAACATGATCCCACATATCATAACAGCAAAGGTAAACTCACTAGCAAAAATTGTCACCCTTCTGGAGAATCAGTGCTAATTAGGCTCCCAACCAACCCTGAGGTGTGGAGGGAGCATCTTTCACACCAGCTGTCCACCAGCGCCAACCACTGGTCACTCACTCCATCCACTAGCGCTGTCCGCTGGCTCCGCCCAATGGTCACTCACACCACCTAGCTCGCCGCTGGCTACTCTCACTGTCTGCCAGCTCTGCCCACTGGTCACTTCATCTGCTGTGGCTCTTCAGTGATTTCAGCTCAGAGAGAAAGAGTTTGCCTCTCTGTGACTTCAGCTCTTAAACCTCAAATACCTGCAAACAGCTACTGCCATTAAAATAACCAAAAAAAGGCCTCCAGAAGAAGCCCAGCCCAATCTTATCTTTTGACAGTGGGGCCATGTGGTGGGGCAAAATGCCTCAAAGAAACATTGGTCCAGAAAGAGCTATACAAACCCCACCCCTCTCTTAAACTTTTTCAAGTTGAACTAGCCAATGGCCTCTCTTACAAGTCTCTCTTTAGCAAAGGGTAGCTTTTACCCTTTAACTAACCCAAACAGATTTGGAACAATCAGACAGTAGCACATCACCAAAGACAGTATTTCATTTTTCCCTTCAGTAGAATTACAGAGATTAACCCCAAATACCATTACCCACTATGCCCTGCCCCAACTATGCTAATACCCAACTGGAATCAGAAACAGCAAAACAATGAGGCATAGATGAACCAGAAACCTCTAGAAATCCTATGAGAGATGCCAGCTTCAGCCCAGTTAGATTTGTAAGACCTTCAGTTTCTTTAAATGCTTATCTGAAAAGAATTTCCACTTCATAATTTTTCCCATTACTGTCCATGGGCCATAATTATGAAAAGTAGAGGCCGAGTTCTGCATTCATACTCCTACACAAATGTATGGCAGTTTTGTGTGTAATGCTGTTAGATTTGCTTATGCAAAGGGGTGTGTATGTGCATGTTGTTTTCTGTATGACTTCTGCTCTACATGTTTCTTTCTAGAAGCCATGGGAGCTATACTTTGTATGGTGATAGAGAGGAAATTCTGGTACTGTTTCACTTTGATGGGAACTGGCAAGTTGCATTTCCTAACATTCCTGCCAGGTAACTGAAAGTATGTCTACACTTCAAGCTATAGGATGTAATTCTCAGCTCAAAGGAAACATACCACACTAGCTCTGGTTGTATTGAAGCTCTAAAAATAGCATAGCTTTAGCAAAACAAGCCACAGGAGGGCCTAACATAGGAAGAGCAAAGACTATAATAGCTGCTGGGGGACTCTAAAGAAAAAGGATTTAGGGATAATGACTTTTCTGCCTCAATGGAAAGATATTGATGTAAAATAAAACATTGCAATGTGACTTGAACCTACAGTCACTGGTGAGAACAGTTAAGTACTACCCAGTATTGTTTTATCTGAAGTAATTCTTCTGTGAAGGCTAGACTAAATTACCACAGTCATTACTTTAGTTTACAGTTTACAATCTTGCATAGCCTCTGCCCTTAAAATACACATACAGGGTAGAGACTACTGAACAGTGAAAATGAGGTACAACTTCTAGTATGGAAAAGAAATTCATTCCCGAACTTATGTCCACACTTTGCTCCTCTCCAGAGCTGCATGGCTTATATTTCACTAAAAGATTTACTGTGCAAACCAACTCTAAAGTTGGAACTGAGGCTGTCTTTATTCAGGAGTTTGAAAGAGGAAGTGTACAATTTTCTTTCTGCTAAAAATTGTTCGGGAGAACAACAGCAGCCTTTCATTCAAAAGAAATGTTTGGAAACTAAATGAGTTCTACATCCTAATGTAGCTTTTCTGAAAATTTCTAACATTGGAAGACTAATATTCTACAGGAGAACTATTAATATTTGCATAAAGATATCAATGTGTCTGCAGGCTGTGATAGAAACAAAATCTTGGCAACGCTTTCATTATTCCCTGGTGCCAGCTGTCACTTATGGTCTGTCCCACGTTCAACAATCTGACAGGGTAAAACATATCCTAGCTGCTGATATTAAGAAGTTGTAACTTTATGTATGCTAATCCCATTTGTTAATCTCTTATCAAAGTATCCTATTTTTCTTTGATCTCAGCGTAGTTTTGAGTGCAGTTGTCACAGGCATCCTTAATCTCTGCTATTAAATTACTGTAGGCATTCCACCCTGAACTATTCTACTGTGTCATGTTCAGAGAAGTGACTTATAAAGGATGTACTTTTTTCTTGTTGCATACATATATCCCTGGGGTTGCATACATTTGTGTATATATGAACAACTCCTTAAAGTGTAGATCTTGTTTTTATTTTACTGAACACAGTCGTAAATCAGTGTGCTCATTCTTTACTTACGAACTTTTTCAACTGAGTATATAAACAAGGGTGGGGGAAGAAAGACCTGTCTCTGTATTGTTTATTAATAATGGCAAAAGGACACATGGTGACTAATTCCTCACTAATAATGGCATTTCTTTGATACAAGTTTTTGTATACAATATGTATATGCATACTTTTGTGGTTTATTGCAGCCAAAAAAGCTTAACTTTGCAATTAATGTTTAAGTGCTGAAATGCTGTATTCAGCTCCCTTGCATGCATGCCTTATGTTGACTATATACATGCTGGTTAGCATGTACACATATAACTGATATCTTAAATTGACCTATGATTTTTATATAACCTTGCTCACTTATACAAATTATCTCATAACCCCTTGCATTCACTGAAGTAAGCTTTGGCTTGAGCAAAGAGGGAAGCTGTCAAGGGATAAGTCTACACAATGAGCTTAAGTCAACATAAGGAGGCTTAAGTCGACTTAAGCAAAACCCTGGTGACATTTGGCATTCATTAAGTTGACTTTATTAAATCAACTTAACGCAATGTGGCCATTAAAGTCAACTGAATAAAGTCGACTTTAAATGGGTCCTCTGGCTTCAGTCGACTTTGTAAAGCCAAGATCAGGACAGAAGAGGGCTTTCCCATGGCAACAAAGAGTCACTCTAACAGGCCTCTCTTCGAGTGTCCCCATGAAAGAAGACAAGACATATTGTACTACCATAGTACAAACCTAGTAGGTGATATCCCAAATGCATGTGTTCAGGACAGAAAGATAAAGGGTACACCATGGTATCAAAGAAACAAGATAGAAAGCTGATGAGTTAAACCTAGGGTCAGCTAATATGCACAATAGCTTTTTTAAAAATTGCAAACAGGTAGAGGTATACATCTGCAGCCTTTTGAATACAGCTGTAGCCTTTGAGTACAACTATAGTTAGGCTTAGTAGCCTGTAATTCCTGAGATTGCCTTTGGAGCCTTTTTTTAAAAATTGGCATCACATTAGCTGTCCTCCAGTCATCTGATTTTAAACAATAGGTTACATACCACAGATAGTAGTTCTGTAATTTCATTTTTGAGTGCCTTCAGAATATTTAAATATCATCTGGCCTGGTGGCTTATTACTGTTTAATCACTTTGTTCTAAAACCTCCTTCAACTGACACCTGAATTTGGGACAATTCCTCAGATTTGTCACCTAAAAAGCGTGGCTCAGTTGTGGGACTTTCTTGTACCCTCTGCAGTGAAGATTGATGCAGATAATTCATTTAGTTTCTTCATGATGACCTGGTCTGTCTTGAGTGCTCCTTTATCACCTCAGTCATCCACTGGCCCCACTGATTGTTTAGCAGGCTTTCTGTTTCTGATATCTTTTTAAAAATTTGTCACTTTTGAGTCTTGGCTAGTTGCTCTTCAAATTCTTCTTTTAACCTACCTAAATACACTTTTACATCTAATTTCTCAGCACTTATGTTCTTTTTTTTTTTTTTTTTATTTTCCTGAACAGGATTTAACTTCCACTTTTAGAAAAGATGTCTTTTTTGCCTTTTGTTTGTTCGTTTGGCAATGGAGGCATATTTTTCTGTACTTTACTATTTATTGTGTTACAGGAGTAAGCTCTACTATCTTCTCTTAATGATCTTGGTTATTTGATCACTTGAGTATATTTCATAACAAACCAAAGTTTGGTCAAGCAAGTAAATATATAGTTTATCGACCAGTATGATATAATGTCTAACTACATGCTATTTTTTCCACAGGCACCACGCCTCATTCTATTCTCTCTCTTTCCTGGTTGCATCACCAATCTTGACCAAATTTTTACTCCATTTACCTCTCCATCTCTCACCACTATCTTCCTTCAGTTTTGCTTCAGGCACCAAGCTCTCTATTATGGGAGGCTCCATTTTCTCTCTTTTAATTTTTTCTGGTATCCTCCTATGCTTTTGACAAAATTAATCCTCTTGCTTTCTGGGCCTTCCTGACTCTGTTGTTTGTTGCCTTCCTCATAGAATCATAGGGTTGGAAGGGACCTCATGAGGTCATCTAGTCCAACCCCCTGCCAGAGGCAGGACCACTCCCACTAAATCATTCCACCCAGCATTTTGTCTAACCAGGTCTTAAATGTTTCCAAAGATAAAGATTCCACCACCTGCCTAGTTAACCCATTCCAATGCTTTACCACCCTCCTAATGAGAGAGTTTTTTTCCTAATATCCGGCCTCGGCCACCCCAGCTGCAGCTTGAAACCATTGCTCCGTGTTCTATCCTCTGTTACGATGGAGAAGAGCCTGGCTCCCTCCTCTTTAGAGCACCTTTTCAAGTAGTTGGAGGTTGCTATCAAATCCCCTCTGTCTTCTCTTCTGCAGACTAAATAAGTCTAGTTTCTTCAGTCTCTCCTTGTAAGTCATGTGCCACAACCCCCTAATCATTTTAGTTGCCCTCTGCTGGACTCTTTCTAATTCGTCACCATCTTTTCTGCAGTATGGAGCCCAAAACTGGACACAGAATTCCAGATGTGGCCTCACCAGTGCTGAATAGAAGGGAACAATTGCATCCCTCTATCTGCTGGCAACACTCCTACTGATGCAGCCCAATATGCCATCGGCCTTTTTGGCAACAAGAGCACACTGTTGACTTGTATTCAGTTTCCCATCCACCATAATGCCAAGGGCCTTTTCTACAGTGTTACTACTTAGCTGATCAGTCCCCAGCCTGTAGCACTGCATGGTATTTTTCCATCCTAAGTACAGGACTTTGCACTTGTCTTTTTGTTGAACCTCATGAGATTTCATTTGGCTCAGTGCTCCAATTTGTTTAGGTCTCCCTGACTCCTATCCCTGCCTTCCAGCATGTTTACCATTCCCTCCAGCTTGGTATCATCTGTGAAGTTACTTAATGTGGAATCTATCCCATTATCCAGATCATTAATGAAGATGTTGAACAGAACCAGCCCCAGGACTGACCCCTGGGGCATTCCACTTGTTACTGGTTGCCAACTTGACTTTGAGCCATTGATCCCTACACACTGTGCCCAATGATCTAGCCAACTTTCTGTCCACTTTACAGTTCACTTATCCAAGCTATACTTCCTTCACTTGCTGACAAGAATGCTGTGGGAAACCATATCAGAAGCTTTACTAAAGTCAAGGTATCTTGGTGTCTGTTCCCACATCCACATATCATCATAGAGGCAATTAGGTTGGTCAAGCATGACTTGCCCTTGGTGAATCCATGCTGACTGTTCCTGATCACTCTTTTCCTTCAAGTGTTTCAGAAGGGACTCTTTGAGGACCTGCTCCATAATTTTTCCAGGGATTGGGGTGAGGCTGATTGGTCTGTAGTTCCATGAGTCCTCCTTTTTTCCCTTTGTTGAAGATAGGCACTATATTTGCCTTTTTGTGGTCATCCAGGACCTCCCCCATTTGCCATGAGTTTTTAAAGATAATGGGCAGTGGCCCTGCAATCACACTGGCCAGCTCCCTCAGCACTCTCAGATGCAGCTCCTCACTGTCCAACTGCTCAGCTTCTCCATTTCTTAAGCAGTAGTATAAATTGCGTGGATCTTGCCAATGTAAATTCATGCTCTTATTGCTGTATCTTTTGTCTTGTCGGTTCAGAGTATCTTTTGCCCCCACCTGTTGCATATTGCCTTATTTACACTGTAAACCCTTTTGGGCAGAGACCAGGTTTTGATCTGTTTGTACAATGTGTAGCCTGACTGAACTTTGGATCATTTATTTAAAGTATAGATTTGGGAATGTCTACATTTTAAGATTTATTAACTGAAACAGAACTCACTCCCCTGAGAAATTTCCATCTAGTTTGTTGGGCAGCTGAGCTGCTCCATAACAGGAGTTAGTAGAAAAACCTATCCTAATTCACTCTTCATTGCATAGGCTGACTGCTGAGTGTCGAGTCTAGGTCAGAGCTGCTTTCCAGATTTCCAAGTCACTGGAATTTCTCCTGCTTAATTGGATTCCCATTTTTTCTCACCATAGGCACTCATTCCAAAGGGGCAGCCATGTTAGTCTATTGCAGCAAAACAAGCAAGGAGTCCTGGGGCACTTTGAGACTTAACAATTAATAAACAAACAAATTTTGGTTTTTAAAATTGCTTCAAGACTCCTTCTTTGTTTCACAGGCACTCATAAGGGCTATATTCTTCTGACAATAAACTGTCTAGTCAAGGATCATGGCCACATGAAGAAGAATTTCATTCACAGAAAATAAACCAAGAATATAAAAGTGTCTGCCAGATGTGATAAAAATAAGCACTAAAATCACCACATTAAGAACTAAATGCAAACACTACCTCTTTTCCCATGCTGTCCTGAAACAAGATCCTTACTTTCATGCTAAATATGTTTTGTCTCAAATCAAATGAGTGCCAAAACAATTAAAAACAAAACACAAAACCACCCCACCTTTCTGGTAAGGAAGAAGGAGAAAGCACAGCTTTTTTAACTCATGCAAGGTAAGTATCTAATGGATAATGTATTCTCTGAAAAAATCTCCAAGTGGTGATTGCTCTAAACCTGGAGATATCTGCAATCTTCTCACTGGGTGAAAACACCATTACTTAAGTACTGAACTATTGTGGTCAAATTTGTATAGGCACTGGCACAACCCTGTTACACAATTGCACATCCATGCACCCCTAGTGTATGATCTGTGTAGTTTTCTTGTTCACTTTTGCAATGTAATTGCATGGTTTGTTGCCAAATATGCTATGAAAGGGGTTCCTTTATGAATGCTCATAACATGTTCTGCATTATTGTTATGGTATCATGTATGTATGCAGATGTGAAGCATGTGCCCAGGTACTTCACATGGTTTGGGGGGGAGAGACAATCAGAGCAGCCTCCTAGTTGCATGTAAACAGCCAGCGTTGTGAGCATACGTCTAGAGAAGATAATGACAATGGACTAGCTAAATGCCTGTAGCACTTCTGCTGGAGAAGAAGAGGTCTCCTGCCCTTTCTGAACAAAGATCACCTGGAGAGGGAAGGAGGGGCAAAGGAGAGTTTGAAAGGAAATTAGACACTTTGAACTGTTAGAGGCTTTTTCCTAGAGAGACACCATCTTGAAGCATCTCCAAGAAAGATTGGGCCCTGCCTATGGAGAGGCAGAGACAGGGTAAAAACGATCACAGTCAAAGTTGAGTGGTGAGCTGAGTATATTTGTGGCAGTGACTTTAGGTTAGAATGTATCTTACATCTTTTATTTCCTTATGGTACCTCCCAACCACTTTATTAAATGATGGTGCATTGATTTGCTATATGCTCACTTAAAATCATGTTCTAATCAACAAACAAGTGTCTGTTTTATCTAAAACTGTGTGGACTTTAGAGAGTGCAAACAAGAAATGCTAAGGCACTTTTGTTTCTTTGATAAATGGACAAACTGGAGTCTTTGGGCTTATGATGATTGGGGAAATGGTCCCAATCACCATAGGATGGAAGGGGACTATCACAAATGTCTGTACCACTGATACGGTACAAGCATCTGCTGAGCAAGGGGAGGGAGGAGATGTCTCATTCCATTTTCATAGCGGTTAGACATCTGTTACCCATAAAATTCCACAGGAGCAAAAGGATTCAAATGATGACTGGAACTTCCAATAACAAGTGAGTACATTAATCTGCTTACAGTAATAGCATTTAACTATCCACAGCTCGCTCACTCAGAGCAAGTGCAACACAGACTATGCAGCCTCTGCAGTTGTATGTTCATGGAGCCAGTAAGTCCAGGCAAGAGATATGGGGTCAGACAAATACAGAATCTTGGCTAAAGACTAATGAACACGACCTAAGCAGCTGCTGCCTCTCCCTTGTAATCTGTATATATAAAGAATGCAAGGACTTTGCACTTGAAACTGTTCCCAACCACAGCTGCTGACTATTCCTAATAAGTGTTTAATTTGCTAAAGATGTGCACGATGTCAGCTTCCACCCAGGGGGACAATTGTGTATTCTCCATATTGGCTGGGACGCTGGACCATCAGACTAACAATCCCAAACTGACCTTGTTGTAACATCCAAGACTGAGCAGCAAGCACTGCCCAATGTCATTACACCTATTTGTAATGTCTTAATATTGTGTACCTATGAACTACAAACAGCTGCCTTTGTTTTATGGCTGAAGTGCACTATACAAAATGCTACAAGATGATGGGATCTAAATTAGTTGTTACCACCTAAGGACAAGGGCAGCCATGTGAAGAATAGCACAAGGGTAGCAAGAGAGGAAGAGAGAACAAGAGTGGCTTTGTGGGGGGTGCAGAGTGGGAAGGTAGGGCAGGGGAGAATGGTGCAGCACCCACTTCCCCCTTCTCCACAGTGGTTCCCTGCCACCCAGGGCAAATCCTAACCCCACTGCTGCTCCCTCCCACCCCAGTGGGTCCCGTCCTCCCCTCCCCCAGCCCGCTGCTGCCTGTGATGGGCCCTTCCATCACTGCAGGGGCCAGAACTAGGCCTCCAGCCCCCAGCTACACCCTCCCCCACATAGCCACCCCACTCCCCAGCTACGCACCCCCAACCAAAAAGCCACCCCACAACCCCAGCTACATATCCTCTGCTACACATCCACTCTCACCCACCTCTGCTTCACACACACACACCCCTGCTCCACACAACCCCTAGCAGCCCTTCCCCTCAAAGCCCTTGCCTCTGCTGCTTGCAGGCTGGCTGAACCGCTGGGAGCTGCTCCAACCTGCAGGGGGAGATTCACATCCCTCCCCACCCCTCTCTGCTGGCTGGGCCTAAGAGGGAGCCACCAGAACACTGCGTTCAGGCTGCTCCTGCTATTTTTAGGGGGAACCCTGGATCTCCATGATCCAGTGCCTTCCTCTATTTTAAGGGGAGCCAGAAGGCTCCCTGCCTAAAATAGAGGGCCCCAAAACTGTGTTCCAGTGCCTTCCCTCTTACTTTAACCCCTGCCTTTTCCCAGCCCTGCACAGCCCATGTGGCTGGGCTGAGCAGGGAGGGAACTTTAACTCCAGCTCTCAGGGATGCTCGTGGCACACTTTGGGTGTTGCCACGGCACACCAGTGTGCCCCGGCACACTGGTTGGGAACCACTGGCATAGAGGTTGGTCCACCAGGGTTTCTTGCCCCCCACAGATGGAACTAGGTCCCGCCATTTGGTGTCGGGGCAGGGTCACGAGGGCAAGGAAGTGGATGGTGTGGAGCACGAGCCTGTACAGGTGTTTGCAAGGCACAGTTTGGAAGGGGTCCGGCTGCGAGTCTAGCAGCCGGTTTGGGGTGGTGGCCTGATCACAAGCTCTGGAGGGCCTGGACTGAGATGAGGGCAGGGGGTGCCCTCTCGCAGGACCCCCTCAAGGTAAGCCTGAGCAGTGGGGGGCAGGGCCACCTTCATCTCCTGGAGTAGGTGCTGGGGGATTTGAAGGGTGGAGAGCCCCATGCATTGGGTGAGTACTAGGGGATCCACCCAGTCCCCCCGGCCATAGTCCAGGAGGTCTCCGACCCTAGTGACACCTGCCAGGACCAGCCTCCGCCTCACAGAGGGGGCCTCCGCCGCCTGCACACTCAGAGGGGGGTTGTGTAGCAGGGGCTCTGCGACGAGGTCCTCCCCCTCGGTGGGTACAAGGGCCCTGGAGGCTGAGACGAGCCGCCAGGTCCAGAGGAGGTCCTGGTAGAAGGCCAGCAGCTCGGAGAGGTCTCGTGGATCACCTCTCAGATGGATGTAAAAGAGCTCAGTCGTATTGGAGCCCTCAGTAGCAGCAGAGGAAGGTGCACGCCAGGTGCCTCCATGCCAGACTACCTGCACCATAAAGGAGTTTCTGCAGGGCCTGGAGGCGGAAGGCATGGACCAGGCTGTGGATACAGCACAGGCCCTGCCCTCCCTCCTCCAGGGGGAGACTCAGAATCCCTGCAGCGACCCAGTGCAGTCCTGGCCAGAAGAACTCCAGAACTGTCTTCTGGCAGTGGGCCAGGAACGTTGGGGGCGGGACCAGGGTGTTGAGCCAGTGCCAGAGCATGGACAGGACAAGCTGGTTGACCACCAGTGCCCTGCCATGAAGGTAGAGGCACCGCAGCAGTCCCATCCATTTCCACAGCCACTCAGTGACCCTGTCCTCCAAATCACGCCAGTTCTCATCCGGGAGGGATGGGTGGTAGAAAGGTAAACGTCAAGATGGAGCAGCAGACCTGCGCTCCACTGGATGGCTTGGAGTGTGGGTGGGATGGGGCCCACCAACCACCTGGTCCCTACCATCAGGCCAGAGCTCTTGACTCCGATGACCTGGGTGGAGGAGGCCGCCGAGTAGATGGCCTGGCAAGCCTCCAACTACCTAACAATGTGAGGCCAGGTTGCAGTTTTTAAGAACATTAACTTGGGGCTTAATCTGATTTTTTGCAGAGAAGAGTTTTTGAGAATTAATGAAGCCAATGTATTACCTGACAAAGCTGGAGTTTTGAGTATATACTTTGTAGAAAGAGGCACCAAGTCTTTCAGAAATGACTCTTTCATACCAAACTGAACAATAGCACTGGCCATCTGAACTGCATATTAAAATCATTTAGTAGAGTATTTGTAGATGACTGAATGAGACAGTTTTGGAAGCTACAAACTTCTGTAGCTAATGAATTTCATGAGCTAATGAATTTAACATGTTACTGAGCATCTCAACTTTTGTTTGACCTCTGTTTAAAGATTGATCAGAACAAGTGAGGCATAGATAATCTCTCCCACACCCTCTAATATGAATGTAGTATACACACTATGACATTGATATATGGATCAGATAAATGCTAAGTTAGGCCTGGTCTCTACTGGTGATGACAGTCAATGGTAAATAGGCACACAACGTACTTGCATTGAAGTACCATGGGGTATGTCTACGCTGGAGCTTTAGGTTGACTTAACCTGCCTTAAGTCAACCTAAGGAACTCCATGGACAAATTTAGAATTTATTTATCTGACTTAAGCACATGCTTAAGTCAGCTTAATGAGACCTGCCCTGAAATTCAACTTAAGCTTTTAACTTGACTTCACAGGGAGGGAAACCCTGGGCCCCATCCCCTTCTCACCCCTGCTCCTGATCAGGCTCCAGGGGCCTAATCCCGCTCTGGGGGTCCAATCCAGTCTCAGCCACCTGCCCACAGGTGGCTCAGGGCTGGATCCAGCTCCCAATTGCTTGCGCACAGCAGCAGGAGCTGTCTCTGAGCCCCCTGCTGCCTGCAGCATGTGGTTTGGAGCCAGATTGGGCTACAAGCCTCCTGCTACCTGCAGCAGGCAGCTTGGGGTTGGATTAGGCTCCCGGCTGCTTGCCAGTGGCAGCAGGAACTGGATTGGGTGCACTAAGTGACTTTACAACAATTCTGTTGTAATAAATGTAAAAGGAATCATGATTTTTCACATCATTGGTATTTAACAATAATAAAGAAGATTTTATATAGCAACATCTTTCCCTTTAGCTGTTCTTCTCTTGTTTCATTTACATCCAGTCTAACAAGAAAGTCAAATTGAACACAACCTCTAATCAATCATATTCTAGTCCAGTTTCCAAAGTCCTGAATCACACGTTGAATAAAATCTTCCATTAGTCACTTCTGATACTTGTATTCTCCAACTCCCATCCCCCTGTTAGAAAGCAGTTGAGGCATTTGTTTTTTCTAAATTGTACTCAGACAAGAAAGACATATATCCAGTGAGCTGCAAACTTGTGATAGCATCTTATAATTTATAAGTACCATTTGCAAGATACTTTCATATGAAAGCAGTATTTAATATAATTCATTCACATTTCATACCATGTCAGCTCACAGTGATTAAAAATGGTGTGATTTGCATAGTATTGTACTCCCATTAAATGGCGAAATAATTCATTAGAATACTAGGATGTTATTCATCAAACTTGGATGCAGCTGTTTTAATCAGCAACAAAATATAAAAATGCCCATCAGAACTCATCAAGATTTAGAATTATAAAAAGCATGTCTAGTAGCTGTGAAATATCAACCTTACAGAGCAGAGTTTGATGTATTCTTAGGTCCAACAATAAAAAGCAAACCAGAATTTCTAAATAAAAGAACTAGTCTTTATTGCATCTACTCACCTCATTCTTGATAGATGAAACTATCATTTCAACAGAGGGCTCTCTGCAATCAGTTCCTTTTTAAGTAATCTTTCAGTGACCTGACTAAATGGTGTTGATGAAGATAACTGAGCAATGACAGTCAGGAAATTTTCTAAATGAAAGAAATCCTGGGCAGCTCATGACTATTTCAGTGATTTGTTCTGAAGCCATTGTATCCCTCTCTCTTAGCCTGTCGCTATGGATAATATATCAGAATATTTTAACATTTCAAATGTCATTAGCAAAAGTATTTCATTGTTCAAAAATTGTGTTCACAAACCTTTCATGTGTGCATATATACACTGTACACCAATGTTCCCTGTAAGCTGTGCTAGTGGGCAGGGGCGCAGTGGCCCCCCTCACCAGTGGAGGCAACACGTGGGCCAGCGCAGCGCAGGGCAGGCAGCCTGGAGCAGCCCCGTGTGTCTGTTTTCTCAGCTCCGCACAGGCTCATGCAGAGGCTGCCTGCTGGAGCAGTGAGAGTGACAGCCCCTCCCCTGCCCTCCTGCACCTAGCCAGGGAAGGAGCAGAGGGGGAGGGAAATTTAAATCCATCCCTCTCCTCTGCACCAGGCTGCTAGTGCAGTGGTGGTGGTGGCATCTTTGGGGCCTGTGTGGGCCCCAGGAGGTAAGCAGCCCTGAGCCTGGGCAAGAGGGGGGACCCTGAGAGATGGCAAGGCTGTTGTGGGGCTCCCAGAGGCAGCCATGTAGTGGCCACAGGGACTCAGGGCTCTCTGTGGGGGCAAGGGACGGGAGCTAGGCTGCAGGCAAAGGAGCCAGGCTGGAGCTGGAGGAGGACTTGGGACTTGAAAGACCCAGCAAAATTGTTTTGAGCCATTTAGCATCTTTATCAAGGGTGAATGCTCTGCTTTTCACTTGCTAAAAGGCTTGAATATACAAAAGCTCCTAAAAGAAAAGCAATCCTTTAAAATAAGCAAAAACAAGTTGGGTTAATTTTAGATTTCTTTTCTATGAGAGATTCTAATGCAATCAGTTTGTCAAGGTGGGGCTTTACAATGTAACTTTGTATAGACTCCTGTGATGGAAGGAAACAAATCCTAATGATTAGGAAAATAAAATGAAAAACTGAAAGGATAAAAAGTCATTTAAGGCACAAGGAAAAAAAATATTGTATTTCTATTTCCCCCAAAATTTGTTAGAAAAATAATCATTTTCTTTCATAAATCCATTTATGTTCTTGCTTCTTGCAGCTTTGATTAGGTTTGCTTTAACTGTCAAAAATTAAAAATTATTAAACTACATTTATTATATTCCACTACCAGACACACAAATCTCAATTATACCTCAGTTTGCTTATTTTAGTTCTGAGAGTCTTTACACTCCAAGCATACTAATTATAGCCTCCCTTTTATTGTTGAAAATGATTTGAATAAAAAAACCCCATAAACTCCAAAACTGAGATATCAGAGACACTTTATATTAAAGGAAGATACTCACAATGTTTAAAGTTTTCTGTATGCCTAATCAATTTTTTGTCATTCACTTAGAGGACTGTTGTCCCATAGTTACATTATCATGCCCAAAAGCTAACAGACTTTAACCTAGCTCTATTTGATGCAAATTCTTTAGGCACAAAAGATGGCCCTGCTTACAGAGATGTGATGCTATGAAAAACTGTCTTGAAACATGTTTCTGCCCTTGCCACCTTTAAAAGATTTGAATTTCTCAGATAACTTTACTTAAGGTGTTGCCCCAAGGGAATCTGGGAAGCAGTTGCTACCTAGTGATTGTGATTTGCAATGCATGGTAATTTAATGTGTTTACTGAGGGGAGAATAGGTGTATTTTCAAGGTTGATAGCTAGATATTAAATACAATCCCCTCAACATGTCAGTCTCATGATCAAGTGATCAAGTCTGAAGCTACGTACTTAATTTCAATCTATGTTTTGGACATTTAGGGCCTGATCCACTTTGAATCCCTTTTACCCCAGTTGGGCAGCATAACAGGGACTTACATTGCAAAGGGGCAGCCATATTAGTCTAGTAAAGCAAAAAAAGCAAGGAGTCTTGTGGCACTTAAAGACTAACAGATTTAATTTTTGCATGAGCTTTTGTGGGAGAAAATCCCACTTTGTCTATATATGTATTCTGGAAATCTGACAAAGACAGGCCACAAAAACTGAGCAGTGTAGATGATGGTAGAGGCTAGACAGGCAGCAAGTGTCATTGTCTCACATTTGTTTAGTAAATTAATAAAACTACAGTACTTCAATTTAACATTTTTATTGAAGTTTGAATGAAAAGACATCTATGAATTACTTTTGAATTAAGGCACTTAGGGATGCTGATACTTTCGGCACCAAAAAACTGTTGCCCAGGCTTCCATAAATTGCTGCTCAGTAAATACCATAACTTGCTCAGCTGCGTCATCAGCTTAGAGGGAACATTGCTGTATACCTATACAGATATGCAAATACACATGCTGTGTACATGTTTTCTTTCTGTTCTTACAGCTTATCATGCCACCCTCATATCTTGTCTTTCAGTAATACATTAAGTAACATGACTGACATCTACTCACGCATAGTTCATTCTCTCTCAAGCACAGAGGGAGAATTGTGTGTGCAGGCTGTAATGTGTTTGTTTTGGTAAGGTTTGCGATTTGGTTTGGTCTTTTTTTTTTTTTTTTTTTTTTTTTTTTTAAAGTGCACACTTCATGTGTTTGTGTTCGAGAAGACAAGACTGAATGAAGACATGCATCCTGCACTTAGCGTGGAAAGTGGTCACATGTTTACATACATACACATAATATTTGAACAATTGAAAATATTTTATTGATGCATTTTGCTAAAAATGCCATGGAATTACTTGTGTGAATATTCAAATTATTAATTTAACTTTTATATGATGTGGGTTAGTCTGTCATAACAACATATCCATTTTGCAGTTTCTTTATATGGCACAGTACCTAGTGCCAAAGATAGATAGTTTGCGAATAACCAGAATAAGTCCTTTATTTCATATGCATTTGTATGTCTGAAGTGTAAATATCTGAAGTAATTTGATTTATTTACCATGAAACACAGCTAGTTAACTAATGGCACATGAGAGAAATATAGCAATGATTTTTTGGTAATATTATTACAAATTTAATGTTTTCAAAAATAGAACAAATGCATTCATACACTTGTTCTGTCCTGGTCTAATTATCTCACACAAATGTCACACCTATGTTTAAAATGGGCAGACTTTTAGACAGGGGCAGTTATTTATTATAGTGATACAATTTTTGCCTAGTTCTGAGTACAGGACTACAAACCAGGATTAACTCTCAGGAGCTAATCTTGATTTTGGGCTAGGCTACGCTGTCAGTGACACTTCCAACAGTGTAGCCTTGATTATGCAAGCTTTACTGAGTCTGTAAAGATGTACTCAGTCGAACCAAGAATTAGCTGGAGGTCAATTTAAGATCTACCCAACAAGTAGCATAGCACTGATTTGACAGGAAGTCATTTCCCATCAACTCAGCGCTGTGGGGACCCTGTGGTGAGTAGGCTTTAAGCAGTCAAAGGAAAATATGCAAGTTATTTAAAGTAACTTGCATATGTCTCTTAGAGTGACTGCCACCAAAATCCTCTCACAGCATAAACTAGTCCTTTCTTATGTAGTGCCTGATTTACTCTCACTGAAGGGACCCTTCCCATTCAACAGGTTCAGGATCAACTCCTTCCTTATTCCTTGTATGGCCTTGGGCAAGCCACTTAGGGTGAAATTCTGACTCCACTGAAGACAATGGCAAAATTCAGTGTCTTCAGTGGAGTCAGGATTTCAGTTAGGATCTTTCTGTGCTTCTCTGTCCCATCTGAAATGTGTAGCTAAAACTATTTTCTCTGTTTTTGTAGTGTTATGAGACCTACAGATTAATAACTCTATATAAATATTAAGTATTATTATTATTCTAATTATTATGGTTTCTATTGAAAACATCAACTACAAATTTAAAAAGGAAACAGATTTTTCATACACAAATTTGAATAAAATGTTTTTCTTGCTTTATTTTTCATAGAAGTTGCAACTTTTTTAAATCATTTAAATAATCAGAGGGATTTAAAATTATCTTTAATATTTTATTTGCTATTACTGTGAAAAGTGTTAGATAGAACTGAAAATATTTAAAAGTCAGTAATGTAATTAATGTGAAAAAGCCTGTTATTAATAGAGAATTTGCACACAGACTGTAGGAGTGATGAGGTTAAAACATCTCCCCAAATAGGTAGTCATCCCAGCACTCTGTTAACAAGCATGGCAGGATTAGTACCTGTTTCTGTCTAGACTGCTGATGTGCTTCTTTGTCAGCAGCTGATGGGAAGGAAATATAGATCCACCTGGAAAAAGCAACAGGGGTGAAGGACTGAAATTGAGATTGGTTGTGGTAGCAGTCTCCATGGGATTTGTCTGAAATAAGCTGTGTCTTCATTTTAAGCTATAACTGAGGGCAGTCCTGTTTTAAGTTTCTCTTTAATATTATAGTTTTGTTTAGCTGTTAAAGGGGTGGCAGTCTGGGAGTTTTATGGTTTACAAGCAAGTATGCTATTCAGGGATTCAGTTCCACAACACAAGTCTAAATAAATGTTTCAATGCAACACGGTTGAAAATCTTGTTTCCATCAAATTGTTTGAATCGGAGGTTTTTGGCTTTTTGATGAAATGTTAAAATTCTATGGGGGTGGGGTAGGGGGCATATTCTACCAGTAGCTCTATTGTGCACACTTTATGCTCACATTTGAACTGGGTATGGATGAGCTGAAGACAAGGGTCTCTTTATAGAGCTGATCAACATGAAGCCTTTTTCAGAATAGTGTTAGTAAAGGTATGAACTCTTTTTCCTTTCCTAGAAGCAGGTGGGTCTGTGTTGCTGGCTGCACTGTACACAGGAGCTTTAAGGATGGGGGTCCCTTGGCCCTGCCAAAATCTGACCCTGGAAGAAGCACCAAAGCCTCTGGCCCAAGGGCTCCCATCCAGCAGCTTGCTGGCTGGGCCCTGGATCCTGTCCCCTCCACAGCACTGGAGGGGAATGGGAGTCCTGGACCCTGCTGCACCAGACCTCACCCCCACCAGCATTGGCCAGGCCAGGCTGCCCCTTCATCTGCAAGTGGACAGCCCAGGGTCCCTTAATCTGGCTCTGACTGTACTTAAAGAATATGGCCTGCTTTAAGCATAAGTTGACTGCTGTGCGTTTGACAAACCTAAAAAACCAAACTTCATTTTGTTTGGTGTCTAGCATAAAATAAAGGTTGTGCAAAGGCTGTCCTTAAAATATTTGCTAAACATGGCTGATGCTAGGAAACTTCACACGATGTAGGCGTTGTGTTCCTTCTGTCATCTCTTGACTGCACAGTGAAGTTGAGATGCCTTTCTAGACATGTTTGCAGTATGTTAGTGCTTATCCTAGAATCACAGGAAGTTAGGGTTTGGAAGGGACCTCAGGAAGTCATTAAGTCCAGCCCTCAGCTCAAAGCACAGGGGAGTTATTCTGGAATACAAGACCATTCACCCAGTGAGTTAATCAGGGATAGCTATTCTGCTTTAAATTCACACTCTATGTTAATCCAACTTAACTTCAGCATAGACAAGCTCTTACTCTCTTTGTAAAGCCTGCAGCAGGTCCCTATGAGAAGCTTAATTCTACTTTGTGGCTTATAGGCACAGATCTCCTTCACCAGGCCTGCAGCCAAAACTGGTTGTATACCTACTGCCAGAGCTTCAATGCTCAACTTGATCATCTCTTTAATATTATGTTTTCATGACCTAATTTGACAAATGTCACACACTTGAAATCACTATGAGCAAAACTGCTGCTGGGTACATTTTATTCCTCAGCCTGATTGCTTTAACTAGTCATAGAACTAACTTCCTATGGATGAAGTGGAAAATGCATTCTGTTGCTGATTGTTCTTAGAGCTTTTCTGACTCACTGATACCCATCCATCTAACCATCTCTAACCGTCCTTATTCAGACATTCTCATTATAGGCACTAATTTCTTCCCCCTAGTCCCACCCCGAGGTTCTGGAAGAATAATACACAACGAATAGTTTGACTCATGCACACCTTTCACCTCTACACACAACAATAGGACCTGCATTTGCACATAGACTCCAAAAAGGAACGATTTCCATAGCAACAGCAAGATTACATGAAATAGTCTGAATGCTGCCTCAGAGACAGCATGTACAGTACCTTCTACAGAAGTAACATGGGCTCTGAACTGCTTTTGCTGTTTTATATCTAGAAAAGATGTTGGATAAGAGATTTTCAAGCCAAAAAACTCAGAAAGGAACAAGAATTGTTCATGGATGTAAAAATACCAGTACGGTAACCAAATTTATGTAAGTTCCGAAGGGGTGGCTGTTTCTAGTTCAGCAAGACAAACAAGGAATCTAGCGATGCTTAAAGACTAACAAATTTATTTATCATATGGGCTTTTGTGGGAGAAAATCCCACTTCATCAGACTCTCAAAAATGGAAAACTCCAGATGAATGGGAGGAAAATAAATGCAGGGAAGTGTGAGAAATAGAATCAGGTCAGACTGTTAAAGCAAATCAATGTAGTTATTTAGATTCACTGTGGAGAACAGCATCAAACCTTCAGAGAACCTGTGGAATTCATATGCAGATCTAACATAGTCTCTGTTTAACCCAAAACTGACTATGGTTTCTTTTCTCATTACATGTAATTTCACTTTCCTGTTTCCCTCATGTCCCTCTAATATTCAGTTCTGCACTGTTTGAATCTAAATAACTACATTGATTGGCTATAAGTCTGACCTGATTCTATAATTCACACTTCCCTGCATTTATTTGCCTCCCATTCATCTGTAGCTCTCCATTTTCAAGAATTTGGCAAAGTGGGATTTCCTTCCATGAAAGCTCATGCAATGAATAAATTTTTTTAGTTTTTGAGTGCCACAGAGCTCCTTGTTTGTTTTGCAAATCTATACAATTACTGATCATATTGGGAGAATCCTGCAACAGACTGAGTGATCACCTTTTCATCATTTTTCATACAGTAGCTCAGTGGTCTAGTATTAATACAGGATCTAGTGATAAGAGAAAAAGATGCCTGAACCAAAAAGCAAGAAAATAATAGCACAACTGATGTAGAAAATCAGGAAAAACCAGGGGCTTCATTTCAAAAATAACCAAGGCTTCTTGCTATTGGAAGATGAGAAGGTGATCAGTGATGTATCTAGCATTTGACAGCACAAGGAGACAACACATCAGTTTCTTGAAAAACTTCAAGAACAGTCTTCAAATCAGTTTTTTGAAGAACTGGAAACCTTAACTCCACTCACTCAAATGAGTATGTGCCTAGCTGCTCCTTGTAACTTCCGGTTCCATTTCCTCTGTTGGGCTCGGCTGCTTCTCACTGTGCTGTGCATACACACAACCTCAGAGCTTTCAGTTTCCTATTGGCTATGTCTGCACTTCCAAATTAGTCTGGACTAAGGAAGCTAGGCTTTGCTTAGTCTGAGCTAAGAAATTTTAGGTCAGACTAGGCAAAGCTGATTCCGAACTAGTAAGACCCGGTGGTTACTCCAGACTTACTCACTTAGTTTGAACTTTAGTTCAGACTAAAAGAGCATGCAATACATGAGCTAATGGTTAGTTTGAATTTAAAAACTTTAGTTCAAACCAGAACGCGCAGTTAGTTTGAACTAAAAAGTCACAGTTAGCTTGAACTAGCCTGAGGTTAGTTTGGACTAACCTCGGACTTCTTTATATTGGACTAGCAAGTCTCAACCAAAAGTGGTAATAACAAGAAGAGGATCAGGGAAGGTGTAGGTCCCTTACTGAATGGGGCAGGTATCCTCGTGACAGAGGATGAGGGAAAAGCTGAAGTGCTCAATGCTTTTTTTGCTTCAGTTTTCACAGGCAGGGTCAGCTCCCAGCCCACTACAATGGGTATGACAGATTGGAGAGAAGAAGAGAGGCCCTTGGTGACGGAAGTTCAGGTTAGGGACTGCTTAAGGAAGCTGGATGTGCACAAGTCCATGGGGCCGGATGAACTGCATCCAAGAGTGCTAAGGGAATTGTCCGATGAGATAGCAGCACCGCTGGCCGTTATCTTTCGAAAGTCATGGAGAATGGGGGAGGTGCCAGAGGACTGGAAAAAAGCAAATGTAGTGCCTATTTTCAATAAAGGGAAAAAGGAGGATCCGGGGAATTACAGACCTGTCAGCCTCACCTCAACCCCTGGAAAAATTATGGAGCAGGTTTTCAAAGAATCCATCCTCAAACACTTAGAAGAAAATAAAGTGACCAGGAACAGTCAGCATGGATTTACCAAGGGTAAATCATGCCTGACCAATCTCATTTCCTTCTATGATCAGATGACTGGTTTTCTGGATGCAGGAAGAACCGTTGATGTGATATACCTTGATTTTAGCAAGGCTTTTGATAGTTTCCCACAGCATTCTCATTGGCAAATTAAGGAAGTATGGGTTGGATAGGTGGACTACAAGATGGATAGAAAACTGGCTAGATCAACGGTTTCAGCGTGTAGGAATCAATGGTTCCACGTCTAGCTGGCAACCAGTCACGAGTGGGGTGCCCCAGGGGTCGGTCCTGGGGCCGGTTCTGTTCAACATTTTCATCAATGATCTATATGATGGAATAGACTGCACTCTCAGTAAGTTTGCAGATGACACCAAGTTGGGGGGACCAGTAGACATGTTGGAGGGCAAGGACAGGATTCAGGGAGACCTAGATAAATTGGAACGATGGGCCAATAGAGATCTTATGAGGTTCAATAAGGACAAGTGTAAAATCCTGCACTTGGGACGGAAAAACCCCATGCACTGCTACAGGCTGGGGAACATTCAGCTAAGTAGCAGCACTGGAGAAAAGGATCTGGGGGTCATGGTGGAAGGGAAGCTAGATATGAGTCAGCAGTGTGTTCTTGCTGCCAAAAAGGCCAATGGCATACTGGGCTGCATCAAAAGAAGTATTACCAGCAGATCAAGGGATGTGATCATTCCCCTCTATTCTGCACTTGTGAGGCCACATCAAGAATACTGTGTTCAGTTTTGGGCTCCCCACTATGAAAAGGACAGGGACATACTAAGGAGTTCAGTGGAGGGCAACCAAAATGATTAAAGGGCTGGAGCACAAGCCCTGTGAGAAAAGACTGAAAGCATTAGGCTTATTTAGTCTGCAGAAGAGAAGATTGAGGGGGGATTTGATAGCAACCTTCAACTACTTGAAGGGATGCTCCAAGGAGGATGGAGCTCGACTATTCTCGGTAGTAATGGAGGACAGAATGAGGAGCAATGGTCTCAAGTTACAGTTAGGGAGATCAAGGCTGGATGTTAGGAAAAACTTTTATTAGGCGAGTGGTGAAGCATTGGAATGAGCTGCCTAGGGAGGTGGTGGAATTTCTATCTTTGGAGGTGTTTAAGGCCCAGCTGGACAAAACCATGACTGGGATGGTTTAGTGGGAGTGGTCCTGCCTCTGGCAAAGGGTTGGACTAGATGACCTCATGTGGTCCCTTCCAACCCTATGATTCTGTGGTGATGAAGACATAGCCGTTGTGCCTTCCCAAGAAGGCTAACAAATGGGTGAGAATCCAGAGAAGGCTGTAAAATTTATTAAAGGGTTAGAGAGTCTGATGACTGAGGAAAGGCTTTAAAAAAAATGGCCCTGCTCCTATAATGAGATCTGCACAAGTGGACCCTGGTAGAACAACAGGGTCCATGCAAACAGAAATCTTTGCAGGCTCAGGGCTAATGTATCAATTTGACATCTGAAGGCTGATGTCACCATCTGCATTTATTTGCAGGGCATTTAACTGAGAATTGCTTTGATTAGATAAAGGAGGCAGAGCTATAACTACGGTGGGGTGAATAGGTCTTTTGCCTTGGGCATGTCAGAGCAGCTCAATAGAGCCGCTCTATTAAATGGCATATTTCGTGCCACTGGCACAAAGCTCCACTAATTGCAAGGGGCATATTCCAATTGAAAAGCACCCTGGGTGCTGACACTGAGCATTATAACTCTGAAAGGAGGAACTAAATAACTGAAAGTAATAGATGAAATTTAATGGGAAAATGTAGGTTAAGTAATGGCAAACATTTCTGGGAGAAGTCACACACTGCCATGCAGGTAGGCAAATTGGACTTTGGAATAGTGATGAGGAAATGGTGGGATCAGTACTGTTGAAGTTATTCAGATTTAGACTAGAGTATTAAAAAAATATCAACAGTCTTTTATCAGGGTGAAAGGAGTGAACTGAGTGCTCCAACAGAAACCAAGCACAGTGGTTGATCCATGAAATACATGTACCTCTTGCCTCAAAAATATGACCAAAGCTGTTCATCTTATCTGACCAAGTTTTTTTCTGTTTCATACCTTTGATACTAATCTTATTTCTTTGTTCTAGCCAAGTGCCCACTTTACACAATTATGCAGCAATTTTTAAAATGGTTTCAGGTCCTATCATGTGGTGTATAGAACATGGTAGCAAGAGAATAGAGATGTGATGTTGATATCTTTTCCATTTCTAGTTAATACAAAAGAAGCAAGAACATTTTCTTCTATTTGTGCAGCTAGTGTTAGTTTACGTTTTACAGGGTATAAAATATGGTTGGATGTGCTCCCGTAACTATGAGGTCCCAAAGATATATAAGACTAACACGCAAGACTCTGTAGAGGGGAAAGGAAATCTAATTTCTCTCAAGATTAGTAAAAACTGTCTGAAAATGCAACTGTTCTGGTAGTCCTGAGGCCAAGTTCTCAACAGTGACTGCTGTAAAACCAGAGCAACTTCACTGACTTTGCCCAGCAAGTACTGAGCATGGGAGTAGAGGTACAGAGGCATCACCTTTCCCCCAAGCTTACCTGTCTCTCCTCTTGAATACCATATGGCTGGGGCTCTTATGTTTTTCTGAGGAGACCAAGCAGCGCTCTAGCTAGATCCATCCACATCACAAAGCCCAGCAGGACACTGGTAGGGATTTGTTACAGACCACCACCACATCAAACCAGAGAACAGAAAGAGTTTTCCTGAAACATCTGTTTATAATGTGTGGGGGAAAATAAACAGTGTTTATGGGGGATGTCAGCTTGGAAGATGTAGCCTGGAGGTCTCGTGCAGTAGTAAAACATCACAGAAGTTTCTAAAAACTATGCATAATGATTTTCTAATAGAAAAATTATTGCATTTGGCATGTGTTAACTCTATTTTAACCTCATTATCCTGGGTAAAGTTGAATTAATCACTGGACTAGAGTTGGTGGTTGCTTAGGCACCAGTGAGTGTGACCTGATTACATTCAGTATCTGCAAAGGACAGTCTCTGTTCACACCTCCCCCCGCACCCTGCTTCAAAAGGGCTAACCTCCTAAAGCTGAATCAAGTAACTGAGAGGAAAAATGTCGACATCATAATGTGAATGAAAAATGAGTTCTTTAAGAAACTTATTAAATGGCCAAACTGCCATGATTTCATAATCAAAAAAGACAAGTTTAGCTAAAAGCCCATCCTGAGTCAGTACCAATGTTAAGGGAGCAAATGCAAATACAGCAAATTGTAACAAATGAGAGACGCCAAATTCAGTCCTCCTGAGCTAAGAGAAGGCATGACCCGTAAACGGGTGACCAGAATGAACAGGGTAGGCACCAGATTGGCTACTGCAGTGTTAAGCAGGTTTCAAGCCTTTAACTGTGTAGGTGAAGACAATTTTAAAAAGGACTGACTGGATAATGACTTGCTTTTATGCTTGAGCTGGTATATTTTTAATGCTTGAATTCTGAAAAGAAGCTTGAACACCATGCATGGAATTTTCAAAAGCACTCAGCATTGACCTAACTCTGCTGCCATTTAAGTAACAGAAACTTTGAGTCATGCATAGAGATAAATGGGCCACTTCTGAGCTGAATCCCTGCTTTCATTAGCAGAATCACCCTCATAGACTCCTAGGCTATGTCCACACATACATCATTAGTTTGAAATAAAGTCCTTATTTTGAAATAAGTTAATTCGAATTAAGAAAATGTTAGTTTCAATTAAGGGAAAAGCTGAAAGCGAAATAGCATGTCCAAACACAGGACTTGCTATTTTGCTTTAGGAGAGGGGCACCATGGGAGGTGTGGCAACATGGCCCCCTCCCTGGACCATGCCCCCACCCAATATAGGCTAAAAGGAAGGCACCCTGGGTAGGAGAAGGACAAAAGTATTATTTTGAAATAACATGTCCAAACAGCGTTATTTTGAAATAACCATTTCAAAATAACAGCCATTTTGATTTAAAGAAGGTTTAAGCTATTTCAAAATGATGGCTCTTATTTTGAAATGGCAGAGCCCATCATTTCAAAATAAGACTACGTTGTGTGGACCTAATCTCTTTTTTTTATTTCAAAATAACCAGTGTTATTTTTGAAATAAAAGAGACGTGTGGACATACCCCTAGACTCTAAGTTCAGAAGGGACCAGTATAATCATCCAGTCTGACCTGCACAATGCAGACTTCAAGACCTCACCCACCCACTCCAGCAATAAGCCTCTAACCTATGAGTGAGTTATTTGAGTCCTCAAATCAGGACTTTAAGATGCAGAGAATTCACTGGTGGGTGAGCCATGCCCCATGCTATGGAGGAAGCCAAAAAACCCCCCAAAGCCCTAGCTAATCTGCCCTGGGGGAAAATTCCTTCTTGACCCCAAATAATCAGTCTAAACCCTGAGCATGTGAGTAAGTCTCAACAGCCAGTCACCCAAGAAACAATTCTCTGTAATAACTCGGAACCCGTAGCACACTAGGAATGATAAGAAAGATGGTCCAGTGAATAGAACACTTGATTGGGACTCTCGAAACCAGACTGCCTGTGATTTAGACAGATCACGTAATTTATTTTGTACCTCAGATCCTAATCCGTAATACAGGGATAATCCCTTTCTACGTCCTAGGAAAGGTTTGAAGAACCTTGGTAATATGATATGACTATATAAATATCTACATAGAACAAACTAGCTTTTTGAACTTCACCCTTATTCTTGCCTGAAACACTTGAGAGATAAAAGGTGCTGTAATCACTTGCCTTGGAGGCTTTAAAAATTGCTACAGGAATTACTCAAGAAAGGCAACTGCACATATTTTTTGTCAGACTTAGTCAAAGTTTCAAGAAACATTTATCTGACTTTCAGTCTTTGGAAGCTCTGGCATATAGGTGAGCACCTCCCTGGTATTCCTGTAGATGGCAGTGATGCATATTCTGAACATGCAAGAGAGATTCCCCAAAAACATTGTCTGCCCTTTGAAAAATTTGTCATGTTTGTAGTTTTTGCTAAAAAATTTATTTATCACATTTGTTAGTCTTTAAACCAGACTCCTTGTTTGTTTTGCTGCAATAGACTAACACAGCTACCCCTTTGGAACTTAGTTTTTGCTCTCAGTGATAAACAGGTTTCAGAACTTCGCTTAGGAACTCTCAAAAGAGCGTATGACTGATGTCTGTCTAATTCCAGTCACAATAATCTCTTCCCAAAGCACCACTGAAAAGGAAAAAGAGAAGCTCTAATATTGATATTGTCAACTTGAAAGGTAAGGAGTGAGAATTGAATATACTATTAATGCTGCTACATCAAATGTCATTTCTGTGGGTAACCATACCCTTACCACACAAATAACTGCTTTTTGCTAGCTAATTGCTAGCAAATTGTAGAAAGATGCAAAGGAAAGATCAGTGCCAAATTACTGTACAAAGTTGAATGTATGTCTACACTGAAAAGTTTTTTTTTCAAAATAAGGTGGCTTATTGCAAAAAAACTTTCTACCAGTCCATGCAAAATAATAAATTCAAAATAATGCTATCAAAATAAATTTGAAATAGTTATTTCAAAATAACTTGGACAGTGTAGACATAGCCTAGTACCGCTGATCCAGCCAAATTCCAGGTCCTTATTAATGGTATTTTTTGAGGCAAACACACTGAAGAGATAGTGAGCTCTACAAATAAACTTTTTATACCGCTTTATTTTGACTTCTTAGAATACTTCTAGCTTTTGAAACAGATCTGATTTTTTTATGAGTGAATTTGCACATTCTTGCCAAATACACGGTAATCTTCCCAAACACACAAGTGCACAGCCCTGTTGTTAGATATCTTACCAGTCATACCAGACAATACCATTTATTGTTGAGGGCATTAGAAATTTGCTCGATTATTTCCTTATTATTTCTTTCCTCACCCCTCAAAAAAAGTTTGATAAGCATAATCATAGTAGAAAAATAAAATATTCATATATTTAAAAAGCAGGTTCTTTTTCCTAGAAGTTAATTTAAATTACACACCACCAGTTTGGAGGACATAATGCCATTAATGCTCACCAAGGAAGGAGCAAGAGTAGCTTCAGTTTAATTACCTATTTTAAAAGCAATTTCTGTAGAAAATCTTTAGTTTTTTACATTTGTGTTGCTGCTTCTTTGTTATCACCTCCTTGGATCCATTTCAACAAGTGATTATAAATGATTTTTTAGTATCACCTTTTAAAAATCTCCTCCAGGGGAAGTGATCAGAATCAAGAGAAACCTGCCAGCATTTGAAGTAGCCTCTGCTGCTGGAGGATCCACTTGCGTGCATGCATGATGAAGGGGAAAACTGGGAAAGAAAATGTTAGAGTTTTGACCTTTTTACTAGTTAATATAATCAGCACACAAAACGATGAGGGGAAAAAATCCTAAAGCATGCAGCACCTTGAGCTAAATTACTTTGTAACAAATTCAAGATGATGTGCATGACCAGAGAAGCATTTTTAACAATATATGGAATACAGCTACATATATATAATGGAATAATAAAAAATATAGGATTATTTTGTTCAAGAAAAAATCAAGATGAACCCTATGCAGAGATATTTAATACCATAAATTTAGAAAAGTGAGAGTAAGATTAAGCAGGTGACTGCTCATCTAAATTTGCAAAATCATAAATAACAAAGAAGAATTTTGCTGTATTTAGATCTCTTCAAAATCCTTTCACTTCTGACCAGAAAAAACGTGATTCTGGTCATCAACAACCTTGATTAAATGCTGGGTTTTGTGCTGTTTTATTTGTCATTTTAGGAGCCAGTGCTTGCTGTAAAAATAGAAATATTAATGCAGGGGATGCTGGAGTGCCCTAACTGATACTGGATCTTGCATACAAAAGAACAGCTCAAGAGATACACAAATCTGGCAGACTGCCATTGAGATGAAAGAATAATAATATATGATATGATAGTTACAAATACTCCCCACGACAGCAATAAAAACTGTTGTCTACAATAATATGACGGTATTTCTGGATTACTACAGCCCAACATTTGGTAAAAATGTATATATTAATTTGTATAAAAATAAAATCTTTTTTGTTTTAATGCTGTATTAATCATCACAAATAAATCATATTCTTCTTAGTGGAAAAAAAAATCAAATTCTTTTCAACTATTGTGCTCAGGTTTCCAACTGGACAGTCACTTCAGTACCAAACACACAGCACCCCAAATGTGAGATAATTTTGGTTATAATGGACTCTTTGGACAAAACTTTACTATTAGAAAGTTACAAAGTATGATACCTATGGGCAAATCCTACTCTTATAATGTGGTAACAGTTATATTATTTAAACATGTTGTGAAGTCACTGAAGTCCCTCATTCAGGGAATAATATTCCTCTGGATGTGAAAGTTACAGTCATCATCATGCTTTGGCAGATTTTTATGGTAGCCAGTAAGGAAACTCATAACTTCAGGCACCCAAAAAACACCAGCCCTCTAGTAACTTAACTAAAGGATATTCTCCCAAAGGTGCAGTATTGGTAAAAGGGTTTACAATGCATCATAGGCCTGGCACAGAAGTCTAAGGATGTTGTACTTACTGAACCAGAATGTTGCAAAGGGTAAGCCTTGGTGGGGGGGGGGGGTATTGAACTGCAGTTGATTCTGAAAGGAAGGGGCAAATCTTCTCTTTCCCTCCCTTTAACATGGAAGACTGCTTAATTGCCTTCGTTCCAATAGTCTCTGACATCAATGTCAGTAAATCAGTGTTCTTTGAGCAGTGTCCCCAACTGCTCCACCTTAGGTGCTTGGACAAACCCTGCACCATGGCTCAGAGGTTTTTACAAAGCAGTGCTCCACAGAGGGGGCATGTGCACCAGCAGGGAATGCAGCAATCTTCGTGCTACTGCTGACGCACCTCCCTCTCCCCTCCACCCTCAGTTCTTCGCCAACTGTCTCTGACCACAGCCAGAGTATTCAGCAGCTCTGCACTGTTCTTACTTTGCAGGACTTCCTTTCACCTCAAAAAAAAAAAATTGATTTAAAAAGAACAAAGAGAGAGAGAGTAGAAGCAGCAGCAAAGACAGATGAGAAACCAACTCCTTTGGGGTTTAAGCGTTGCCACTTCTTGCGAGGATGCTATGCCAGCATCTGATGGATGTGACAATTGTATTAAATGTTTAGGCAAGGGGTATATTCCTCAAAAATACCTACATTATAAGAATTTAACCTCAAGATCAAGGAAAGAAAGAGAAATGAAACTGAAACTGCTACTCATGGAGGGATCATTGTGACCGGCTTTGGATCCCAGTCACTCTCCAAGCTGATCAGACGGACAGCAGAAGAGACACTCCTCTATTTCATCTCCATTGCCTTCAAAGAAAACAACATCAGACCATGATAAAAATAGTACCCTCAAGGCTGCAGCCTCTTCGGGTACAAATGCCCCTGAAAAGGAAAGCTGCCAGTCAGGCTTTAAAAGAGAACACAGGCAGAAAGACGTGGCAGACATCACTGCTGTGCTGACTCCACAACTAACTGCTGGTGCAGCACTAGCAATGGCTTTAACTACTGCACCAGCAATGACTTTGGCACCATTCATGTCTTCGGGGCCAGGATCAGTTTCCTTAATGAACAGTACCGTGGTGTTGAATTGCTTCTCACCGGCACCTCTCATTTTAGCACAAGGTGTGTTTCCCCAGCAGGCGCCTACAGACAGAGCTGTAACTATGGCGGGGCCAATGGGGCAAAGCCCTGGGCAGCCCCAAGTGGCTCAATGGAGCCGCGCTATTAAAGGGGCTGCTTTGCGGTGCCGGCTCTAAGCGCCGCTAATGGGAAGGGGTGCATTCTGATCAGAACATGCCCCGGGTGGCAAAACAGAGTGTTATGGCTCTGCCTACAGATAATTAGGTGCTGCCTCTCTCTTTACAGTAGTCAGTGCCTAATGCAGTTGCTGCAGCTCATTCATCTGACACAGCTCCAAGAAAACACACGCGTAAGACCCACTACTGTGAATTAAAGGAAGTTTCTTCGCACCACTTGTCGCCCATTTCACCTTTATTTGGGGTGGATTTTTCCCCTCGTTGGCTCTCATCATTCTCCTTCTCTTCTGGAGTGACATCATGCTTGGGCAGTTCAGATACCCCAGAACTGGAGCCAGTACCAACCCACCCATGCTCCCAGGTGCATTTTACCAATGTTGGGACTCCCTTGGGCTCCAAACTCATGGTACATGCCTAATTCGTTGCCAGTGCGATGGATGGGCTGGGGCAGCTGCCTGCATTATGGACAGTCACAAGCAGTGCAGACAGGACCATAAATGTCTGGGACTTTTCAACAACCTATAACAGCTCCAATGCAGCAACACCATAAGAGGACTGAGGGTATTTTATCCCAGGGGTAATCCATGCCACAAGCCCCTAATCAGTCCTGTTTACAGGAGCCATTGAACTAGCAATCCAAAGCTGATAATAAAGAGTTTCAGGAGCTGTTCAAGAGGGTAGCAGAAAGCATGGATATCCCCATGAAGACACTTCATCCACTCAATGTAGACTTTACAAGATCCTGGCATCCACTGTCTCCAGTAAGGTAGTTCTACCAGTGGATGACAGGCTAATAGAGCCAGCAAACATGGTTTGGCAAACTCCAGCCTTGGCTACACCGACCAACAAAACGATAGACAAAAGATGCTTCGTTGTGCTAAAGGGTAATGAGTTTTTATTTACTCACCCTCAGCCTAATTCCCTGGTCACTGAGGCAGCAAACCAGACACTGAAGCGAAATTATATCAAATCAGCCTCTTCTGACAAAGAGGGGGAAAAGAAACTGGACCTCTTGGGTAGGAAGATCTATACATTGGCCACCTTGCAACTGAGAGTAGCAAACTATACAGCTATATTATCTAATTATGATTGACAATTACGCAAAGTTTTCAGATTTTGTCAACTTTATTCCAGATGACAAAAGGGGCCAGTTTATGCCTTTAATAAGGGAAGGACAACTGACAGCTAGAACGGCATTACAGGCTTCCGGAGTTGCTGTGGCTCGAACCATCAGCACGGCGGTGGTCATGCAGAGATCCTCATGGCTCCTATCAGCAGGACTGCCTAAACAAATGCAAATATGTATTGAGGATCTACCTTTCAATAAAGAGAGACTATTCAGAGAGAAAACTGATTAAATAATGCACATGCTCAAAGATTCCAGAGCACTCTAGGTATATACCCCCACCAACACATAAGAAATATCAGATATCGGGTTACAACACCAGATATACCCAATTCCAATCAAACAGAAGATTTGAGAATTCGAGATCCAGATCCAAACAACAAAGATGCAGGTGGAACACCCAGCCTTTGTCAACATCACAACTAACAAATTTCAAGCAACAATTCTGAAAAACTCGTTGAGGGTTTGTCCAACCACCCCTTGTTGAAGTAGAATTCCACCATTTTAATAACTCATTTCTTCCAGAATAGACTCCTTCCATTTCTACAACATTGGAAGGGTATAACATCAGACAAGTGGGTCATCGAAATAATTACTAAGGGATATTCCATCCCCTTCGGGTTGAAACCCACTTCTGCCCCCCATCCTTCTTCAGGGACCCCTTTTACCTACATCTCTTACAGCAGGAGATCAACAGTCTCCTCCTCATCGAAGCCACAGAAGAGGTTCCAAAATGGTACACTGTAAGAGTATTTTACTCCCAATATTTTCTCACAGAGTATGGGGGATGGAGACCTATTCTGGATCTTCAAGATCTCAACAAATTTGTGCTTACTCAGAAGTACAAAATGGTAATTTTAGCTACCATACTTCCTGTGCAAGAACAAGGGGACTGGTTGGCTTCTCTCAACCTCAAGGATGCCTACTTCCCTATAGCTATCCATCCTGCTCACAGGAAATTCCTGAGATTCATGTTTCTAGACAAACATTACAAGTATACGGTAGTTCCTTTTGGTCTTTGCATGGCCCCAAGGGTTTTTTTTCAAAGCTCATAGATGTAGTTGAGGCACATCTTTGCAGAGACGGTATTATGATTTTCCCATATCTGGACAATTTCCTAATACAGGCTTCCTCTACCAGGCTGCACTACAAGCAGTAAGAACTACAGAGACTCTTTCTTGCTCGGTGCCTATCAATAAACTACAAGAAATCCTCTCTAGTGCCCTCACAGGAGATCAGTTTCATAGGGGTCCGGATCCACAGTCAGTTGGCCAGAGCTTACCTCCCTCAGGTAAGATACAAGAACATAAAAAAGGTCACCCACACCATCCAAACGGCTCCCACAGTAACTGTCCGTACTTGCATGCAAATTCTAGGACATATGGCAGCTACCACATACCTAGTCCCCTACACCAGACTTCACATGCGGCCCTTGCAGATTTGGTTATTGAACCACCTCAGAAAGGGATGCCTCTGATTACAATGGACTATATCCATCCTGACTGCAGTAAGAGGCATTCCATCCTGGTGGACAAAAGAAGAAAATTTATTTCAGGGGGTGCCTTTCACAATGGGAAAGGCCAATAATTCTGATGACTACGGAAGCCTCGATGATAGGATGGGGGGCTCATTTCTTACATGCAACAACCCAAGGCAAATGGTCTGTACAAGAGAGCTCTTTGCAAATAAACTTACTAGAGCTTCAAGCAGTTCACTAAGCATGCAGCCAATTTCTACTGCTCATAGCAGGCAAGGTATCGAGGGTCTATACAGACAATGTGGCATGTATGTATTACATAAACTGTCAAGGGGGAGCTCAATCTCAGACCCTGTGCTTTGAAGCAGTGAAGCTATGGGATTGGTGGATCTTGCACAATGTCCACATTTCTGCCATATACCTACCAGGCAAGGAAATGTAACTGCAGACACCTTAAGCAGAAGGTTCAAATCTGCTCACGAGTGGGGAATACGAACAGACATCATTGCTCACGTGTTCGATCAATGGGGTCTTCCCACTGTGGACTTATTTGCCATGTGGGTGAACAAGGAATGTCAAAATTATTGTTCAAGGGGGGGATAGGTCACAATTCCATGGGGGATGCATTCCTCCTTTCTTGGCGCTGGACACTAGTTTACACTTTTCCCCCATTACCCATGATTCCCAAGACTGTTTGGAAAATCTGTCAGGACAGGTCAAGGGTAATAATGATTGCTTCAGCATGGGCCAGGCAGACCTGGTACACTTCTGCGCATGTCCAGACAACCACCAATCACTCTTTCAATGGTCCCAAACCTGTTATCACAAAACAAAGGGAAAACATCATACACCCACCTGGACAGACTTCACTTGGCAGCCTGGAACCTAGGTGGTTCGATGATGTAGCAGAACAGTGTTTGGACCCTGTTAAACATGTTTTGTTGAATACTAGAAAACCTGCAACAAGATACACTTGTCTCCAAAAGTGGTGCCGGTTCTCTGTCTGGTGCAACTAGCATGCTACCAATCCAGTGACTGCTTCCATCCCTGCGGTTTTGGAGTACCTCCTATCCTTGAAAGGCACGGGAGTGTCGGTTAATATGCTTCGTGTCCATCTGACAGCGCTATCCACCTTTCATGTAATAATACATAAATCATTGCTGTTTGCCCATTTATGATGAGTATTCAGAACATATATCCCCAGGTCAGACCTCCAGTTCCACAGTGGGACCTAACAATGGTACTGAAAGCACTGATGCAACCACCTTTTGAGCCATTAGTGACGTGTTCCTTCCTCCACATGTCCATGAAGGTGGTGTTTTTAGTTGCAATTACATCAGCGAGATGAGTAGGTGAACTCGCAGCACTTATGGCACACCCTCCTTACAACATATTTTATAAAGACAAGGTCTCACTTAAACCATACCCCAAATTTCTACCAAAACATGTCATTTTTTCACCTAAATCAGACCATTAACCTCCCCTGTTTCTTCCCTAAACCACATACCAATCCTCAAGAGACACTCTTACACTCTTTGGATGTCAAGTGGGCATTGGCTTTTTACCTGGAGAGGACAAAACCATTCTGGAAAACCCCTAGACTTTTTGTTTCCACCATAGAGCATCACGAGGGGAGCCCATCTCTAAGCAGAGACTATGAAAGTGGATTTCCTCATGCACCCATATAGTATACATGTTATTGGGGAAAAATGCACCTGAGAGTCTGAACGCACTCAGCTTGATCTGTAGCCACATCTACAGTATTTTTGAGCAATATTCTTATTTCAGACATTTGTCAAGCTGTTACCTGGGCATCAACTGACACCTTTGTGAAGCATTATGCCATAGACTGGTACCCTAAAATGGCCACATCAGTTGTCCTAGCAGTACTGAGGTCTATGCATTCTACAGCCGCTGAAGTTCCCACCCCCCCTCATGGGAACCTAAGGTGAAGCAGTCAGGGACACTGCTTGAAGAAGAAATGAAGGTTACTCACCATTGTGCAGTAGCCAAGGTTCTTCGAGATGCATGTCCCTGACATGCTCCACCACCTGCCCTGCTCCTCTCTACTTCGGAGATTATGTATCTCACATGTCTCCACAGTGGAGAAGGAACTGGGGGTGGGGGGCATCAGCAGTAGTGCAAAGATTGCCGTGGTCCCTGCTGGCATGTGTGCCCCCTTCATGGCAGGGGCGTCACTGGTGCCTGGCACACAGGGCCTCTGCCCCAAATCCCGGCACCAGTGGCCCCGGTCCTGGTGGGGCCCCTGCCTCGCCTGGTCTCTGGCTGGATCCAGCTGGAGAGCCAGGGCCTGGCTGCCCATAGCGATGGCGGTCGATTCTGGCCCCTTCCTAGGCTGGGTGGCCCTGCGGCTGCGGCTGCAACTCCCTGCCCTGTCCCCGGCCAGGGGCATGGCCTGGGCTGGTGCCATGGGTCCTTCCGCGGGGCAGTGATGCTCCTGCTCCATGGAGCACTGCTATGTAAAAATCTCTGAGCCATTGTGCGGGGTGCATCCAAGCACCTAAGGTAGAGCATGTCAGCGACATGCATCTCAAAGAATCTTGGTTACTGCACAATGGTGAGTAACCTTCATTTTCCCAACCAGTGTGCCATGTCCTGGCAGGACTCAGCAGGTGTGCCACGGAATTTTTTGAAAAACTACTCAAAAGGTTCTGAATTGCTCATGAGTATTCATGCGTTATTCTAGAGACTATATGATGGTGTGCCTCAAAATAAAGTTGTCAATGTGTGCCATGGCAAAGAGGAGGTTGGGAACAACTGCAGTAAATATCAAACTTTATCTGCTTCTCACCCTGAATGTCCATGAACACAATGCCTCCTGTTAATAAGTGAGGCAGGTTGTATTAGGACTCAGTGCAGTTGCATCTCTCTGGCTGGCAGGAAGTGCTGCATTGAGCCAAGTGGCTTCAGCCTGGCATATCTCACTCTTTCCTTTGCACCAGTGTAGACGGCAAGAATGTTCCTCCAATTAATTTTAAACGCTGACTTGTGATGCAGTGGCATAGTGCATTCTTATTCCTGTAGTACAGTAACTCGGATCACACTGAATGCAATTTTTATTTGCAGAGCTTCTATTTCTGACCAGAGGAGCTGGGTGTCTTTTTCAGTTGCTTTTCAGAATGCATACCAAAGTCTGAACTTTATTAGGATTTGAATTCGCCAGCATATTCATCTTATCTCACCTTCAAGCTCATTGTACTGAGAAAGTAGACAAGAGGGTGACTGGGGAGAGGAATAATAAAGCAAGCAACAGAGAAATGTAGGGAATGGGGGTTTAAAAAGTGGAATAAAAGAAAAGGCAAGAAGGAATGAGATTTGAGAGGGTAGTAAATTGTTGCTGCATTATAATTAACATTAGAGAAGTTAATTTAGGGCAAGCATTCCTTCCTGGTGCCATAAAAGGCATATGTTCTGCCATCTGTCAAAGCTGTCTTGTAAGTAAAACTAAATGCACACCTGATGTTACTTAATCCACCATTATGCTTCTGGTGTTGAACGCAGTGAAAAAGCTCCTCCACTCCTGTCTGTTTCTGGCAAGCCTTTCAGAGTTCCCCTGCTGTACCCTGGGTTTTTCAGATCAGCTTCCACATCTCTTTGCCATGTTGTTTTTCAGGCAGCGCTTGCCTTTGGGTGTCCATCTTATTGCTAGTCTGATGATGGACTCAACTTCCATCCAAAACATATAGCTAATCCATTTCCTACATCTGCTGGTAATGAAGGTGCTCGTATCTTCTTGGCTACACTGTATGAATAGGTCTTGAATTGAGATTGTGCTGGGCCAAATATATCGAGGATTTTTCTGAGGAATGTTGTACGAAATGAAGGCAGCTTGGACATGTCATACTTTTGCACTGTATAGCAGTGATGAAAATCCACAACTCTGATAAATCTTAAGTTTAGTTTTGATTTTTTTTATGCTTTCTGGGCTATATTTAAACTTTTAAAGGTGTTCCTGACTTTACTGATTCTGTTCCTAATATCCTGAATTTGTCCAACATCCTGGCTGATGGTTCTGCCCAAGTATGTGGATGTTTCTACATTAGTGAGAACATAATCCTCTATCCATACTGGTTATAGTTAAGTAAGTCATAATATCTGTCTTCTTATGAATGATTTTCTGTCCAATTTTCTGGTTGAATATGTTGAGTTGAGGTGTTTTCTCTTGTATATGGTGATGGGTATGTGATGAGAGCACGATCACCTGTGAAGTTCTGGTCTCCAAAGGATGAGAAACGTGTCCATCTACCTTTTGGTCCATCTTCCATTATACACCACATTAACCAATCAATGGCAATGTTAAAGAAACAACAAGGAGTTGTGTGGCACTTTAAGACTAACAGATTTATTTTTTGCATGAGCTTTCGTGGGAGAAGATCCCACTTCCTCAGATGCTTCGAAGATGGGTGAACTTACAGAAAGGAATGAAACTAAATGCAAGGGGGTGCAAAACATAGGAGCAGGTCATAAAGTACCTGATCCTATGTTTTACACCCCCTTGCATTTAGTTTCATTCCTTTCTGTAAGTTCACCCATCTTCGAAGCATCTGAGGAAGTGGGATCTTCTCCCACGAAAGCTCATGCAAAAAATAAATCTGTTAGTTTTAAAGTGCCACACAACTCCTTGTTGTTTTTTTACTGGACTAGACTAACACGGCTATCCTTTTGAAAATGTTAAAGAATATTGCAACATAATACACCCTTGCCAAAATTCTGGTTTGACTTCAAAAGTGAGCTCTCTGTGACCAGTGTTACATTTAAAGTTCAAATAGAAGCTTTTAGTTATTATACAAAAAGGGATTCCATAAGCCCTCAGAATACACCATAGGCTGATGCTGTGAATGCTGTTAAAACCCTTCGCAAAGTCTATGAAATCTATGTAAAGTTGTCATTGCCACTCTAAGCATTGTTCTATTATATTTCATAGAGTCAAGATCTGATGTGTGCATCCACACCCTTTCCAAAAACTGGCTCACTTTTTTCTGACAACAGTATCAACTGTCTCTGACATGTACCGGACAGTGATCTTCCACAGTACCTGACTTGGCACAGAAAAACATGTAGTACCACACCAGTTATAACAACCACCGAGAGCTCTTTTCTCTGGTGTCTTCACTGTCACCTTATCAGTCCACTCATCTGGCACTTTTTTCTTTTCTCCGAAGTGATGTAAATAGAGGGGCCAGGATAGATGCTGCTCACAGAGGATTAACTTTGAGCAATTCTGCAGTCAAGTTACCCTTGTCAGAAGCTTTTTGAATTTTTAAAAGATTTGATGGCTTGAATGATCTCTTCCTTTGTTGGGGTATCTGTGTCGATATCAAGATCTTCTGCCCCCCAACTACTTGTTTCCTCTTCAGGTGGTTCAGCAATTCTTTGAAATGCTCTATGCAATGTCTGTCTTGTTCTTCTTCTGTTGTCACTAGGCAGTCTTGTTTGTTCCTGATGAGAATGTTTGATAGTGTTCTGCCATTTACCACTAATAAGCCACATCATATTGTAAACAGTTCCTTATTTATCATGAATGTCTGCATCCTCTCCTCTTATTGTCAGGTTATCAGTATAATGGCATTCACCTGCTCTCGCAAGGCATTCAACCTCCCAGTGTGCCTGACTACATTCTTTGTGACATTTGTCATTTAGCCTCTGAGATTTTTGTATCTAAAACTTTTTTTTTCAGGGCTCATCTGGTTTCTATGGCATCCCACTCCTGTCTTTTCTTCTGCCTGTAACCTAGCCAGACTTTACTAATCTATTTATAAATTGTTACTTTGTTCCCCTTCTTGCAGATCTCCTGATCTGGATTCCCCTCCTCTTGAGTGAGTGCCTGAATCCTGTTTTTGAACTGCAAAACAAAAACTTTCTGTGTTTCAGGTGATTTTAGCTTTACAACACCATAACAACTACATCTCTTGCTTGATGGACCCACACTTTTCAGTTTTAACTTGATAGAGGCTGTCAAAAGATGGTGGTCATTACCAAGATCTGCTCCCCTTCTGACTTTCACATTGGCCTTTCCAGGTGTAGATTGCAGTTTGAATGCTGCTGATGCTGGAGCTGGTAAGGCAGTGGGGATGCAGCTACTCTTCTAATGTGGGGATATAGCTACTCTGCTACTAAAACACCCTGCACTCTTAATGCAATCAATTGTTGCAGTTTGTGTATTGTTCTGCAATGAAAGGCTAGAAAGCTGGCTAGATCATCAGGCTTAGCAGGTAGGGATCAATGGTTCAATGTCTAGTTGGCAACCAGTAACAAGTAGAGTGCCCCAGAAGTTAGTCCTGGGGCCAGTTCTGTTCAACATCTTCTTCATTAATGATCTCAGTGATGGAATAGATTGCATACTCAATAAATTCATGGATGACACCAAGCTGGGGGGAATGGTAGACACAGGGATAGGAGTCAGGGAGACCTAGACAAATTGAAGCATTGGGCCACATGAAATCTGATGAGGCTCAACAAGGATAAGTGCAAAATCCTGCACTTAGGACAGAAAAACCCCATGTACTGCTATAGGCTCAGTACCGATCAGCTAAGTAGTTGCACTGTAGAAAAGGCCCTGGGGGTTATGGTGGATGGGAAGCTGAATATGAGTCAACAGTGTGCTCTTGTTGTCAAAAATGCCAATGGCATATTGGGCTGCATCAGTAGGAGCATTGCCAGCAGATTGAGGAATGTGATTATTCCCCTCTTTGCCTTCTATTCAGCACTGGTGAGGCCACATTTGCAATACTGTGTCCAGTTTTGGGCTCCACGCTACAGAAAGGATGTTGACAAATTAGAAAGAGTCCAGCAGAGGGCAACAAAAATTATTAGGGAGTTGGGACGCCTGACTTACGAGGAGAGATGGAAGGAACTAGGCTTATTTAGTTTGCAGAAGAGCAGACTGTGGGGGTGTTTGATAGCAACCTCCAACTACTTGAAAGGGTGCTCTAAAGAGGAGGGAGCTAGGCTGTTCTCAGTAGTAACAGAGGACAGAACAAGGTGCAATGGTTTCAAGCTGCAGCTGGCGTAGTCGAGGTTGGATATTAGGAAAAACTTTCTCACTAGGAGGATGGTCAAGCATTCAAATAGGTTACCTAGGCAGATGGTGAAATTTCCATCTTTGGAAACATTCAAGGCCCAATTAGACAAAATGCTGAGTGGGATGATTTAGTGGGAGTAGTCCACCTTCTGGCAGGGAGTTGCACTAGATGACCTCATGAGGTCCCTTCCAACCCTATGATTCTATGAGAGTTATGATAGCTCTAGAGAAGTTAATTCTAGTTAATGGTGCAGTGAAGACAAGTTCTAAAAGACAGACATATAGCAGAAGACTCACAGGGAAATGAGAAAGAGTGCTAAGAATGTTACTTTAAACAATATGTTTCAGCTACTGATTTCCTGCCCCTCCCCTGTTGAGAGGTTCTCTCTCTTTGTGCATTTGTTTGCTATGGATAGGACTATAAACAGAAGTAGGAGCTGCTTTTAACTGTTTTGTAAATATATTGTCTAAATCTGTAGTTTTATTCCTAGATAATTTCATCTGTGTGAACTTCTTCTATGTGTATGTGACCTTAGCAATGGGTAAAACTAGTCCAAATATTAAATATGCATTGCTACTATACTACTCTGTGCTGGGACGTGCCTGGTTTAGATGTGGAAAAAAATCGTTAAAATGTTGCATTTTATGATTTATTAACATTTGGTGATAACAGATAAGAGTACATGAAAACCCTTTTAAAGAGACCATGTAAGTTGCTCTGTTTCTGAGAAATCTGTTTGGAAAGTGACTAGTTCTTCCTCCCCGGTGGTAGCATTCAGCTTTTCACTTCTAATGAAGTTTAATCAACAAAATTGGCCAGAGTTTTAGGTCACAGTTACTGTAGTGGTGACTCACAGGTTTAAGTGAATCTTTCTGGTAGGCCAGAATGCACTCTACAAATTCTTTCCTCTTTCTCTTAGGATAAACCAAGATATAAATATGGACTTACTTTGCAGTACAAAACTTTATTTCTGCTTGAATGAAATGTTGAATGAATTAGGTTCTTTTTAACTTTTACTTTGGGTGTAAAATGTAGATAAATACTAGCTGGATGAACTCTTGTGCATGTGTTTTTAGTATTACAAATGGACCCACTCAATATTTTAATATTTCTCAAGAAAATTAAGTACAGTGCTAATATCTCTCTATTGCAACAAGCAATGTGCTGTGTTGCTCATTTTTATTTTGCTGAGACAAATGCATTTACATGATATACATAACAGACCTAATAAAAGCAATTGTTTTGATGAAAATAGCAATCAGTTATTTACAATATTATGGAGACAATATGTGTGAAATTTTGCTACTATTTCTAATATGAGGTAAAATTCCTATATTGCTAATGCAATCTTTTCAAAAAGAAAATCCCTTTTAAAAGGGAAAACTTCAACTGAGAGTTTTTATACCTGTAGCACAATGTCATCAGTGTTTTACCTGCTGCTGTTTGAAGAAATGGATAACCAAATCTCTTGTAGTTATAATAATCAGTGGGGAGAAACTTGAAACAGTAGTAAGTTTAAAAAAAAAAAAAACAGTGAAGGGAAATGTCACGGATGGTGGCCCTTCAAGCAGGGACAAGATACAATTACAGCAATAGTCAAGGTATCTCTCAACCCAGAGCATAGGTAAACTATATGGAATAACTTTCTCCTGTTCTTTATAAAAAGCATAGTATCCTACAAATGGAGAGAGGGCATAGATTGACTTACCCAAGCAGAGTTCTAATGATGCTTTTGAACCCTTTACAAAAGCAGGTCACTGGCCCTACTTTTCACATGGAGAAATGGAGACTTGCCCACTATCACCCAGCAAATCAGTAGCACAGCCAGCTGGTATCTGCTGGGCTGGGACCCTCAGGAGTAAGGAGGGCCAGGGCTTCTCCACCCTGGCCATCCCTACCCCTCCATGTGGTGACCTCTCCTCCTCCAGCCATTTGGCCTCACAGCCTGGTGACTGAGGGCCACTATATTGACCACACCAATGGGGCTGCATGACAAAAAGCATGCCCTGATTCAGGCCACTATACCTTATCACTCTGAGGCTATGGAGTAGTCTGGGGAACTTAGCTGCAGGGATACAACACCATGTGCCCCACCCACAAGAGGAATGAGGGCTTACCCCCTGACACATTTCCTATACTAAGGAAGAGTCCTGTAGGATGGGAAAATTTAGAAGGAAGGACTGACAAAGAAATATGTTCAGAGGAATTTAACAATTCTAGTTCAATTTCCCACACCCCCAAATACTTCTCTCTTATAAAACTATCTGTAGAGGCTGACCTGGGTTTCTTAGCTCCCTCTATTCTGTAGTACTTTTGAGGATTATTTCATACCAAGCTCAGAGACCTCAGCTGGCAGCACGAACAGTAGTGATTTTCCTCACTCCTTTTGGACTACTGGCTTGTGTAGTGGCATTGTGATCCAGTCCCAAAGATGCTTTAAGAACTGAGTATCTTATGCAGTTCCCAAAACCATCTGCTGGAAAAGCAGACATCCAGTGACCCACAAAATCAAATGCAAGCAACTCATGAAGGAATAGAAGTGGGCTTGCACTGCTACATTCAGCCCCAGAGCTAAACAAAAATGCAGCTTCTCCCCTGGGCAGAATGGTTCTGTGGTTACATCTGTTTTAAGTTTTTCATGAGTTGGCATTATATATGTCAGGTGAAAAACTCTTAAAAAAATGTGGTGTCACATCATGTTAGCCAATTGAAAGATCAAAAAAGGTTACATTGTTACTTGTGCTTATATCTGCTGGTGAATGTTTAGGGGAATTTGAAGTAGCTTGCATTATTAAGTGCCTCATTAGGTTTATTGTGATATTTATCAGTATGTCTACACTTACAATTTAGTTCAAATTAGTGAGATTTAATTTGAACTAAATTAATGCATAGCTACACTGGCTTTCATTACTTCGAACTAAAAAGTCCTTAGTTCAACATAATGAACACTTACTCTGCAATGATAAAACCTTGCTTATCTTTGAAGTAAGGGTTAATTTGAACTCATTAGTTTGATAACCCAATGGAGCTGCGTTAATTCGAACTAAATGTTAGTTTGAATTAATGCGGTTTGACCTTCTTCATCCCAGGGTGCCTTCCTCTTTTTATATATTGGGTGGAGGCATGGCCCTTCTTGGGGGCCATGTTGCCACACTTTCCGTGGTGTCCTCCTCCTAAATCAAACTAGCAGGTCCTGTCCATGGACATGCAAGTTCGATTTGAGTTTCTAGTGGGGACATGTTAGTTCAAATTAACTGATCCATGATTAGTTCAAATTAACTAATTTGAACTAAGTTAATTCAAACTAACTTCTTCAGTGTACATCATTATTGACAGTTTTTCTTGAAATGGGCTAAAACAACATATACACTTAGGAGCTCAAGAAGGACTTTAAAATGGGGTTCCAAAGTTTTATAAAAAAGATACTGCTTTACATGCAAAGTTCTACCTCTCTGGAAACTAGCTGCAGAATGATCCATCCTATTATCATGAAGCCAACTAGCTTTAAATACAAAATACTGGCTTTTTTGTTGTTGTTGTTTTTCCCCAGAAGCTTGTATCAGTAGACTTTTGTTTTAGGAACTACTAAACCAGTGTAGAGTGCTCTGTCTGTCACTGGACATTTGTTCCGCTGTTTGCAGAATAGAGAATTGACTAGTAGGTATTTCAGGTACTTATAGCACAGAGAGTAAAGATGAAAAAGTCTAGACTGTTACTACCAAGATACAGAACAAGAAGCTTCAGTTAGAAACAGCGTGGGCCACAGTGAAGCCTCTTTTCAGTGTGGGGACAGACTTCTTGTTTGGTTTGATGAATAGAAAAGGCTGAAATTTACTGAGCTCTCTCACAACAAAGCTATTATAAAATACTTAAAGTACTTCCAAATTGTTGGTATTAATCCAGCTCAGGGTGCTAATAAATGAAAAATGTCACTGTCCCTGAGGGTGGTTCTCCCCGTGTGAAATCAGTTTGATGGTCTCAATCCAGTGGGCGAGTGTCCCCATCACAAGACTGACTACCACAAGCTGTTGGCAAGGGAGTGGCTAACCATGATAGGGCTATATAAATCAAACTATTCACTAATTATGAAAGTAGTTCACCCAGGTAAGTATTGATCTACAGAGGCCAGGAGAAATTTGGACTGATGGCATTCCTGTGCATCTGTGCATTGGTTAGAGAAATTCAGCCTGCAGCACTGACAGTGTCTAGCATCCTCTCCTCCCCCCATATCTACAGGTGAAGGGAACTTCAAGTGAGAGCAATTGAACAAGGACTCTTCAAAAAAGAAAGTAATAAAGTTGACATATTATCAAAAGGGATGGAATTCTTAAAATGTGAATTTTGTGTTGATGAAATGTGCCATATAGACATCGCTAGAGACTAAAATCCTTTGTCCACTAGACATGTATAGCAAGGTGTAAGCAAACAGCAAGTGTGAAAAATTGGGATGGGGCTTAAACGGTAAGAGGCACTCGTATAAGAAAACCCCCCTGACTATCAGGGCTGTCCCTAGAAAATGAGTCCATTTGTTCACCCTATGTATAGCTCAAGCAGTGGCAGAGTGTGTTTATGCTACCCCACTGACATACTTCTTCCTTCACCCAGCTGAGTAGTATAACTATCATTCTGCAGCTGGGACAACTAGTTTCAACTGTTACATAGAGTGAGTTTCCATTTCCGAAATAACTCAGCTGGTCAAAATAATACCAAACAAAAGATCACATTCTCTTTTTGCAATGAAGATTCTGTACTATATATTTGGCACTTTAAAATAAAGGTTAAATCAGGCAAAGTATATTGGAAGAGAAGCTGTCAGGGCTCAAAATGGAAGGTCATCCTAGCACCATTTATCAAGCCCACAAAGTGAGTGCCAACTAGGACACATTGCACATCACTGTGTAAGTGGAAGGACATATTGGTCTAAAGGATGTCCACTTGAAAGTGTTTAGTTTAGCAGGAAAAGCAATTAACTGGTAGGTGTTAGATAAAGTAGCTGCCTATGCAGGCCCAAGTCTGGCCCTGTATAACTTCACTAACTTCATGAACTAGCTCCGAACTCTATAACTTGCAACTTCTTCGGATTCCTCAAAATAAAGCTAAACCGGTTCAGACTGCCTTACAGCCTCCTCTTTATATGTTACTTATACCACCATGAGTATCACCTCTGAATTTGGTTCTGAAAGTCTTGGGAAGCAAGGGTCCCTTGTGTACAATACAAAATATTATATTTAAAGTCAAGAGTCACATATGTTCTCATCTTTCATGAGACTCTTTTTATATGTGTCAAGAGCCACTTTGACACTGAATTTCATATATTTTTCTGCCCTTAAAATACACATGATCTTTATTGTTCACAAGGCAGGTAAATTCTCATCTCCTTTCTCACAACACTTGTTTTGAAGGAATCATGAGCAGAGTCTCTTTTCAATTTCCCAGGTTAAACCCAACAATGATTTAACAGACTTACTCTTTCTCCTGTTCTCTTCTCCTCTAGTCGTCTTTCCCCACTGTCCTTATCTAGATGTACTCATTAGCGAAAACCTATTAAAAGCAATCAAATCTTCTGCTACAACCTATTAAAAGCAACCAAATTAACACACTTTTCAGAAGAGGGATATTGGTCAATGACAGCAGAATTAGGCATCTGTCAGGTGGTCAGTAGGTATTAATCAAAGTATTTGCTAAAAGAAAAGGAAACTGCTAAACAAAGAAAAGGATATAGGGCTAATACCAGCCTTGCTCAGGATTCTAAAATGTTATGGCTGGAAACATCTTGCAATTTTAAGTGGTATGTCTATGCTGGAGACTTAAGTTGACTTAAAATGGCTTAAGCCAGCTCCGTGGCCACATTTCACCCTTAAACTCAACTTTAAGCATTAAGTCAAGTTTATTAAGTTGACTTACATGACTACCCTGGCTTAAATCGACTTAAACTCGACTTTAAGTCAACCTTGTTAAGTCAACTTCATTGAGTCCTCTAGTGTAGACATAGCCACGGATGTGTAGTCATTTTCTCCTCTAACTCCTAGTTCTTCCCAGTATTTATCTTGAAATTGAATTCATGTCTTGAACATCAGATCACTCCACCCCTTCCATTATCTTCTCACACTCCAAATTTTCAGGTCTATTTTTGGGCCTCAAATACTTGCATATTGCTCCAATAAAAGGAGTTTATATAATTAAAAATAATACCTTGCATGTAAATCAAAAGTGGCACTGATATTGCTCTTCTGCTCCTAAAATTTAAGTCTGAAAGCCAAACCAGAGTGGCTGTTTCCTGAGCCATAATAAGAATGCCTGACATATTTAAAACTGTAGGTCTGAAATGATGTATCCAAAGCAAATGTGCCAATGTTATTAAAACATGGTAATTTTTCTTTGATTATTCAGTAATCATGGAACAGTGGCAACTCAATCAGGGCTGAAAGAAACTCCACCAAAAAAATCTTAACATATAATTCCATGTATATGAAATTCAAAATATTAATATTCAGAAATATCCACCCAAAATTAGAATTCCTTTTTTTAATTATCTTTTTCCCACTGAATGTCAGTCACGTCTCCATACCCATTTATACATAATGAAGACTTAGTTATGTTTTGTTTGATAAAACTGGTCTGACAGTAGCTCGTATAGTGAGTAATAACTGTAGTAATAGTATGAAAATTAATTGTGCAATGCTGACTGAGCTGAAAGCAGTTAGGTCAGGACCTTTTGTTTATCAGTTCAATTAAGGCATTTCTTAATAAAATGGATTCAGTAAAAAGGGGACCTTAATTATGGCTTCATGCTCTCTGAGAATGCTTCAGCCATGCTATTGGAGAGTAAGAGTGTCACAAGGGCTGAAGAGTTAGGACATGTCAAACAAAGGACTGCTTTTGTTTTGTTTTTTTTTACACAGACACTTCAGCAGATGATTCTTCTTTCTGCTCATACTTGCTCTCCCAAACATTCATCTTTAATTTACAGGATGCTAGAAAAGGGAAAAATTAAGTAATTACTGAGGGTTTGTTCTTTTTTTCACCTCTAGTCCCCTTGCTGCCTGCTGGGGGATATACTAAAGTGGCCTGTTAAATTCAATAACTTCCATTGGTTGCTGAACATATGAGGGCTAGGAGTGTTGACTGAATGAAGCAGAGAATACATGAACCAAATACAAAGGGAGGAATAAGGAAATTATAGTCATTATATCATCAAACACCCTGGAGTGCCTTTTAGCATGACTTACAGATTTTATTCACATAATCTTCCAGACAAGAAGATGGAAAAATGTTTTTCTTGACTCTCCCCTTCAGAATTTGTAAATGAAAAGTACTAATAGCACTACAAAACTTCCAGCATCAGTGCACTGGCAATTATAACAACTAAGCTTGTAGTGCAGTAGCGGGCATAGCTAAGAATTCATTCTATACAGTCACTAAACTCACTTCATTTCCCCATCCCTGCCATTTCTGCTTGTCCATTCTCACTCATTTATACTCCCCTATCTTCCTGTTCACCTTCCTGCTTCATAGTTATTTTAGACATGAGGCTTTCCACATTCGGTATTCTATATACCAATAAAAAGCAGCATCCCATGTTTGGCATACATAATTCCTTTACCTAACAACAGTAGCAGTAGATAAATCATGCATATGGTTCTTTAACCTTTTAGGAACTTGCATCAGTCTTTCAAAGCTGCTTCTGTTTTTAGTTATTTTAAAATTGCTAGTGCTAATCATTGCAAAACATTTGATGCAGCAATAATTCTACCTCTCTTGTTTCCTCACATTTATTTATAGGCATTTCTGCATGAAAATGGATCAATACAGCTTAAATACTCAACTGCTCCTGCTTATTTCTCAGTAACACAGGTTAAAAAAATATTAATTTTTGGTCAACTTCAACAACAAAACAAGAGGTTTGTTTTTAAAGAAAACTTGAATGTATATGTAGTTATGTTGTTGAACTAACTTTGTCACCTGAAACTCCAGTTCTGTTTGTAACATCACAATTAGTCCTAGTCTACACTTGCTGCACTTTTCGGTGGCAGTCGACAGGAGATACAGAAGGTACGTAAAATACCTTGCGTATGTCCTGGCAACTCACTAATCCATTCCTGCATACTAGGGTAAGCAACTAGAAATGCATTCCAGTCAGCTTAAAGCAACTCCAGTTCTGAGACTGGAGTTGCTACAGCGATTTCTAGAGCAATTGAGCGGGTTTATGCTGAGCACTCAATCGCACCCATAAGATTGAGCTGACAGCAGTGATTTTTGCCACCAGCAGTATATAGACATACCCTTAGTTTGCTGTGTGTGATCATGCTTGTGACTGAGGAAAAAAGCAGCAGGAGAAGCTAAATTCCTGAGCAATGAAGATGTTATTTTCATGAAAGCACACCAGGGATTATAAAAAGGAGAGAGAAAGTACATAAAAATGACTATAGACAAGCTGCAGTGTTTCTAAAGAAAACGTTTTTCAGCATTCTGTGGCCACTTACTGTCTGTCAGTTACTAAAAGGCTCCCACTTAGTCTGACAACTTTTACAGTCATCTGATATTGGCAAATGATGTGCAGATCCATTGACGCGTTCTGTTGAATAAATCTTGTCAGAGCCTTTGGTAGTATTAAGAAAAATGTTAAGCTCTATGCCCTAGTTTCAGTTTAACTAACAGGGGAGCTTTTTTAATCAACACATACCAGAAGGTTCCTTGAGTGTCTTTAATTAAAATAAGAGGAAGGATGGTTCCATAATTCAGCTGTCCATATCTGGCATATGTATGTTTCATCAGGGAAGCTCAGGCAGTCACCAAACCCTCCCACTGCCCATGTTTGTAACATGTGAAAAGGTAGGAGGGTAGGGGGGAGGTGAGAACCGAAACTCATTGAAAGGGCAATGTGGATATTTAGGTGTTTGCTGTAAAGTCCTCAAAATATACATTTAAGCCACTGTAGTGGAAGCTAGTGATGTGCCTTTCTTGAATAAATAGACTGACTGTGATTTCTCTTGGTATATGCCATAAAGCTCCAACCTAATTGTAAAGACAGAAAAGCTGAGTAAACCAGAGTTGGGGGAAAATGGCATCCACATATATGTGACTAATGGATTTTCATTGTTTACTAGGAACTCATCATTAAGTGACAGAATATTTTTTTAAATCACCCAAACAGCTGAAAAAATAAACTGCACCGACCACATTCCAATGAGCATGAAGAACAGCAAATGTGGAAGGCACCCAGTGTGGCTTAACAGAGAACTCTGCACTGAGCTAAAGCATAAAAAGGAAGCTTACAGGAAGTGGAAGCTTGGACAGATGACGAAGGAGGCATATAAAGATATTGCTCGGGACTGCAGGGATAAAATCAGAAAGGCCAAAGGACAATTGGAGTTGCGGCTAGCAAGGGATGTGAAAGAAGACAGGATGGGGTTCTACAAGTACGTCAATAACAAGAAGAGGATCAGGGCTGGTGTAGGTCCCTTACTGAATAGCGCAGGTATCCTTGTGATGAAGGATGAGGAAAAGGCTGAAGTACTCAATGCTTTTTTTACTTCAGTTTTCACAGGCAGGGCCAGCTCCCAGCCCACTACACTGGGTATGGCAGATTGAAGAGAAGAAGAGAGGCCCTTGGTTACAGAAGGTCAGGTTAGGGACTACATTAAGAAGCTGGATGTGCACAAGTCCATGGGGCCAGACAACCTGCATTCAATGGCGCTGAGGGAGTTGGCTGATGAGGTAGCAGTACCACTGGCCATTATCTTTGAAAACTTATTGCGAACGGAGGAGGTGCCGGAGGACTGGAAAAAAGCAAATATAGTGCCTATCTTCAAGAAAGGCAAAAAGGAGGATCCAGGGAATTACAGACCTGTCAGCCTCACCTCAATCCCTGGAAAAATTAGGGAACAGATTGTCAGAGAATCCATCCTGAAACACTTGGAGGAAAATAGAGTGATCAGGAACAGTCAGCATGGATTCATCAAGGGTAAATCGTGCCTGACCAACCTCATCGCCTTCTATGATGAGATGACTGGATTTGTGGATGCGGAAAGAGCTGTTGATATGATATACCTTGACTTTAGCAAGGCTTTTGATACGGTTTCCCACAGCATTCTCGTCAGCAAGTTAAGGAAGTATGGGTTGGATGTGTGGACTGTAAGGTGGATAGAGAACTGGCTAGATCAACGATTTCAGCCTTTAGGAATCAATGGCTCCATATCTAGTTGGCCACCAGTAACGAGTGGTATGCCCCAGGGGTCGGTCCTGGGGCCAGTTCTGTTCAAATTTTCATTAATGATCTGGATGATGGGATTTATTGCACACTCAGTAAGTTTGCAGATGACACCAAGCTGGGGGGAACAGTAAACATGCTGGAGGGCTGAGAGAAGATTCAGGAAGACCTTGACAAATTGGAGCAGTAGGCCAATAGAAATCTCATGAGGTTCAACAAGGACAAGTGCAAAGTCCTGCACTTGGGATGGAAATACCCCATGCACTGCTACAGGCTGGGGGGCTAGGGCACGATCAGCTAAGTAGCAGCACCGTAGAAAGGGACCTGGGGGTCATGGTGGATGGGAAGCTAGATATGAGTCAGCAGTGTGCTCTTGCTGCCAAAAAGGCCATTGGCATACTGGGCTGCATCAGAAGCAGCATTGCCAGCAGATCAAGGGATGTGATCATTCCCCGCTATTCGGCACTGGTGAGGCCACATTTGGAATACTGTGTCCAGTTTTGGGCTCCCCACTACAAAACGGATGTGGACAAATTAGAAAGAGTCCAGTGGAGGGCAAGAAAAATGATCAAGGGGCTGGAGCACAAGCCCTGTGAAGAAAGACTGAAGGAACTAGGTTTATTTAGCCTGCAGAAGAGAAGAGTGAGGGGGGATTTGATAGCAACCTTCAGCTACCTGAAGGGATGCTCCAAGGAGGATGGAGCTCGGCTGTTCTCAGTAGTAACAGAGGATAGAACAAGGAGCAATGGTTTCAAGTTGCAGCTGGGGAGGTCAAGGCTGGATATTAGGAAAAACTTTCTTACCAGGAGGGTGGTAAAGCATTGGAATGAGCTACCTAGGGAGGAGATGGAATCTCCATCTTTGGAGATGTTTAAGGCTGGGCTGGATAAAACTCTAGCTGGAATAATTTAGTGGGAGTGGTCCTGCTTTTTTTGGCAGGGGGTTGGACTAGATGACCTCATTAGGTCCCTTCCAACCCTATGATTCTATGGTTCATTTGTAAGGTGTTCTGTAATCCCTGATTTTGAATGTGACAGATAAAACGCTGAAAATGTCATGCTTCAGCTGCACTGACAAGCAGCTACTTGTCTTTTATTTTAGTGAGTGAAAATTTACTGAAGATGGGGGAATTTTTATATGTGTTTCATAAACCAAAATATCCTGTTACTCATTCTGATCAAGAAACAAAGAGTAGTGTGCCAAATTCTACTTTCTAATCCCTGAGACAGAATTTTTTTCGAGGCTTGCCAAATAAGTTAAGACTTTTTAAAAAAAGAGAGATGCAACATAAAAAATTCTGAAGTCTAGGATCATATTTATATGGATTCTTTCTTCATTGCAAATGATAATACCATTGGGCATATCTTGCCATCCTAAGCGCTGTGTCTGTCTTTTCCTAAATGCATGCTGTGAAAGGTTTGAACCTTCATGATAAAACAAGTCTCCTTTCTTTAAAAAAAACTCTAGACCAAGCTGTTGCCTCTCCTATATAAAAAGCCATCAGGAGTCTCTTGTGCTTTTCACCCTAAACTTTCCTTCTGCTTGGTGGGGTTTGCCTCCTGCACCTTTTCCGACAGAAGAAAAGTATGGGGTCTTTCTTCAAATTTAGTCCCTGGAAAACCACAGCACAGTTGGTCATAAGAAACTGAGCAGAGGCCCTGTTATTCCTATCATAGCTGTACCCCATGCACACGAAATCTTGACTACATGACTACATTTCTATCCCTAGAAATGAGGCCAGTTTGAGTTAGCATAGAGAAAAGCTAAACTCTAGTTTAAGGGTTTTCCCTCTTAGGTTAACCAGATTAAACTAGTTTGCATGAATTTAGAGAACTGTGAGATGTGAAATCTGCACGTGCACAAAGAGCTACATCCTGCTTGCCTTATCGGTGCTGGTGGTAGCTGATTGAGCGCCCTAACCAGGAATATTTTGGGTCCCCCCATGCACAACACTTGATGATAATTAACAGAAGGCCCTTGGAGCTGCTTGGGGCCCTACACAGTTGCTTGGTCTGCTTATGCCTTGTGCCAGGTCTGTGCCTTATTCCCACAAAACGGAAGGGATTTTTCCAGGACAAAACAGCAAAACTCAGCCCACAAGTGTAAAATTTACAGGAACTGTTGCAACAGTTTTGAGATTTGCTTGCAGATTATGTCAAACTGTATCATTCATGGGCTGAAGGGTAATGTCCCATTGCTGTAAAATCCTTAACCATTTGTTTTTCTCCTAATAATAAAAATAAAATAAATGTTTTTATGTTTTATTGATTTTATATTTAGGATAGTAATGCTCCGGGGGCCACAGTCAGGACCATAGCGCTCTTATGTTAAAAGCTTGACAAATCTATAAGAAGACATAGTCTGTGAGGAAAGGTGAGTAAAAGTGTTAGTTTAGAGCAGTGGTTTTCAAACTTTTCTTTTCTCAGGACCCAGTTGGAAAAAATCATGTATGCCTGTGATCCAACAATTACATCTTCGAGCAAGGCATTCCACTCTTTGGGTGGCGGCAGCAGGGGGTGCTGCGACCCAGTGCCTGAAGGTCTGCGACCACTACTAGGTCCCAAACCTAGGTTTGAAAAACACTGGTTTAGAGCAGGAGTGGGCAAACTGTGGTTTGTGAGCCACATATGGCTATTTTAAAGATAAAATGTGGCTTGCATAAACCCTGTTATACCCCTTCCCCACCACCATGCTACAGTCAGAGCTTAGAGCTCGCATCCTGCAGCAGAGTAGTGGGGTTAGAGCAGGGGTGTCAAACTCATTTGCTATGGTAGGCCAGATTTGACTTAAACATATTTCAAGTGAGCTGTGCATACCATAAAGCAAACTAGTAGGGTATCTCGTGGCATTGTATATGAGACAGTGCTCTGAGATATCACACTCTCTGTCTCTCTGTTAGGGAGAGAGCGTGGTCTGACAGAGCTCAGTCCGGTATATCCAGGGCTCTGCAATGTCATGAGACTTGACACTGTCGCAGCGTCGTGGAACACTGGGTATGTGCAGGGGTTAAAGTATAATTTGGTGGGCCCCAAAACCCTCCTAATCAGATGGGGCCCCCCTGCATGTCCAGTCCCCCCTCCTGCACCCCAGCTCCTGTCCCCCAAGGGTGAAAGTATAATTTGGGGGGCCCTGAAACCCTCCTAAATTGGTGGGCCCCCCTCATGCCAGTGTGCCCCCCCACCAGCCCGATCCTACCCCCCTGCTCTCCTGGTCACCCCTCATCTGGCCCAATCCTGCCTCCCCCTGCTTTCCCACCCCCCATCTGGGCCCCATCCTGCCCCCTGCTCTACCATCAACCCCAGCCAGCCCAATCCTGTCCCCCCTGCTCTCCCATCACCCCCCAGCCGGCCTGATATCTCCCCCACACACACAACCACCAGCTGGCCCGATCCTGCCTTGTCCCCGGTCGCCGTCCCCCCCAGCCCCTTACCTGGCTGCCAGAGCAGCACGGCCTGGCCAGTTGCTGCTTCACCAGCTAAAGGAAGTTCTCACTGAACATGTGCAGAGTGAGAGCTTACTCTGAGCAGGAGTTTTAAAAGCTCCCAGCTTGGAGTGTCTTCCAGCCGGCTAGGGACTGCAGCTGCCAGCCATGTGCAGCCATCAGTGTCCCCTTCTATTTTTAGGGGGCCCCAGAATGCAGCGCTCCAGCACATGCCCCTATTTTTGGGGAGTCCCACAATGCAGCATTCCAGGGCATTCCCCTATTTTTAGGGAGCCGAGAACACTGGCTCCCTAAAAATAGGGGGCCCCGGAACAGCATTCCAGGGTATTCCCCCTTACTTTAACCCCTGGATCTGTGAAACCACACTCTCTCTCTTGTGGGAAGAGAGGGTGGTCTTGCAGAGCACAGTCATGGGTTGGATGGAAGAGGTTTGGCCCACAGAACACTTATTTGACACCCCTGGGCTAGACGATTCTGCTAATGGAGAGGAGAATCTCAGGGGAGTTAGTAAGTTTGCCTCCTTCCTCCCCCCAGTTTAGAGTTCTCTTTAAATTTAACAATGATGTCAATAAAATAATAGTCTAATAATAAAATAATACTATGAATATTCCAAATTAAATGTCTCCATATGCTTAAAGTCCTGCCTCTTAACAGTATGGACAAATAATTACGTCTATAATTCGACTGATCAAATGGCAGCAACATCCAGTGCAGTGTTCTAGCATCGTCACTTCTAGACACTACTTCCTTTCTCTCACTAAATCTGGCTCAAGATCAACTGCATCAAAAGACAGGAAAACCCCAGACAATCATCGGTGTATGAAGTTTGTTCTTTATCATAAATAAAACCAAGACTTTAAATGAACAGTATATATTGCTTTGTATGTGTTTTCAATAGGTAGTACTTGGGAAAGTTCACAGTTCATGCACTAAAAAAACCAGCTTCTGAACCTCTTACACACTTTGAATAGAATCTTTACCGTGATTGTGATACTAGTGAACACAAATAAGAGCACATTGCTTTGGGCTAGTTCGCTGCCTGTGCATCACTGATGCTGCTCTTAAAGGCTTCCAGATAAACAAGAGCTCCTGCCTGTAGCATCACAGAGAGTGGGCATGAGGAAGAATTTTAAATGTCAGGTAGATGAGGAAAGTAGCCCCAAAAACCTGAAAAGTCAAAAGCAAAATTTTGAAGTAAAATGTTAACCACTGCAAAGGCTCTAAATTAGGTGTTCTATGCTGGGCTAGCCCAACTTCTAAGCTAGGAATGGTAGCCTGACAGTTGAATAACTTGGTAGCCAAATCCTGGACAAGATGGAGACTGCTATTCATTCCAGTAAGAACTCTGGGAACTGGAAAGTAGAGCATGTAATTTTAGATGTTACAAAGTCATGAATTAGGATTTCCAGGTTAGCTACGGAAAGATGAAGATGTATCCTGGCAAAATGCCTGAGAGGGTATTTGGCAACTTTTACATTTGAGTCTAAAGTCACATCCGGACATTGATCTGATCCAGTGATCCTAACTGCAACTGTATCCTGATGGGCTATATTTCGCCCTTCTGTGGTTGTAGCTGAAAGGCAGAAGTGGACCCTAAGTGGCAAAGTAACTAACAACAACAGAACTTGGCAATTGCCTAGCACCAAACCTGAGCACTTTGCTTTTGTTACTCTTTAATTTTAAGAGTTTTTGCCAACCACAAATTTTACAGCTGTAAACCACATTCATGTTCTTGAGTAACGAAAGACACATTATCAGAGAACTGTAGTTGGGAGTGTTGCCGGTTAAATGTAATTAGACTAGTCATAAAATTAAACCTATTATCTAGAGGAAGTATGTAAATGTTAAAACCATGGAATCCAGAACAGAACACTTGGGAGTAGCCAAAAGGCTTATCACACTATCAGAAATAGAATCAGAGAAAGTGAAAAGTATAATTAGAAAAATGAGTCTTCAGTCAGACATGTCACATGACATGTCTATGTCATATGCAAACTTTACTGGGAACTGTAAAGGAGAAATGACACAAAATGCAGACTTAACTTAAAATGATACTAACTGAATTTACGATTAGGATTTGCAAAGCAGCCAAAGATTGAGATTTTCACAGTATAAGGATATATGTTTCTTGCGTTTCAATTAATGGAAGGACTGTTGCCAGCTCTTGCAGTTTTATTGTGAGTCTTGTAATATTTGATGTCTTTCTTAAAGCTTCAATTCCTGGAATTAAGTGAAATATATAAAACAAACAAGGATTTGCTAATTGCTGTGCTCAGACTGATGAACAGCAGATCAAGGCTTCAAAGAGAAGCTGCTGAAATTGAATTTATTTGCAAATTTGGTTGCTTTGCCTCAGGACTTAATAAGGACATGGGATTTTAATCTCATTACAACAGGTCATTTGGTCTCATCTTCCTCTGTATGCTGTTCCCCAGTGTTTGAATTTTTGCAACTGTTTTGATTTGCTGTTACAGTGTGACCTGTTCCCATGACTTACACTTAACTGCATTTATTTCCTCCCATTCTGTAAGTTCCCCCATCTTCAAAGCATCTCACGAACCAGGCTTTTCTCCCACAAAAGCTCATGCAATAAATAAATGTGTTAGTCTTTAGTGCCACCAGACTCCTTGTTTATTTTACTGAAGTAGACTAACATCGCTGCCCCTTTGGAACTTGATATATATAAGAATCTAAGCTTTAATTTTTTAAGAAGTAAGTTCTAGCGCTTCTGGTTGTGAAGAAGAGCTTGAAAACATAAACCCTAGAGACAGAAAAACTAAAGGGGAAATAACCAACCCCCCCAATATTTATAATATTAAAAATTATGACTGTAAATCCAATCTCATTATGTGTGGGTGGGGTGACATGATTTTTGAATGATTTGGGATGGCAATACTGACTATTTTCTCTTTGAAATTCTTCATGTATTACTAACAATTGCCATACTATTTAAAACAGCAATGTAAACAGGTTTGGCCTCTTTTCCCTGAATTTAACTATTCCTTTGCAATATGAGGGAATGGGTGGAGCATAGAACCCAGTCCAGTTCACTGCTCTGCTGCATGCTTTCTACTAGGTATCAGACAAGCTCTCCCCCTTCATGCATCCATTCCAGGGGAGGAGTTTGGAATTAGCCATGGCTGCTTGCAAGATCATACTTCAGTCAAGCTGGGATTACTGACTCCAACACCACGCGTGTGAATGGATCAGAATCACTGCAATTGTGACGCCTTAGATCAGTGTTTCCCAACCAATGTGCCATGGCACACAGGTGTGTGCCGTCACGTCTGAGCAGGCGTGCCACAAAATTTTTTGAAAACCCACTCAAAGACCTCTGGATTGGCTCATGAATATTCACAAGTTCACTTGGAAACTATGTGGTGGTGTGCCTCAAATTAATTAAAGGTAGCAAAGTGTGCCACAGCAGAAACAGTGCTGGGAACTACTGCCTTAGATACATTAGTATATTTCTTGCATGCAGTATCTCTGAAAGTGGAGTCAACCCTCCACCTCCATGCACTCCACTCCAGTGAGTCAGAGACCTCAGGTTCACTCTGCCCGCTAAGGAGGCACCATCAGCTGGGAACATGACAGCACCTTTAGAGTTCCCCTGTGATGATAGCAACTCAGACGTTCCACCGCTGGAAGCCCGTATTGGTAGCGACCAAGAAACCATGCTATTAACACCATCTTAGAGGTGCACTTCTGGGAGTGGACCACCAGCACTGCATAACTCCAACCTGGGCAGGCCAGCACACTGCACCAGTGGACTCAGACCAATCTCTAGAGGCATCACTGGCCGGGGGAGGGACCCGGGGCATGGGCCCGGGCCCAGGCCCCTGGCCAGGGAAACGGCCAGGCGCTGCTGTGGGCTGCTAGGCCCCACATCCCCAGCCAGGGACAGGGCTGGAAGCGGCCACAGGCAGCCGGGTCCTGTATCCCCAGCCGGGGATGGGGCTGCCGCTGGCACGTGTGGCTGGACCCCGGTTTGCTCACTGCAGCCCGTGGCCGGGCCCCAGATCCCTGGCGGGGGACGGGGCCAGAAGCAGCCGCAGGAGGCCGGGCCCCGCATCCCGAGCCGCAGACGGGGCTGCTGCAGCCGCAAGTGACCAAGCCCCGCATCCCCGGCCGGGGACAGGGCCACCGCCGCCATGGGCGGCCAGGCCTCGGATCCCTAGCTGGGGACAGGGCCACCACAGCTGCCAGCGGCTGGGCCCCGGATCTCCGGCCCAATTGAGCTGGAGATCAGGGGCACCAGCGCTGGGGTTCAGGGCACATGCCTCGGTGCCTAGCGCCAGCAACACCTCTGCCAATCTCTCTTCACTGGGCACCAGCATAACCAGCACCAACTGCATTGCTGCAATGTACCTCTAAGAGCAGCTTCCCTGGTCTGCAAACTCTTATGGCCATAGATGGAACATCTGGCCCATGGCATATCCCTAAAGGCCTCCCAAACATTTTTAAGACTACAGTACCTACCTGGGGAAGTGAGAAACCAGACTGACAGAGCCAAATGGATACCCAGAAGTCAACTACTACAGGACAAGCCCAACAAGAAAAACAATTGCTGGTCATCACCTACAGCCCCCAAGTCAAAGCTTTGCTGCACATCATCGAGTATCTATGGTCTATCTTACAAGATGATCCCTCACTCTCTCAAGCCTTGGGAGGTAGCCCACTCCTCACTTACAGGCAGACCCCCAACCTTAAGCAGCTACCAACAACTACAAACAGTATAACGGAAACACTAAGGCAGGTACATATCCCTGCAACGAACCCTGTTGCCAACTCTGCACAAATGACACCATCATAGAACTGAATCAGACCAGCTACCCCATCAGGGGCTCATTCACCTGCTCATCCACCAACGTGATATATCTCATCATGTACCAACAATGACCCTCTGCCCTACACACTAGACAAAGTGGACTGCCTCTGCACAAAAGAATAAATGGACACAAATCAGAGATCAGAAATGGCAGCATTCAAAAACCTATAGGGGAACTCTTCAATCTCCCTGCACACTCAGTGAAAAACTTGTCACTTGCTATGCCACAACAGAGAAACGTCAAATCAAAGCTTCAAAGGGTAGCAGCAGAGTTGGAATTCATATGGAGATTTGACTCTATTTACTTGGGTTTGAATAGACATATGGGCTGGTTTTCTCATTACAAAAGGTGCTTTTCTCAGACCTTCTTATCTGTTGTTCTGCATTGAATCAAAACAACTTGTTTGATTTGCTGGAATAATCTGAAGTGATCTTGTGACTTCCCCTTCACTGCATTTATTTTTCCTTTCCATACCATACATTTTCCATTTCTAGCATCTGACAAAATGGGGTTCACCCATGAAACGTCACGGAATAAATAAAACGGTTAAGTCTTTAAAAGTTTAGTCTTTAAAGTGTTGTTTATATCTACTAGAGCATAGTTTTCCAGATGCTTGTTGACTCCCTCAAAGAATTTTAATAGATTGGTAGAGCATGATCTCATTTTACACAAGATATGCTGACTCTTCCTCAACATTTCATGTTCCTCTATGTGTCAGATAATTCTGTTTTTTACTACAGTTTAAATCAATTTAGCTAGTATTGAAGCTAAGCTTACTGGTCTGTAATGGCCAGGATTGTCTCTAGCCACCTTTTTAAAAATCAGCATTATATTAACTATTGTCCAGACATCTGATACAGAGGCTGATTTAAGCAATTGATTATATAACACAGTTCTGCACTTTCATATCTGAGTTCCTTTCAGTATTCTTGGGTGAACACCATCTGGTCCTGGTAACTTATTACTTATCAGTTTGTTCCAAAACCTCCTCCTACTGATATCTCACTGTGGGACAGTCCCTCAATTTTCAAAGGGGTGGCCAATTTAATCTAGTACAACAAAACAAACAAGGAACCTGGTGGCAATTTTAAGGACTAACAAATTAATTTCCTGCATGACCTTTCATGGGAGAGAATCCCACCTTGTCAGATGCTTGAAGATTGGGAACTTACAGAATGGGAGCAAAATGAATGAAGGGAAGTGTAAGTCATAGGATCTGGACAAGGGCCACTAGACTTTTTGTTTTCTTAAATTTTGTCTCCTAAAAAGAATGGGTAAAGTGTGGAACGCTTCCTTACATTTTCTGCACTGAAGACTGATACAAAGAATTAATTTCTCTTTCCCAAGACAATGGCCTTGTCTTTGTTACAAGATCCTTTAACACCTTGATCATCTAATATCTCAACTGCTTCTTTGGCAAGCTTCCTACATCTGATGTGCTTTTTAAAAAAAGTTTCTAGTTAGTTTTTGTGTCTTTTGCTAATTGCTCATCAGATTCTTTTTTGGCTTCCCTAATTATACTTTGGCAGCTGACTTGCCAGAATTTATGCTCCTTTCTACTTTCCTCAGAAGGATTTTCAATTACACTTTCAAAGGATACTTTTTTTTGCTTCTAACTGCTTCTTTTACTCTTTTGTTTACCCATAGCAGCATTTTTTGTCCTTTTCCTGTTGTTATTATTTGGAATATACAGTTAGTTTGAACCTTTATTATGGTGTTCTTAAATTGTTCCCACATAGCTTGCACGCATTTCATTATTGTGACTGTTCTTTCCAAGTTGTTTAACTAGCTTCCTTATTTCTGTGGTGTTTCCCTTTTAGAAGTTAATGCTATTGCAGTAGGTTTCTTTGGAATTTTCCTTTATACAAGGATGCTAAATTCAATTACATTATAGTCCTTATTACTGATCAGTTCAGCTACATTCACTTCTTGGACCAATTCAACTGCTCCACTTAGGACTAAATCAGGAATTGCCTCTCACCTTGCGGTTCCAGGACTAGCTGCTCCAAGAAGCAGTCATTGATAGTGTCTAGAAGTTTTCTCTGCATCTCCATCCAGAGGGAATTTGTACCTAATCAATACAGGGATAAGCCCGTCACAATCCGCATCACAGAAATAATAAATCATCCTCAGGCTGTAAAAGTTCTGTAATGGACTTCTGATGGGAAAGAAGAAAGAATGGTAATTTTTCTACAGAGGAGCTGTTCCCCAAAACATTAGGTTGCATTCCATCTATACTTGATATTATGTCATTTTATGGGGAAACAAACCAAGGGCTAAAGCTGCCATTGTCCAAAGCAGTAATGTGCATAAGAATGTGTATCAGAGCTTTCATCTTTCATTCATTTGCGAGAGCTTGTGTATGTAGTGACAGGGTGACCTGTTGTTTTCCTTACAGAGTAAGCAGAGGGAGAGATGATGGGGTTCATTCAAAAAGCCCTAGCTGGAGAAGGCAGATAAATTCATTAAGCACGTGTGGTTTGTCAACATATGTGCTCCTGGGAAGGATGCAGGCCAAGAACAATGGCTGGCTGCGACCATCGCACTAGAGCAGTTCCTAACCAGTGTGCCCCAGCCCACAAGTGCGCTGTCGGGCCTCAGCACCCATCGCACAGAATTTTCTCAAAGTTCTGGACTGGCTCATGAATATTCCTGAGTTCATTTAGTGCAGGGTCAGCAACCTTTCCTGACTCCTGTGCCGCTCCTTCCTTCCTGACCCTCAGCTGGTGCTGGTGCTGGCCCCCTCTGCTGAAAGTATGTGCTAGCTGCCTGAAAATTCAGCAGTGGTCATGGCTCCAGTGGAAGCAATTCCCAGGCATGCCACAGAAAGAAGTCACTCAGAGTGGCTCATCCTGGTGGTGTGCCCAGGGACAGGGGTCCCCAGGCATGCCATGAAAAGCAGCAGCTCCTTTCAGGGGTTCCCAGACATGCTGCAGAAAGAAGCTGCCCAAAGCAGCTCTGTTGGGGAGCATCACCCTACACAGAGGAACTACTCCAGGCAGCTTTTTTCTGTGTCAGATGGAGGCACAGGCATGGGGGGGGGACCCCTCCTGGCTCAGCTATACCTGAAGAAAGCCACTGAGTGGCTTTTCATTAGGGTTACCAGATGTCAGGCAAAAAGAAGACATGTCCTCCTTTTTATTTTCATGTCCTCCGTCTGGCAGGCATTTTGAAATACATGATTTTGCCTGGGTTTTTACTTGCAGGGGTTAAAGTATGCTGGAACGCCCGGGAACACCCTATTTTTAGGGGGAAGTGTTCCCAGGCCCCCTAAAAACAGAAAAATGTTACATTAGTACTACATTTTCTCCATCTGTCCTCCAACGTCCTCCTTTTCATACTTCCCTGTCCTGCTTTCCAGGTATCTGGCAGCCCTACTTTAGGTGTCAGAAACGGCAATGGGCTTGGGTGCCACTGTCGGCACATGCGCTGGGGGCAGGAGATTGCCTGCCCCTGACTTAGTCACCAGATGGTGTTGTGCCTCAAAACAATTAAAGATAGCAACCTGTGCCTGGCAGCGAAAAGTCTGGCAACCACATTGTCAGTTTCCAAAGGGATAGCCGTGTTAGTCCAGTCCAGCAAAAAAACCCAAGGAGTCTTGTGGCACTTAAAAACAGATTAATTTTTCGCATGAGCTTTGTGGGAAAAAATCCCCCTTCGAAGATGGGTGAACTTACAGAATGGAATGAAAATCAATGCAAGGCGGTGCCAAACATAGGATCAGGTCCCCCAAAGCACATCAAACCCCAAAGTTTCCATGTCCCACTCAGCTGCTCTGAGCAAACCCCCTCCGCCCTCCAGCCGAGAAGCATGCATGCCTGGGGGACCTCTCAGCCCGGTGAGGGAGGCAGCAACCTCGCTGGGGCTCCCCGGGGCCGCGCGTGCACGTGCTGCAGGCTCCGGGCTGCGCCCCCGCGAGCCTCGCCCGGGGCAGCGGCGCGCGCGGCCAGGCTGTGCCCCACTTTGCAGCCAATCAGCGCGTGCAGGGTGCGCGTGGCGTCAGCAACCCCGGGAAACTCCTCCCGCCCGCCGCCACCGCGCCTCGGGGGGAGGCTGAGAGCCGGGCGGGCGTGCAGGGCTCCGGGGAGCGTGCTGTGGGGTGCAAGGGTGGAGGGAGGCGCTCAGCTGTCGAAGGAAGTTGCTTAGCGTTGCATTGCTGCAGAAACGTGTTTGCAGGGAAGAGGAGCAGCAATGTAGGCAGCTGGCAGGAGAGATGTGACACGGACTGGAGCAGAGAGCCACAGAGTAACTTTCTCCTTTCTTTAGTCTCTCCAGGCGGGGAGCCTGCTGTAGTCTTGCTGAACCTGAACAAGCTGAGGTTTTGGCTGCGTAGGGCTGGCGGGGAGAGAGAGAGACCGTGAGATGTATTGGAAAGAAGTTGTTGCTGTTTGTGATGCTTGTAGTTTCCTGATGGGTGCTGGCGGCAGCAGCACAGTCTCTGTCCGGTAACAAGGGTTGCATTTGACTGCCCTGTGCTGCTTGCAGCAGCCTGGGTTATTCTAGCAAAGCCCCTAGCTTGGAATAGGTGTGCTGGTTCGGAGCATCTGTGTTTAGGTAGGGTTACCAGATGTCAAAGCAGGGGAAGGAGGACGGGGAAGTACAAAAAGGAGGACTGTTGGAGGACACATAGAGGAAATGTAGTAGTAATGCAATAATCTTATGCTTTTAGGGGGCCCTGGAATGCTTCCCCCTAAAATAGGGCGTTCCAGGGCATTCCAGCATAGGCATACCTTAACCCCTGTGAGTAAAAAGCCAGACAAAACCATGTATTTTAAAATGCCTGCTGGATGGAGGACATGTCCTCCTTTTGCCTGACATCTGGTAACCCTATTTCTAGGGTAATTCCGGTTAATGCTCCATGCCGTGGTTGGCTTATAATTAGCTTGCATTATTACATAAGGAGGAATGAAGGAAGTCCTCTGGTGTAGGGAGCTGCTCCTGTGTGTTTCTGTCCCCAAGTAAAAGCAAAACAAATGAGCCAAAAGATCTATGTTAGTCTAGTTCAGCAAAACAAACAAGGAGTCCTGTGGCACTTTTAAAGACTAATAAATTTATTTCTCGCATACGCTTTTGTGGGGGTAGTCCCACTCCATCAGTGACGCATGACATGGAAAATGGGGCATGTTAGGTGCAAATACATACCTACACAGAGATGCTAAAACTGCCACATTTTCCATGTCATGCATGTGACAAAGTGGGACTTGTAAGAAAAACTTATATGTAATCTCTTCTGTAGGACAGTGAGAAAGGTGCTGAAGTGTAGGCCTCGTTGGAGCCGTGGGTTGCTATGGTAGTGGGGTCG
>ML681981.1:13842070-13874710 GCA_007922195.1 Podocnemis expansa | reverse complement strand
TCTGGCAAGTCATGTATCTAAGTTTCTTTAACAAGCGGCCTAGAGTTAATAGTTAAAGTGTGTTATCTCCCCTTTCTCATGCTTTTTCTCCTGACCATCTGGACAAGGAATGTAAGCTAGACTGTCCGTCTTTGTTCTAACTGAAAAGGGAGTATTACCTCCTATCTCCTGCTCACCCTTCTTGGCACCATAGCCTCACAAGAATGTAAGGTCAGCATCTCTAGGCAGAAATTAATGAGTTTGCAGGTACTGCGGCTGCCCAAGATAATGCAAATGATGTCAACAGTAAACAGAGGTGGGGATAATTATATGCATTCTTTAATCATTAATATGTATTTAATAATGTTGATGTAACCATATAAGGGTCTCTAAAACATTGTCAATCATGTAAGCATTATCATAGCATTATCATACTGTACTGGATAAAAGTGTTGTAATGCTGCCCCTCGAGGCTCTCTCTTGCACTCGAGTTGTTGGGGGGGCCTGCTCAGAGGGGCTAGCACTTCTTTGCTGTCCTCTGATGCAGTTCCTTTTGTTATTCAGCTGAATAATAAACTCTGAACCACACCTCGTTCTCTGCTTATTGACGTCTCAGCTGGGAACGGGTCTGCTTCACTGGGGAGGCTCTGGTGTGTCTCTTTCTGAACTTGAGGGCCAAAGTTAAATTTTTCCCCCACAGACTGCACTCACAAAAGCCTGTGCAAGAAATAAATTGGTTAGTCTTTAAAAGTGCCACAGAGCTCCTTCTTTGTCTTAGTTTTGTTGGAATAGACTAACCTGGCTACACTTCTGGAATTTGTCCCCAAGTACTTGGGGATAGAGGCCCCAATGATGTAGCGGGTGCAAACCTGGCAGACACACTTGTCTGAGCCCACAGGCAGAGCTGATGAGCTCTTTTAAATCATGTAGTTGGTATGTTTTCCAAAGCTCAAAGTGGAAATGAATAATAGCCCTTTGCATTTCTTTTTTGTACATTTCCTTCCTCTTCCTCTGCATGTTGCTCACTTTAAAAAAAAATGTGAGCAAAAAAGTTTAATAACTTTGGTTTTTGCTTCATTATCGAGCATATTTAGTATGTTAGTATGGTCTGGAGAATGAATCATCAGCTCTATGGAATTTGAAACGTGGTGAGCCATCTCACATGTACACACAAGCCCCTGACCACACACACTATACATTATTGTTGATAGTGGAAGATCAGTGTCAGTTTCTGAAACAGTGGGAGGTGGTGGTGGGAGAGATAGGATGCACTTTGCACAACCTGTCCACGTTTCCTGAGGCCAGTTCATAAGTGCAAAAGTCTTGCAGCCCTCAAATGTTATTTTCCTGGCACAGTGAGAAGATCTGGTTGAATGATAACCTGCACCTTTATGTACTAACCAACCATTTGTCTTCTTTACTGCCTGACAACAATGATATTACAGCTGCTAATATCCAGCATTGGAATCTGGAATACAGGTCAGGAGGCAGTATGGTATTTTAAATCAGATTTGAATGGGAAAAAATATTTAATTATTTAGCTATACAACTATAAAACCTAAGCCAAGGACATTATTTGTCAAGTACAAAGGATTTTGGTTGTAAGTCAGTTATTTTAGCCTGCACTCTCAACATAAAAGTATGTTCCAAGCGTTCCATATTTTGGGGAAGAGCTGAGCCAATCTCTTCAATAAATGGGTTACAGCTGCATTGTTACATGGCAAACTACAGCATGATGCTGCTCCCTTTGAAGTTGCTGGTCACTGTCCACTAGACTTAGACTGTTACTGGGCCTTTAGTATACAGCTTCTCTGTGGAATCCTAGCTGCATACCATCCACTTTTCCTTGACTTCTGTTTCTTGTCTTTTTTGTATGGAGGCAGTGACACAAAATTTACAGAAACAATTTCTCTCCTTTTCCTTGGTGCCAACCTGCATTCAAGAATGAAGCTGCCAAGTGCAGCAGTCACCTGCAATCCAGAATCATAGAATTTATGTCAAATTGTACATGTGTGTCCGTTTGACGTTTACAGTCCCTATTGAAAGTCCACTTTACTTTCTGTCCTGGTGTTCATACATCCTTTTTATCTCTAGTGCAGTGGTTCTCAACCACTGTGTCGGAACACATTAGTGTGTGTCACGGAGAGCTGTGGAGGTGGCTGGATTTGGCCTGGGGGATGTGCGCTGGTGTGTTCTGAAGGGTCACAACATGCCATCAAGTATGTTGCGACTTACAAAAGGTTGAGAACCACTGCTCTAGTGAGCTGAGCTCCATACCTACAGTTTGTTTCCAGCAGAGGGTAGGAAAGCAAAAATGTTCAATGACAGACTTGCTATTAGTGTTTCTTTCTTTACTCTTAGGAAGAGGTGGCATGCCATAATTGTTCGTACAGAGGTGAGCATAATGGCACTTCATATGTAACAATTTGGGTGCAAAAAGACTAGATTAAATCATTGTTCACTCAGCTCATCTTAACACCAAAAAGTCAGTAAGCTCAGACGTTAACAAAAGTTAGTCTGCATAGTGATGCTATGTAGCTCAGCAACATGGGATGTACTGTACAACAGAAGGTATTTTAAAATGAATAAAATGCTGATCAGAAATAAGTATGCAGTATGGCCAAATTAACAGAGAAGTAGAAAATTAGCATATGTTTAAATTACCAATATTAGCATTGCATTAATGTTTCTTACATTTAACTTTCTTAAAAACATCAGCAAAGTCAAAGAAGACCCATATCCTATTTGGGTAGTATTTGGCACAAAAGTAAAACAGAAGTAAGAAAGCTAGCAGTAAAGGAGTCTAAATGGAAGCTCTGTTCTGCTTTGTTCTTTTGTGCTCTGTGTGTGCACTATGGGCTTGAAAATAAAATTCAGAGATTGTAAATTTAATTTTGCAACCTGTGAAATACACAGAATAAAGTGAGGTGGAATGACTGGATGAGTTTAAGGTAGATAGAGCACAGCACCCATTTTTAGGATTGTGAAGCACATTGCTGTATTTCACATAGTAAAACCTAAAGAAGAGTGGGGACAAAGGGGAATGAGAAAGCAGATAAAGGGGGGAGTGTCAGCAATTGTTGCTTTTTTTGACTTGTATCAACATAGATAGGCATAGTTTTCAGCATGGTCCACAAAGTGAGATGCCAAACCTAAAACCAGCTCCCCTCTGTTTTTTAGAAATGTTGACGATAGAGTTTTAGAAATATTGAAGATAATATCTGAAGTATTAAATGAAGTAGATATTATCTTGCTTATGAGGTATCCCATGTTGTCATCTGCTTTGCAGACTCTGTCATTGAAGACTGATGGTAGCAGTACCTTCATATGTTTCTTCCAGCTACCTAAAACTGGAAACGAATAGTCAGCCTCCCAACTGAAAATAGTAATGAGAATAATAATAAGACCCTTTCTTTCCTCAGCCCAGTTCCTTCTTTAAAGTACCTTGCTAGGTACATGCAGATTCAAAGCAAAGTTCAAACCATGAGATAGAAGGAAACAGTACTGGAGGCAAAACCATGGAAATGCAGTATTCTCTTTAACATCTATGTAAACGTTCTCAACAGAGCACAGTAGCCCATCGATTGTTTGCCCACAATTTCCTTAAATGAAGATACTTTTTGCCAAGTCCTATGTTTTGTGCAAAGTTATAATTATATCTAAAATAGGTTTAATTAATTTTTTTTTTGCCATCCCTGGATGACTCAGGTAGACCCTTGAAACTAAAGGATGTGACAATTTTGCATTTAATCAGTCTGTGCCTCAGTTCCCCATCTATAAAATGGGGATAATAATATCACCTAATCTCACAGGGCATTCTGAAGATGAATTCATGAATTTTTATGAAGCTCTTAGATCTTACACAAATCAGCACCATGGAAATGGCCATGAGAATGTTAATGTTTGTATTCAGTTCAGAGTTTGGATTGTGTGCTATAAGTAAGGGTTGATGCCGCATGTTGAATGAAGCGATTAAATAATCAACCATTAAGTAAATGGGTAGGTGCCCTGGAAAAAACTAATTATTTGATGGGGTCATTAAAGGCTATATCATGCATACACACACAGGGGATTGAGTTCTTTTAACTTTTTTTTTGCTTGTAATTATTCATATTACAGTAGTGTCTGACGGTTCCAACCTGAGCTTGGTACTTTATAAATACATAGGGAGAGGCAGTCTTTGTCCCACAGACCTTTTATTCTAAACAAATGAGAATGATGGGCAAAAATGGGCTTAGGACACTTCTAGCCATTATCAGTCCCCTGTGTTCCATAGGCATCGCAGAAGATGGCCATGGTATGTGAAGAGGACACAGCAGTGGTTTTATGAATTTGTTTGTGGTGGTTGTTTGTGCATGAGGGATGAGAAGGCCCTTGTGGGAGAGTGGGATAATAGGAACAAATTCAAAAGACTTCAGATTAAACTTTTTAGAAACTTTTTTTTAAATATCTCAAAAAGCAGAATTGCTCAGACTCACTAGAGGCCTATTCACCCATACATACACCCTAACATTGCTTTAAAATATGGAATTGGGCCTTTAATACTGATGCTTGTGCTTTTATGCATGGTCCATCACTGAATATCATATCAACAGATGCTATTTCCTGAATGACAGCAGGTGGGCTTTATAATTCACAGAAGATCACACCTCTTTTGTGTGGTGTCTTCTCTAGTTATTAGCTCAGTTCTTGGATTTGAGCAGGGGTTCACAACAGGGGTTAAAGTATAATTTGGGGGGCCCTGGAACACTGCCATGTCGGTGGGCCTGCCTCCCTCATGGGTGGGTCCCCTGGACCCCAGCTCCTGCCCCCCCATGACAGCACCCCTCTTGCCCCCAATACGCCCCTAGCACGAGCCAGGCCGCCCCCGCATTTACCGGCAGTGGCGGCGTGGCTGGGGAGGTGGCGGTGGTAGGCCCCAGGTCTGGGTAGTGGCGCTGCTGCAGGCCCTAAATTGGGGTGGGGCCTGGAAGGGGAGGGGCTTGGGGCGGGGCTTGAGCCCTGCCCAGGGATGCCCCTGGCCACACCCTCTCCCCTGCCTGCTGAAAAGCTCGGGAGTGCCATTCCAGCGCCTGCTATTTTTAGGGGCCCAGCGTTTGGGCCCCTAAAAATAGAACATGGTGCCAGAACGCTGCTTTCTGGGGCCTGCTCTTTTTCAACTGTGGGCCTTGGAACGCAGTGTTCCAGCTCCATTTTCTGTTTTTAGGGGCCCCAGGATGCTGGTCCCTAAAAATAGTGGGCCCTGCAACAGTGTTCCCCCACATTCATGCTTACTTTAACCCCTGGTTCTCAACTCCTTCATTGTCCCAACGCAGCTGGAAGGGCTCCCAGCTGTGCGTTACACACTCCATTGCTGTTTTTCCTCTGTCACTGAAGAAATCTCCATGTAAAAGGGATTTTTCAGCAGCTGGAAGCTTGACAGGTAGTTCCCAAGGCTACAAAACAACTGATTCTCTTAAAGGGGCAGCAGAATAAAATCAGCCTGCTGATGCAGCTCGCCTTAAGCTATCCGCAGCAGGTTGATTTCACACAATACACTTGGCCACTGCACCATGGCACTTTTGTGTCGCAGCACAGTGGTTGAGAACTACTGAGTTAGAGGACAAACTGTTGGCGATAATGGTGGTGACAGGTTAGCCCAATAATCAGAATTGTCACATAGCCCCACGGCTACCATTGTGGTTTTACTGCTACGAGGTTGAAGCAACTTTTCCCTCCTAATATGCTTGTGTAAGCATGTTGTGAAATATTGGCTGGAAGCCCTCATGCTCGTGCTTCACTCACTTTGCCTTCCCTACAGGTGTGCTCCCTAGGAACTCCACCAAGTATGTGCACATTGATCTCTGGGTCTTTACCAAAAATAGAGATGAACTTCTTCCAAATCCTGAATAAAGACTGGGACCCTTGCTTCTGGCTGGATGACTACCATTCTTGTTTAAGGGGATACTGAACGTCAATCATTTAGTTATGAATGTCAGTAAATTGGCTGTAGAGAATTATATGATGTTAAGTAAGCAGCATATGCATCCATTAAATATTTTCAGTTTAAAAAATATTTATTCTGTATGGTATATATATAGACAGATACATAGATAGATAGATATACTTTGCATTCTTTTAGTAACTGCTTGTTTTAAATCTTTCATCCTTGCCCCCCCTGTAACACTGTCATTTCTTTTTATAGAGTTATTTTCAAGCTTTTATGTGCAAGCTTTTATGTCCTTTTCATGTTTCTGCTTATCTTACAAAGGTGAAAAACTAGTGAAAACTCCAGCTAAAAGATAAATTAAGAACCAGAAGGAACTTGAGTATCCAACAAAGAAAACAAGGGAGTATCATGGAGCAGAATCTAGAGTACGAGTGCTGGTATGAAACTACAAATATTTTGGGGGACTTTAGGACAGTGTCTAGCCTGGAAGAGAAACCTAATCTAATACAGACCACAGATTGTAAAAGTCTTCTGCTTGATCAGTTAAAAGTTGCTATAAATAAATAAATATAAATATTATTATTGAATGATAATAAACGCCAGTTATTTTAAAATTCATTTTTAAGTGAAGATTTACAAAACTATGCAGAGCGCTAAACAGCAATATGCATAATCAAATAAGATTATGTAGGGTTTGTTGATTTTTTTTTGTATTGTTTAAAATTATACAAGGGAATACCAGTCGGTATGGGGATATGTCATATCTCTTATCCCCTCACCCCACATATAAAGCCAAAAGGTAGCTGAATGATTCATTCGTGGCTGAAGATCTTGACATTCTATGTTAATTTAGATCAGAGGTCTCAAACACGTGGCCTGGCCCCTAAAGCTATTTCCTGTGGCCCGTGATGATACAATCGTTACTGATACTTGCAATATCATTGTATGAAAAGCTTTCAGTGGTGTGGTCCTCAGGCTAACACACTAGTCCTCATGTGGCCCTTAGTAGTCCTCATGCAGCCCTCATGGTGATCTGAGTTTGAGACCCCTGATCTAGATAATCCTGTCTCAATTTCACTTACAGGAGTCTTGGGGCCAATTCCTGGTGCCCCAGGCCCACTGAAATAATTGACACAATTCCCACTGAATTAAGGGACCGAAGTTTACCTTGTTATAGCAAGGTCGTGAAAAGAAAATATGTGGATTTACATGCTCTATATCTGTGAACCCAAAAGCTTGAAAAGGCGCCATTATCACTTAAACCAGATTTTGTCATAAGCATGTAAGACATAACCAAGGAAAGTTCAGATTCAAAGAGATTTAATAATATAATCAGAAAAACAAAATTTTCATTTTTGTGACTAACCTTTGTTTAAGTGCCTTGACCCTTTAAAGTCTCAGACTAATACTTCGTATATTTTTATAGTTCAGGTTGCCTGCTTGGAGTCAGTTGCCCCTTTGGAAAACTGATTACTTTTGAGCACTCTTTAGAGGTTGAAGAGCTTAGCTCTAGATTGTAGACAAAGCTTCCTTGGGTGATTTCAGATATCCAGTATCTTTTCTTAATTCTTCTAATAAAAAAATCTTGATAGCATAATATTGCACGGCCTTCTTACATGCTGCAGATTATCTAGGTCAATTTGCCTATTCATGTAAGTAAGAAAACTTATTTAGTGTCTACTGTTACAAAACTTGAATTGTGCTCGTACTGTTAGATGCAGAGTTCTAGTGGCAGCATTTTGTGCCATCTGAAGTCTGTTAATGACGTGTAGGGCAAAACAGCATAAAAGGGCTCTGCAACAATAGTCTAAACAAGATGACACAAAGGTTTGAATGAAGAGCTATGCATCAGCAGAAATGAGGTGGAGATGTAATCTGGCAATATTCCTAACGCAGTATATTGGCAATTTCTGTACAACAGAAATTTCATTCAAATGTTAAACTAGACTACAGCTGAACTACTAAATTGCAAATTCTGGGGAAAAGCATTATAAAAGGAGATGGAAGGAAAAGGCAGAATTAAGAGATGATTGATTTTAGCTGGTGTTTATATCCCACAAACACTTTTCTTTTATTAAGTTGTAAAAAATAGCTAAATATGCCTTGACATTTTTTAGGCATTCATAACAGAGATAGCTGGAAGGGTATGGAAGATTAATCATTGTGTTCCCAGTATATAAATTAAATTAAACACCATGGTGATAGATCAGTTCACATAGGAGTAGCACGTACATCAAGGGACCTGGAAGAGCATAGTGGAACTTTTTGTGGTAATATAGGTACAAGAAAAGCAGACATGATTATGAGATTAAAACTGATATTTAAGATTAAATAGAAGCCTAATCTACAGCACAGTGATCTAAACAGAGTTAGGTATGCTAGATGCACTGTTGTTACAATCAGATCCTCAAATGTCCCACTTCAGCAGGTGCTCAAAATGTTTAAGAGGCAGTATGGTCAGCCCCTGGCTAAAGGGATGGGAATTTCAACTGTTCCATAGTAATCCTTCTGACCCTTTTGGAGTAGCAAAGACAGGCCCAGAAACTGCATAGCGCTGCATGCGTGCAAAGGGACAGAATAAAGATTGTACATTCAGCCTTGACTGAGTGCTTAATTATGTGTGACCTTGACACATAGTATTTTGCATTAATTTACCTATAATTCTCTAGACTCCTGATTATGTTAATCCAAGAAGAGTGAAGCACAAGTACTTGTGTATGGAGAAAGCTGTGATGTGCTTGTTGAATAACAAGAGCCCAGAGTTTCAAGACTGGTACATCTGCTGTGGTTTATCCAATTTTTTTTTTTTTTTAAGACTTGCCTAAACAAAACAAAGTTACTGTAAATGTGTGTGTTTAGTTTTAAATGATCTTTCCTCTTTTTTCATGAGTTCCAACAAATAATATCCAATGAGTTTGAAGCAGCCCTATCTAGCTCAGCATGTTACTTTCTTCATATAATCTCTTAGTCTCACTGTGGCTCTAAGATTACAAAAGGGTGTGTGTGTGTATGTGTATGTGTATGTGTTTGTTTGTTTGTTATCCAGGTGACTGGATAGTGCACCGCTTAAGAGCGGTGCCCTTTGATACAGGAGACTGGGGTTCAAATCCTGGTGGGTACCTGCCTACCTTCCCAGTAGGGGTCCTTGGGCAAAAGACCCTCTAACGCCTCACTTGCCTACCTTGAATATGAGAGTGACACAAACTAGGAGAGTCATGCTGGTTTGGACGTCGCCTGGATTAACAAGGCCCATGCCAGATGTTGGGGAACCAGGACAATCTGATGATAAGTGGGCTACTGGAACAAACCATACGTGGATGAGACAAGAGAACCTGGAATTGATGGAATGCTACTACAACAGTAGACCGAAGGAGAGTGGATATATGAAAGGTATGAGGGAACTATGGATGAACAAAAGACCTACATCCACAGTAACTGAGAAACAGCTGGTTACCTAATGCTTCAACATAATAAAGAGGCAGCTGCTCTCACAACTTGAGATAGACCAACTCCACATTACATCCCAGACTCAAGAAGAGGACCCAGAACACCTAGATGTGCAGCCAACACCTGCAGCTGGAACTTCACTGCCACCCCCTCCATTACAGAGCACAGCAGCTGATATGAGGCATAAGATCATGGATAAACTAGCTACAGTCAACACTCGAGACCGATTACCAAGGCTCATTGGAGAAGTACTATCAGATAGTTTGCTAGAAGATGCCAATAGAGCCCTAATGACAATTCCTACTACCACCATAACTCAAACCAATGAACTGGTATACGCTACAGCCTCTGTAATCCTGGAGATGCTTGCCTACACGATCAAAAAGAACAGCAGTACATACCCCCCCCCCCCCGGAAAATGAGGTTGGAGGATAAGATCAAGGCAACCCAGAAAGAAGTTAGTCAGCTGGTGGAACTACAGAAGGGTGTAGAGATTAAGGAATAAGACTGGGCTACTGAAAAAATACAAGGGCCTGACTCCATCTGAAGTCCTAGAGACTGCTAAACAAATCAATCAATCAAATCATAGGGCTGGAAAGGACCTTGTGAGATCATCAAGTCCAACCCCCTGGGAATTGCACCCAGGACCTTCTGCATGTTAAGCAGAGGTGCTAGCCGCTGCACTATTAAGGCTCACAACACTGGCTACCAGGCTAAGGAGATACACTAGAGAAGCAGAGGCCAAAAAGATAAATGCCCTGTTCTCCAAAGAACCATCCAAGGTGTACTCCCAACTGCAGTGCAACAACACAATAACAGCAGAAACTGAACAATACTGGAAGGAACATCTGGGAGAAAGAGAAGACTCATAACACCAGTGCAAAGTGGCTGCAGGACCTGAGAACAGACCACAGCAATCTCCCAGAACAGGAACCAGTCACCATCACAGTAGCAGACATCCAACAGCGGGTCAAGAACATGAAGAGCTGGACAGCACCTGGACCAGACATGATCCACACCTACTGGCTAAAGAAACTAATAGCAGTGCATGAACACCTAGCAGCGCAGATGAACCAGCTGCTAGCAGCAGGCACCCACCCAGACTGGCTAACACAAGGAAGGACAATGCTGATCGTGAAAGACCCCCACAACGGAACAGCACCATCCAACTACCGGCCAATAACCTGCCTCCCCACAACATGGAAAGTCCTATCAGGCATCTTAGCCACCAAGCTACAGAACCACATGGGCCAGTACCTGAGCACAGCTCAGCAGGTCATTGGGAACAACACCAGAGGCTTAAAACACCAGTTGCTCATAGACAGAGCAGTCGCTCAAGACTCAAGGTCTAGACAGACCAATCTGTGCACAGCCTGGATTGACTACAGGAAAGCCTACGACTCAATGCCGCACACATGGATCTGTGAATGTCTGGCGCTATACAAAGTCAACAGGACACTAAGGACCTTCCTCAAGAACTCAATGGGACTGTGGAAGACAACACTGGAAGTCAACTCAAGACAGCTTGCACAAGTGGCCATCAAGTGCGGCATATACCAAGGTGATGCGCTGTCCCTGCTGCTGTTCTGCATTGGCTTGAACCCCCTCAGCCAGATAATCACAAGGACTGGATACGGATACAAGTTCAAGAGTGGAACTACCATTAGCCACCTCCTCTACATGGATGACATCAAGCTGTATGCTAAGAATGAACGAGACATTGACTCGCTAATCCACCTGACACGGATCTACAGTGAGGATATTGGGATGTCATTCGGACTGGAGAAGTGTGGCCGGATGGTAGTAAAGAGAGGGAAGGTAGTCAAGACTGATGGGGTGGAACTCCCAGCAGGCCACGTAGCAGACATACAGACCAGCTAGAAGTACCTTGGCATCCCACAGTCCCATGGGAACCACGATGAGGAGGCAAGGAAGACAGCAACATCCAAGTACCACCAAAGGATAAGACAGGTCCTGAAGAGCCAGCTCAATGGGAAGAACAAGATCCACGCCATCAACAGATACGCCCTGCGAGTCATCAGATACCCGGCCGGTATAGTGAGCTGGCCAAAGGAGGACATGGAGGCTGCCGATGTGAAGACCCAGAAGCTCCTCACAATGTATGGAGGTTTCCACCCCAAATCCAACACCCAGAGACTGTACACCAGCCGGAAAGAAGGCGGGCGGGGTTTGGTGAGTTCAAAGCCACTGTCCTGGACGAAACCCAGAGCATCCGGGAGTACATCAGTAAGATGGCACCCAAAGATGAGCTGCTGAGAGAATGCCCGAGGCAGCAGCAGACATGGGAGGAAGATCAAGCAGAAGAAGTGCCATGGCAAGACAAGACCCTGCATGGGATGTACCATCAACAGATAGCTGAGGTGGCTGACATTGGGAAATCCTACCAGTGGCTGGAAAGGGCTGGACTAAAAGACAGCACTGAGGCACTGATCATAGCAGCACAAGAACAGGCACTGAGCACCAGATCCATTGAAGCAGGGGTCTACCACACTAGACAGGACCCAAGGTGCAGACTGTGCAGAGAGGCCTCAGAGACAGTCCAACACATAGTGGCAGGATGTAAGATGCAGGCAGGAACAGCATACACTGAACGGCACAACCAAGTAGTTGGCATTGTGTACAGGAACATCTGCACAGTGTATGGGCTAGACCCTCCCAAGAGGGGAGATTCCCCAGAAGGTCATGGAGAATAACAGGGCTAAGATTCTGTGGGACTTCCAGATCCAGACGGACAAGCAGGTACTGGCCAATCAACCAGACATTGTGGTAATAGACAAGGACCAGAAGACAGCGGTGGTGATAGATGTAGCAGTGCCAAGTGACAGCAACATCAGGAAGAAGGAGTATGAGAAGCTGGAGAAGTACCAGGGCCTGAAAGAGGAACTAGAGCGGATGTGGAAAGTGAAGGCCAAAGTGGTCCCAGTGGTGTTAGGAGCACTCGGGGCTGTGACTCTTAAGCTGGGAGAGTGGCTCCAACAGATCCCAGGAACAGACATCAGAACTCTCTGTCCAGAAGAGTGCAGTGCTGGGAACAGCCAAGATACTGCGCAGAACCCTCAAACTCCCAGGCCTCTGGTAGAGGACCCGAGGTTGAGGAAGACACGTACCGCCCATAGGGGTGAGAGGGGAATTTTGTTATATATATGCATATGATACTTAATCTGACACTTTGGCTGGATGTAAAATTGCTCCCACTACTTCGTACTGAATATGGTGATTGGGACATTAAATCTGTTTCAAATGATTTTTCATTCTGTAAAACGTGTAAAAGAAGAATAGTATTTTAAAATATTTGTTGAACCAGTTGATAATATTTGAGAGGAAGAAGGCTAATAACTGAGTAAACATTATTAAAAGAAAAACTTAAAATTCTGGAAAGTTAGTTTTGATTTTTTTTTTTTTTTTAAGAATGTCATGTGTCAGTGAATTTCTAGCACGTATTTGAATTTAAAGTCCAGATTCAAGATCTAGGGCAATGTCTACACATGCATTGTTATTTCGAAATAAGGATTTCGAAATGAGTTATTTCGAAATAAGTTAATTCGAATTAACAAAATGTTAATTCGAATTAAGGGAAAGCCTGCAATCCCAATAGCTGTTATTTCGGAAGGGATATTTCGAAATAAAGCCGTTTGGACCTGTTCTTTCGAAACAGCTCTTTCGAAACAACAGGTCTACACAGTGTTGTTTTGAAAGAACAGCTTTATTTTGAAATATCCCTTCCAAAATAACAGCCGTTTCGAGGGGGGGGCAGGTTTTACTTTTTCGAAATGACGATTCTTATTTCGAAAGGACGAGGTCCGTCCTTTCGAAATAAGAAAATGTCATGTAGACCTAATTTCTTTTATTTCGAAATAACGAGTATTATTTTGAAATAAAAGTGCTGTGTAGACGTGCCCTAGGAAAAATATCTTGTGGGTGTGAATGATGGTTTTCTAAGGGAAGTAAATACATGTATTTTCAGTATAAGTGGAATTATCAGCTGTATCTGAGTTCTCAGGAGACAGTTTTCTAAAAGAATATAGAGTCCCCTCCTTTTTTTTTAAGCAACTTCAGAATTTTAATGTTTCATGATCATGTTTTATTCTCCAGTAAATCATTGGACCTTATTCTCAGTAGCCAGATTTTAAGGCATCTTTGTGCTCCCTGAATTTTGGGGCTGTGTGGCCCCAATGTGGACCAGCCTCGGGGGTTCTGTAAATGATGTTCTGCTACCCATGACCATCAATGGCTATCAGACAGATAGACAGTGTACTGCAGTCAAATATTCAAAACATCATGATCCCACCCTAAATTGGGGGCCTGATGTAGGGCCCTTATGCAGGCTTTCATAAACTAAGAGGGCACTCTGCATAGGGGATATTGGCTGGGGCCGCATGGATTGTTTTGGCTGTGAGGTATATTTTTGAGAGAAGGTTGTTTTTTGGGAGGCAGATTTTGTTTTATTATTTTTGTTTTACTATACATATTGCTTAAGTTGTTGTTAGAGAAGGCAATGTATGATATACATGACCCCATTACAGAAATGCTTAGTTATTCTAATCTAATGAGTTTTATTATTCAGAAGTGTGTGATGTGTCTGGAGGCATTTTTAAGAGATTACAGTGCATCAGACTAAAAAAGAAAAAAGAAAAGCAGTAAAATGCAACAGAACCAAAATATCCACTGGGGAAGAAAAATGATAAGATTACAGCCACTTGGGGGCCACTCTCTTAATGCTTTCTAATAATGACTCATGTTATGGGCTACATGGGTTAGAAATATCCAAGTTGGAGAAATGCTCTCAACAGTATTGAATGTGCCTTATGATTAGTATTAGAGGTTTATGCCCATTTAAGAGTGTTGACAAATCTTATGGTTAAGAGGACACGATGTTACCACAGCTTGATAGTGGATACTTTTTCTAATAACCATTTGCCAACTGAAAATGGTATACTACTGACAACCACCATAATTGTGGAGAGGATAATGAGACCTGTGATGGATGATGGTTGCCGGTGGCATTGCCTACTGACTGGGGGGGTTAGGTCTCTGGCCACTGCATGTCTACTTCTTCCTCTAGATCACTTTCATCCTCTGTGTTCGGCTGTTTGTTCTTGGGGCTTGACTCAACCCTTCAGTCAGGTTACCACTCAGTCATGTCTCCCTCCAGAGCAACAGAGTTTCTAGGGAGATATGGGGGTGTGGCTGTTTACTTTCTACTTCTAAGCCTCCAATCCCAGCTGGTTGCAAAAGTTATCGATCATTTCCATCCTTCTCTCCAGGGGTGAATCTAGGAGGTGAGGGGGTTTGTGCCCTTCTTGATGAGGTTCAGGGTTAGCAGTTGAGTCCAAGTCCTCCCACTGTGCCAGGCTCCAGCCCAGGGCACAGGAGGGTTATAAAATGTCCAGCACTCAGGAGTGCCTAAGGATGCCCACTTCAAGGGCTTCTGATCTGTCACAAAGTCATTAGAGAAAAGGCACCAATTGTACATGGAGCCCCTCTGAGTTGAGCAGGCAGGCTCCTCCTCCGTCAGGGACAGTTTCTACAGCATCCTTCTTCAGGAGCTTGCAAGTCAGGTACTTCTTCCTACTGCTTTGTCAAGCCACTTCTGAGCAGTCTGGCTCCCTTTTAAGCTCCATTTTCAGCTGGTGAATACTCTGCAGGTTCAACTGCTAGAGCTGCCCCTAAATCCCTTCAGTTCTTGTGCAGGGTTTATATACAAGGTTCCGGGGCAGAGTAAATAAGTAATTCTCTTAATTTCTCATTTTCTGTTTCATTCTTTTCTAGAGATGGGTAAGTTTAATCGTGACTATGGATTCTTTTCACATTGTAACAGGTAATTTGACTTCACCCTGCCTCTATGTGCTGTTTCCTAAAGTTTGAATCCTTACAAATGTTCTGATTTGCTGTTGCAGTATGACCTGATCCCATGTCTTACACTCCCCTGCATTTATTTTCATTCCATTCTGTAAGTGCCCCCTCTTCAAAGCATCTGATGAAGTGGGATTTTCTCCCACAAAAGCTCATGCGCTAAATAAATCAGTTAGTCTTTAAGTGCCACAAGACTCCTTGTTTTGTTTTGTTTTTTGCTTTACTAGACTAACACAGCTGCCCCTTTGGACCTTTAATGTTAATATTTTCTAGTGATGAGTAAGTTTAACATGTTAGGCAAAGGCTTCTGGAGTTTAAACTTTTATTATTAATAACTTGGGTTTGCTTCAAGGTAAGCAATTTTATCTTGCTTGGGTTTTATCTAAAAATGTGCTGTTCGCAAAAGCTGTAGCCATCATGATGAAAATCCCAGGTCAGCAATTGTCCGGTCTTTGTGACACATGTCCCTGTGTTTCCCATGATGCTAACCAAATGACCCTAAATGTAACTTCTACAGGCAGCTTCTCCAGTAACACTAAAGAGTGAGATAGAGGAAACTTTTTTGAATCAGCTAAATATATATTAAAAGTGGTCTGCCCCTTTTATACATTACATTTTTTTACATTACATACTAATAATTTCAAGCCAGTACAACAAATCTGGAACATTGTAGGGAAAATTGCATATGTCTGTTTTATCCCCAAAAGTTTGTTCAGAAGAGCCACCCTAATCATATGATAGAGAACTAAATACATGAACTGTATCACCTGTTAATATTTAAGGTGGGAATAATAAACCAGCATTCCAGAAGTTACAAGTTTGTTATGAATCTGACCCAAATCCTGCATCTTTTGAGGTTTGGAGTAATAAAAATGGGATGAAAATTAATCAGATAAAGTGCAAGATCATGCATTTAGGAACCAGTAGCAAGAATTTCTGCTCTAAGTGGTGTCTTATTGGTTGGAAGTGACAGAAAAGGAGAAAGCTCAGGATGCATTACTTGATCACAGGACAACTACAAACATGATCAAAGGAAGTATGAGGGAAGTTATTTTCGCTAGAGAAGTATTAATCCTATTGTAAAAGGCACTGATATAGCTTCATTTGGAATACAGTACTGTGTACAGTTCTGGTCATCCAGGCTCAAGGAAAAGATCCAAGTTGGAGCAGAAACAAAAAAGGGTTACTTGAATAAACAAGGAAGTGGAGGGCCCATTTTATAAGAAGGGAATAAAAGAGCATGGCTTGTTTAGCCTGGGAAAATAAAGGCTGAGATGATTGCTCTCCATAAAAACATTAAGTGATAAACACCAGGGAGGTAGAAGAGCTGTTTAAGCTAACAGACAATATTATCACAAGAGCAAATAGATATTAACTGTCCTTTAATAAATTTAGGCTGGAAATTAGAAAAATATTGTTGACCATCAAAGGAGTGCAGTTCTGGAACAGCCTTAGCATGGGAGCAGTGGAGGCAGACAACATAGCTAGTTTAAGATGATGCTTGATTAAATTTATGATAGGGATTATATAACTGGGTTGCTTGAACTAGCAGAGTGATGTATTTGATGACTCAGGAGGTTCCTTCCAGTTCTATGTATTTAAGCAAGATACCTTGGTAAAATCAGTATATCTAAGTGGCATGCCAGTGTGAAGTAAGTAGAATTTGGTTCTGTTTCAAACAGAAACTTATATTCACCTGAGTGGCCCCCTGTCATAATAGGTGCAGGGTTTTGTTCATCTTACTGTATAAAACATGCATGTATAAAGCTGTGTACATTTTACAGTGCACGGAAAATGGCATTACTTAGTTTAAATATTTTTTTCTAATTGCATTTTGGAAATTCTGCTTAAATAGTGTTCCTTCTTTTTCACCTTTCTAACAAAAAGTTGGGGAGTTTTTTAAAAAGAAATGTGATCTGAAAGATAACGTGGCATTTCCCTACAGTGAAACTGAAACTTTTTTTGAGGTGAATTCTTATAACAGCATTGCAAATTACTGATAGTGTTGTTCTGGCACTACAGATCATGGCGACTACTATTATTTTTGTTGACTTGGGATCTGCAGACATATAAGCTATGTAACATTCCTTGTGCACACAAGGAGATGTCATTCTATAACAATATTGGAAACTTGCGTGAAAACCTCATTCTTTCCTTATCTTTACCCACATGCTAATAGTAAAATGAGTCATGCACCTAACTGCAAAGCAGGGAATTTGCTTTGGTGCTCAAAAAGTTTCCAAGCCCTTGAGAAAAAAGTCAGAGTAGGTGGTGGTCAAATTATAGAGCCAGATCATCCCCTCTTTGGGAAAAACCCATAGAAGGGAATGGAAATTCTGCAAATTGAAACTGAGAGTTCCTGAATGATCATTCTGTTTGCACTCTGGTGGACAAATCCAGTCTTTAAATTAGACAGTGTAGCCTCCAAAAACATTCAGAAATGAGGGAAAGTTCCTTGGGCCTACTGAGCAAACTCTAGGTGAGAGATGCAAGAGAGAAGTAGTTCACCTTCAGATCCCTTAGTGTCTTGGCAGTACAGCTGAAATCAAGCTCCCGTTCAGAGCAGTTTCAAAGTGCACAGGGCATTTGTATGTATGAAGAGGTTGATGTTGTTTGGCATCTTTATAGACATTGTATTATCCCAGGGAGATGATGCCGTGGAAGGTTACTCTGCCTCAACCGCTTCCATACTCACAGGCTGTGTCTACATGTGGAGCTGAGGATGTGGTTCCCTGCTTGAGAAATACCAATGGAAGCTGTCATCAAGCTAGCATGCTACAAATAGAATGTATCTGCAACAGTATGAACAGCGGGGCAGGGTTGCGCCCTAAGCACACATCCATCAGAAACTTTAGGGATATTTTCAGAGTGGCTAATTTGTCCTGATACTCATGCAGCCACAGCAACATTCAATTTTTAGCACAGTAGTTTGATGAGAGCTAGCATATGTATCTCTCTTTGAACTGGGAACCACATCATTAGCTTCAAGTTTAGAAATACCCATAGAGGGGACTTCTGCAAGTTTCAAGAGGAAGAACATGATACCCCAATCATGTATTTTCCCTGATTTCATGGGCTTTGGATGGTACTTGTGGATTTTTCCAGCCCCTCTACACATGAAGTAGGACTAATTTATTCCCTTTCATAATTTGTGTATGCACTTCTAACCATTATTCCAAAGCATGGTAATGAAGAGATGACCTCCTACCCACTCCCAGAGTTAACCTATCTGTTTGCATAAATTTATTTGTTACCACTGTTTTAAGTCATCCAAGAGCATTTTCTTTGTTGGTTAAAAATACAAAATGAAACAGTATTTCTGCTTCAACTGATGTTTATGTTGTTAAAAGCATGGTTTGGAGATTAACAGACAAAGTTTTATTTCCTTTTTAATAATACTTGATTAGTGATTAAGTAATATGTCAATGTTACATGGATAGTGCCCAATAACTGGTTCATCACAATACCAGCATACATAGATTAATTACACTGTAGTGGCATAAAAGTAACATAACAAGTGTCTGGAACTAGTGTGGATGGTGCATATGGAATTAGGCTGTGTAAACAGTCTTGCTCATGTTCATTATGAGTTTATGTTAAGAAAGGAAAATAGTGTTGAATTTGCAGCGTATGGGCTTGATTTTGCACTATCTTGCACCTTGTGTGCAAAGTGAATATCAAATGCTACTAAATCAAATGTTAAGAGTTCAGTTCCATTTTGCACAGGTGTAAATGACTGCAGGAAATGCAAGGTACTGGAAAATTAGGTTCTTTGTCTTCAAGTCTGGCAGTTTCTCAGGACCATTTTTCTGGTGATTTCAGATTTGACCTTAAATTATTAAAATGTCTGTTCAAAATGTGGCTGTGAAAAGCCTCTGAAAATGATCAAAGCAATCTCATGCTAAATAGGCTTGAGTGTTTCACCTAATTATTTTTCTAGGAAACTTTGGGCACTTATGTTTAATGTTTTCTAGTGATACAAAGGTTGTCTAGTGGAGGTCAGGAGTTAAATGAATTTAGAAAGCATGAATGGTATTGTGCTTACAGATCTGGATTGGGATTCAGGGGCTGGGTTTAATTCTTAGGGTAGTACTATCCGCCTAATAACTCCTGGTAGAAAGTTCTGTTGTGATCTTGTGAGAGTTACTTAATCTTTTTTTTACCTGTGTATGAAAAGTGGCTAATAATACTTCCCTTTCCCATGCTTTCTTGCCTTACCTGTTTAGTTGGTAAATGTTTCAAGGTAAGGACCATCCCTTAGCAGGCTTATGTACAGTGTCTAGGACAGTGGGGACCAAGCTCAGCTGGGGCCTGCATTCACTTTTTATTTTCATAAGAAATAAGCTGGAGCCTGCTCTTGCTCCCACGAAAGTCAATAGATAGTATTTTATAGCATATTTTTGTGTGACTTTCTTTTTAAAAGAAAGAAAACAAAGATTTGCTTCAAGCTACATGCATGTGGTCAAGTTCTTGTGGTTTTTTTTTTAAACTCAATTTTTTGTATGCAACACCCATGATCTCTTGGTTGAGCCTTAGCAATTTTATTAACTAGTATAGCATTATAGCTATTGGTCAAATATTGACTCCTCTTTAGAAGTATATAGTTCTGGTACCTACAGAACAGAAATGTAAAAGCTGTTTAAAGCAAGATAAAACACTAGAAATAAAGTTTAATAGATAATATAGTAGAGAACTGTATGTTATGGAAGCATTGATTGTGATTCCATAGTAAAAATGGCACTGAGTTTTGCACTTACCATAGGGATTCAATGACTTATTAGAGAGTAATAATGTAGTTCCAATGGGGTAGCTGTGTTCAGCAAAACAAACAGGGAGTGCCACAGGACTTTTCTTCTAATAATCCAGTGTATCATCCCCAAAATTATACCACATGCTCTTTCAGTATAAAATACATTTTCTGAGAATTTACAAGTAAAATAATTTTTGAGATTAAATCAATTAAAATGGTTCCTGTATATGCAGGGGATATAGAAGATGCAGGTTTCTAACCATCAGAGGAGTAAGCTCTGTAATAGCCTTCCCTGGGGAGCTGTGGGAGGAGAATATCTAGCTGCCTTCAAAACTGAGCTTGATAAATTTATGGAGGGGATAGTATGATGGGACAACCTCGTTTGGCAATTGACCGGTCTTTGATTACTGGTGGTGGATATGCCAGTGACTGATAAGGGATGTTAGATGAGGTGGGCTCTGAGTTATTACAGAGCAGGGCTGTAACTAGGGTGGGGCAACTGGGGCTTTGCCCTGGTTGCCGTATTTTAGAGGACGATTTCAGTTGAGCAGCTCTGTTTCACCGCTTGATTTAAGGGCACATTTCATGCTGCTTGCCCCCCACCCCCACCCCACCCCAGCACACCCCAGGCGCCAAAATACCTAGTTGCAGCACTGTTACAGAGAATTCTTTCTTGGATGTCTGACTAGTGAGTCTTCCTACATGCTCAGGGTTTACCTTTCTATGTAATATTTGGGGGTCATGAATTTTTCCTTAGCGCAGATTGGCAGGGGCTCTGGAGGTTTTTCACCTTCCTTTCTAGCATGGGGCACTGCTCATTTGCTGGTGAATTCTCTATACTTTAAAGTCTTTAATCTACAATTTGAGGAGCTTACTAACTCAGTCATAGGTTAGAGATTTATTACAGGAGTGGGTGGGTGAGGTTTTGTGGCCTGCGTTATGCAGGTGGTCAGAATAGATGATCATGTTTGTCCCTTCTGAACTTAGAGTCTGTAACAGGGGTAGGCAACCCTTGGCATGCATGCCAGAGATGGTATGCACACTCCCTCTCAGTGGCACACAAGGCTCCTGGCCCTGCAGCATTACTCTGCACAGCTGCAAGCACCGTGGCTGCTCTCCCCTGCTGGCCCCACTCTCAGTGGGGCCTGTGGCCGCAAGAGCCACGCATGGGGTGGGTCTTCTCCCCTGCTGACCCCAGCCCATCATGTGGTGCTGGAGCAGAGCTGCTAGCACCTGCTGAGGGATTGGGGAGGACAGGAGCATCATTGGGGCCTGGCACATGGGGCTCGTGCCCTGAATCCCAACACCAGTGCCCCGAATCCTGGCGCAGCCCCTGACTCTCCCAGTCTCCGGCTGGGGAGCCAGGGCCGGGCTGGTGGCAGCAGCTGCCTGAAGCCAGGTCGGGCCCCAATGCAGAATTGGGGCCAGGGACGTGGCCCATGGCCAGGGGGCGTGGCCTGGGCCAGTGCCCCAGGTCCTTCCCTGGGGCAGCAATGCTCCTAGGGGAGGAGGGGCTCGCAAGGGGGTCAGCAAACGTCGCTGACCCCTGGTCTGTTAGTTACAGAGAAAGGAGGGAAATGGTGGTGTGCATGAATGCACAAGAAATTGAGGTATCCATGAGAGCAAAAGCAGATGTAAACCCAGTACACTGACCAGTATATTCTCCCTGCCATGCACTCTTTCAGTGAGGTAAAACAGCCAGACTATAGTGGTGAATGAAGCTATACATTTTTAAATAAAATTTATTTAAGGTTCATTCTTTATATTTTTAAATCATTAGAAACGTCACTTGGTAACTATAGCAGACATGGAGTTGCTATGTAATATTCTAAGAATACTACTATGCATTAATTTAATGGACATGGTGCATGACCAGGTCAATGAGGTGAAGCTACCGTTCTGTATAGTTTGAATTATTAGACTTTCTTGTATGAATATCCCAAGTATTGAGAGCTATAGGAATCAAAGATCTACTAGAATCCTCCTGTACAAGGTGGACAGACACCTAATAAGCAGACATCTGGAATATCTGTATTAAGTTCTATTTCCTCTGACATGCTTTTGCTCTAAATAAGTAATGTTTTGCTTTACAAGCTGTTTAGTTGCTGGATGCTACTGGTCATTGTTCCCAGAAGGAACAAAATGGTAAGCCTGCTGAAGTAATCACGGTTAGCACATGAAATTTGCAGGCCAAAGTCCAGTCTGAGGCTGAAAGAATTGCATGATTCCATCTCCAGGCAGGTGATAGCCCAAGACCAGAGACAGGAAAAGGGGACCCGCAAAGAGGCCAAGAGAGGTCATGGTGCAATTAGTGCAGTAACTGGGACATAACATTTACTTTGTGTGTCTTGTTTCATGGTTTCATTCCACAATGGAAGAACAAAAAATCCCAACTTATTTCATGAGTTTATAACACTTGATTTTTTGGAATAATCACAAAATCCCTCTAACGTATTTTACCCTAAATTACTGTTTTCTAGTCTGGGCTATTTTAATGTAGATTAATCCCAAACTCTTTAATTAAGTGTTAATCAAAATGAGTAGCACAGAGACTACAGTACAGCCAAATTTTATGGCATGCATGTTTATGCTGTTTGCCTTTATGCCAGTTATTAAGATATGTTTTTTAAAAACCAAAATTCTCATGTGCAATTCTGTAACTTGCTAGTTTATTATTGGACATTTCCTGATAGGATTGCTTATCTTGTCAGCTGAACGTAAATGTTTCTTATGTCTAAACTCAGAACTTTAATTTATTAATTGTGGAAATGAAGAATGCCTTTACTTTTTCCATTAATAGCATTTCGTATACAGTACCTTGAACTTTGATGGAAGGTGGGGTGTTCCATTTTACTGCTCTAGTTCCTAATTAAAAACAAACAAGCATATCTTTTAGAAACGGCCACACAATTGACAAGTGAGAAATACTAAGAGAAATAAGAAAATTTTAAATAGATTGATACTGAACTCACATGCTTAAAGTTAAGATCCTGTTTATGTGCTCTGCTGGAGCAAGGGCATAAAGAGAGGGATTGAGAGATGCAGTGGGATAGCACAGTTACCTTTCACTCTAACAGTCAAGTTCACATCCCGAATCTGGTCCGTGCTGCTTTAAATGCTGGCTTGTGTGGAAAGTCACTTGAGCAAAGCAGGGAGTTCCATCCTGCAGTGTGTGTGATCTAAACAAAATCCATTTTAATCTGTGTCTCAAGACACAGTCAGTCCCATTTAATGTTTACTCCTGCTCCCATTGAAGTTGATAGCTTAGTCATCAATTTTAATAGAGGTAACATCAAGCCCATAAGTATATCAGCTCTCAAACCGAAATATACAATCTTTTGCGAATGTTATTAGAGAGATATGTAGAGATCTCTCTTGAGTGCAGATGACTTTTGGAATTGCCTGTTTTACTTTATGTATAACAACTTATTTCAGTAATTTGATTAAATGAGAAGAACTTGTTGTCCATTTCTTCTGTTTATAATGAACTATACGTTGAGCAGTTTCACCAGCGGCACATTTGCTGTATTTTGCTGTCTTCAGAAAGTTTGAGACGTTTTCTCTGCTAGTACTAGAACTCATAAGTTCATCACCTTTGTGCAGCAAAACCAACAGTTTTAAAGATCACTAGTGATTTGAAATCCACCTATGTATTTAAAGAATTGTTAAAAGTAGTTTCAGGTACTTTCCTTGACTCCGGGTCTCTGTGCCAGTTTCTGTAGTTTTGCTGTGATATCAACCTGTTTTAAAAATGTCCGTCCCCCCTCCCCTTTTGCAATGTGGTAAACCCACAGAAACAAGCTTAAAAGAGCAAGTAAAATACACTTCAGACAAAGGTGTCAGTTGGCAGACCATCTTTAACTTTTTTTAAAATCTATTTTACTAATAATGGCTTCTCTCATTATCTACATGAATTGTTGGAGAGTAATTAACCTAAATAGGCAATTTTCAAGTTCTGATTCATAAAGGCACGCTATGGCACGTGCATTTCTGAAAAGTTATAAAACACAGAGCTGACAGAACAACAGACAGCTTTCTAGCTTTCTCAGCTGCAGAGGTAATTTATGTTAATAAATTCAGTCCTTAGTGTCCACAGCGTTGCACAGATAAAACTAAGAGTTTATATTTAGGTGTAAATGAATAAATAGATAGAATTAAGATAATATGTACGTGCTACATGTTATGATGCTTATCAGTAAGTGTTCATAAGCTGAATTACTTATCAAAAAGCTAATCAGCAAGTAAGGTTGACACCTTTCTAATTTCTGGTGACCAAACTAATCCATAAGGTCCTGGCCCCAGTCTACCTATCCCCCACAAGGCCCTGCCTCTGTTTTACCTTTTCCCCCAGACCTTGCCCTTGCTCCATCTCTTCCCCCTGAGCTTTCCCTGTCCTACCTCTTCCCTTCAAGGCTGCACGCCCCTCACTCACTCCTCTTCCTCCATTGCTCTCTGAATCATCTCCATCTCCCCTCAGCTGGGCACCCTCTACTCCAGGGCTGAGCCAGGAGCTGCTGCAGCCTGACAGGGAGCCTGTCTGCAGGAAGGTCGCAGCCCTAGCTGGGCAGGGGGCTTAGGTTAATGACCTGCCCTGCTGTGGATGCTGCCAGGGCCCCTTTTAAACCAGACTTTCCAGTTGAAAACTGGGCACTTGGCAACCCTAAATGGCACCCAGACACCGAAGCTGAAATTGGAGTGTCCGGGTAAAACCCAGATGGGTTGGCAACCCTGTCAGCAAATCCCATGCAATTGTGATAAAGCTCAATGGTTTCATAAAATTATGTTTTCAATTCATTAGGCCTGTAGGACATGGTTTGTGTGCATGTGTATAAGAGTAGAACACAAAGATGAAAGAGGAATGTTGAAAGGTCATAGTGTCGTACATTATCACTACTGAAACAAGACTTTGACATCTACTTTAGACAAACAGGTTTGTTGAAAGCTGTTTAACTGGAGCTCAAGTAATACATTAATTTCTGTTCATTAGTTGAATAAGAAAAGAATTAGAGTGAGAAGCTTCCATGCTGAGGTAAACCTCACATTTCTGATTCCAGAAAAAATGTGGTGATGACCTAAATGGCTAAGCATTAATACAGTATGGAGCAGAAATAGCAGTAAGGCATCAAGTAATATTAACACTGTATTAAACTGCTATGCATTTAAAGAAAAGAAAAGAAAGAAACCTTACCTACTTCTGTAGCCTAGCTGTGGAATGTAAAAGAATTACAATAATTCAAATATATATTGTTCTTTTAAGTATGGCGAGTTCTAAAGTGTTTATAGACAGACTCCAGTTTGCAAGGACACACATGTAAGTAATCCACTAAAGTTGATGTGACTATTCACATGCACCATAAGAACGTGTATGATTCTGCAGAATCAGGACTTATATACTGTAGATATATGTAATGTGTCTTGGGGTACTTAGGACCATGAACCATCTTGGTACTCCTGTGCCTCCAGCACGAGGGAGTTGCTTATGCTAAGCAGGGTTTCAGCTCCCTAACATCACAAGGGAATGCTAGCCTTTACTTTGTAGGTTAATAAGTACACTACAGTCCCTTTATCCCTCTGAAGCAGTCCCCAGTAGTGTCCAGCTCCTTGTCCACTCAACAGTTGGAGAATTACGAGGGTTGCCGTCCCCTAGGGAACAGTGTCCGGTCCCCAACTGAACAACGCACAAGCTTGTATGATTCAGCTCAGGATCAGCACCTTGTCTTAATATCACAGTGCTCAGATATATTTACCGGTATAGTGAAAACAAGGATAAGTTTGTCAGCGATTCCAGAGATGATAAAAATAAGTGAAACAAAAGGTTTATATGGAAAACAAAATCATGACATGCTTTCTAAACAGGCTAACCTCCTGTCTGAAGAAGTCTGACCTCACTTAATGTCTTCTGCAGTATGTCCAGCCAAGGCTGGTTGTGATCCCATTTTCATGAATGTAAACACAATATCCATTTACTTTCTAGGTGCAGAATAAAGAGGTATCTTCTTTGTCTTCTAGTTATATCCCCGAAGTTTGTTGTCTGTATTCAAAGGCAGGATAATCCCATGCCCATCACTTGTTTTTCCTGTGTGTCTTTAAATGTTGACTTCACTTCTCTGTCTTTATTTTGTACATACCAGTAAATAGCTACCCATTGTATTATCTCACAATGCTTAATTTCCATCTCAGCATGGAGACAGGTGAATAAATATTTTTCTGATGGAAAATCAGTTTGTCAGCCTTGCCTTGATACAGACTTTAAGAACATATTTTCAGTGTATATTTGTAATGTCTGTATGTACGTTCCACTGTGATATTAATGGCCAGTGTAGCTTTAATTTAAGACCTCTCACGTGGCATTCTTTGGTAAATCAGAATGTCCATTCCAGGATCAGAACATTCCAATATTCCTCTTGCCATGTGGCATTAAGGAGTTCTTGTGTCACAGTATACATGCATCACTTACACATGCCACTGAGGCTATGTCTAGACTTAGATTGTTAAATCAATTTAACTTAAATCGATCTAATTGAATTGAAATCAAAATCATTAAATTGATTTAAGTTAAACAGGTTTAACATGTCCCCACTAGAAACCCAAATCAACGGAGCATGTCCATGGGCAGGACCTTCTAGTTCGATTTAGGAGAGAGACACCATGGGAGGTACAGCAAGATGGCCCCCAAGAAGGGCCATGCCCCCACCCAATATATAGATAGAGGAGGGCACCCTGGGAGGCAGAAGAGCCAAAAGTGTTAAATCAAAACAATGTGGCTAAACTGCGTTATTTCGAAATAATAATTTTGATTTAACCATCATTTTGATATAAAGCGAGTTTTTATTATTTTGAAATGACTGTTCCTTATTTCAGAAAGAGGGAGCTCCTCATTTCGAACTAAGGAAAGCTAATGTAGACATGCACTACTTTAAATTGAAATAAACATTATTATTTTGATTTAAAGCGTAAGTGTAGGCATACCCTAAATATAGGTCTCTCTCCAATAGAACATGGCAGCTTTTCTGCATTCACAGTGCTATGCAACAGTTTTTAGCAGGGGAGATTAAGGTTTGTCCACCTCCCCCCCCCCCCAAATTAAACACAGGAAATTGAGGCAGCAGTTACCCAATGTGACCTATAATCAGGACTCCTATTAGAAAAGTGTCATTAGATCTTTAATGACTCCAGCAGGCAAGCATCTCAGTTTGACATTTTATCCAAAAGTTGGATCCTCCAGCGGCACTGTTGGCTCAGTATAGATGTAGAAGTTACACAGAGACAGCGTTAAAGCCAAGAAACCAGTCCTGTCAGTTTTTGGGCCAAAGTGACTTCACAGCTTGCATACAGTGCCAAATTCAGGGTGGCGAGTGATTGCTTTCTTGAGAATAGTTTTCTGACTAGAACCCTGAAACCGCTGCCTCCTCCAACTGATATTCAGATAGGAAATCAATTAAAAACATCAATTTTGCTTAGTTTTATTCCATTAAGATATTGAATAAAATTGTTTCAAAATATGCGTTCAGTAAGATGTTATCCAGAATAACTCACATTTGTTAATATTAATTAATATAAGGGTCAGAAGCATTTAAAGACCTTCCCATTTCAACCTAGTCTTAGACAAATAAGGAGAGAATTTATTTTCTCTGTCTGTAGGCCAAGACTTTTATTCCATGTGACCCATAGATTTAGTGGGCTACACAAGGCATAAGTCTCAAACAATTTTACTCAATATCTCTGTCAAATTATTAATCAGAGGGTGATACAAGAAGACCAAGTTAGGGCCAGAGCATCTTGACTTGCCCCTTATTTTCTCTCTGTTCAAGCAGGGAATACATTCTGTTTATTTTAGTAAGTTCAGAAATGTCTATGACAGACTTAGATTTTGGGCAGTGAAGTCTACTCTTAATAGGCGAGTGAAAGGACATTCCCATGCAAGAGTTTTCCCACCCGATGCAAGTGAAGTTAAAATTATCCACTACTACATTATTAAATGCATGTTTTACTCTAATTTAAACTCTTGTCTACACTAGAGTGTGTTCTTGACACAAATTACAGGAATGATCAAAAAGTGCTATAATTACAACAGTTGTGCCTATTAGAATAGTATTCATGTTGCCAAAGTGCATCCACAGTTGCTGCTCTCGCATCAACAATGAGAGGTGTGAAGTGCGCACCAGTTGCTGCACTAGCATCAACAACAGGTGTGCACTTGGGGCAGTATCCCACTGTGCAGCTTGCCATGTCGTGCTGCTAAGAGTTAAGGGAAGGCAGAAAGGATCACAGTGCATCATGGGTGTGGACTTAACAGCTCATGATGCAATGATTTCCATCCCATCATTGCATGGATTCCTGACTGTTTCGTGACCTTTTTCAATGGCCTTTGTTTCCTGTGCACCTTCCTTTTTAACTTGAAAGGACGACTCTTGCACTGCTCTTTGCATTCACAGGAGAGCTACACACAACGCACCACTGCATTTGGGTGTGTGAAACAATCTCTGAGTGGTGGGATCACATTGTTATGCAGGTCAAGGATGACAAGCAGTGGCTGCAGAACTTTCAAATGTGCAAAGCCACCTTCATGGAACTCTATGCTGAGCTCACCCCAACCCTGCTGTGCAAGGACACAAGAATGAGAGCTGCCCTGTTGGTGGACATGAGCATAGCGATTGCCATATGGAGGCTGGCAATTCCAGACTGCTACTGGTCAGTTGCTAATGATTTTGAGTCAGGAAGTCCACTGTTAGTGCTGCATTACTGGAAATGTGCAGGGCCATTAATCACATTCTGCTACAAAGGACTGTGAGTCTGGGAAATGAGCATGAAATATTGTATGGCTTCACAAAAATGAGATTTCCCAACTGTGGCATGGCATTTGACCGCATATCGCAATTTTGGCTCTGGCTCCCAATTCTGGCTCCATATTGTGATGGAGTGTGTCAATCAAAATGGGCACTTCTCTATGGTACTGCAAGTGCTTGTGAATCACCTGGGTTGTGTCACTGATGTCAACATGGGTTGGTCAGAGAAGATGCATGACACACTCATCTTCAGGAACACTGGCCTACACCCAAAGCTGCAAGCAGGGACTTTCTTCCTAGACCAAAAGATCCCAGTGGGGAATGATAAAACATTCCTAGTGATCCTGTGAGACTCAGCTTATCCCTTACAGCCTTTGGCTTATGAAGCCTCTGTGGGCAAACAAGATAGTAGTAAGGAGCATTACAGTAACAGGTTGAACAGGTGCTGAAATGATCTTTGAATGTGCATTTTGGCAGATTAAAACCTGTTGGCAATGCCTCTATGGCAGGTTAGACCTAAAAGAAAACTATTTTCATGGTTATAGTCACCTGCTGCATGCACCATAATGTGTGTGACGCTAAGGCTGAAAAGTTTCCCCCTGATTGGTGCATACAGGCAGATTGCCTTGTGGTTGAATACAAATAACCAGCTCTCAAGGCTGTTACGGGGTGCAGTAGGTGGGGGGCACTGGAACCAGGGAAGCCTTGAGGAACCATTTTGCCAATGAGCAACAATAAGGTGCCTATGTAAACAGCATTGTGCAATGCTATGACTGCTAGCCAGCTTGGCCAACAAAGATGAAAAGGACTGCTCTTTTATGATGAAATCCTGCACTTCTCGCACAAATAATCATCAGCCCATTTTGCCAGTGGTATATCATATTCAGGCCAGCACTTCAGCTTCATTATCCATTCACAGCATACAAAATGAAAATGAGCATGGAAAGAAATGCCATCCTCTTACAAATTTAGTTAAGCAATTGCTATCACATGGTAGCAGATAGGTATCTTGCAACACCCTTCTGTGTATTTGAGAACTGGTACTATGTCCCCTCCCTCAGTCTTCTCTTTTTCAGTCCAGACTAAACAAACAAAATTTTTTCAGTCTTCCCTCATGGGTCATATTTCTAGACTTTTCATCATTTTTGTTGTGCTTCACTGGACTTACTCCACTCTTTCCACATCTTTCCTAAAATACAGTGTCCAGAATAGGACACAGTACTCCATTTGAGGCCTTATGAAGGTAGTGTAGACGACCAGGTTTTTGTATCTTGCTTGCTCACTCTTGCTGATACATGCCAGAATGTATGTTTGTTTTTACAACAATGCTACACTGTTGCCTCATAGCTTGTAATTGCTATGATCCTGATACTTTTTCCACAGTATTCCTAGGCAGTCATTTCACATTTTATATGTGTGCAGTTGATCCTTGCTTCCTAAGTGAGGTACTTTTCATTTGTCCTTACTGAATTTCCTGAGGGTCTAACCCAGGCATACCTGTGAGGATAATTAACACAACCGCAGTTTGGCTTTAAGCTATTATATGGACTAGACATCACAATAACAATAACATTCCACCTCTGTAGCTGTGCTTGAATGGAATGTTGTGCGTCAATTTCTGTTTGAAACTGAGTCTGGCATATAAACTGATATACTTAGAAAAACTTTTTTTTTAAACAAACAGATTTTATAAACTGAATAAGTTCTGAAGTCCCCAAAATTAGGAACTGGACAGAATCTTTTTGAGCAACCCACCCAGCTTCAATCATTTTGAAATGGCCAAGAGAATACCAGCAGCTGCTTATTTTACAGAGATAGGGGTCATATTGCAGTGTGATGCTTAGACTTCAGTTCATGTTAACAGGGCCACCCCAGTAATGATCCTGGGGGAAAAAAATCATCAACTATTACATTGACAAAACTTAATCATGAATGAAAATTTTCAATTTGCTAATAAAAGGTTGAAAGCTGACAGACATGGAGAAGGACTTTAGCATCACAGGAATAAGTTTGCTAATGATCATTATGATTTTAAAAAGAGTAATAAATCAATGCTTTTTTAAAAATTACTCCTTTCATACATCCACATTCTATCCAACTTCATTTCAAATAGCTGAACTTCTCTGCATATTAATAATTGCTTTTAATTCTTTAAAAACTGTTGTGACTAACTTTGTAGTTTCTAAAAATTACTGATTTCCTCCTCCCTCCCTTCACTACCATATTTCCCCAACTCATCTGTGTTTAAAGAAGGAACAGCTTTAAAAAACAGGTTCTTAAAATCTTTCTCTTTTCATATGCTCGGGTAAAAGTTGTTTAAATGATAGAAAATTTTTTTTCCATTAACTTGCAGTGTTTCACTAATTGAAACCTAGGCAAGTACTTGGGACTCTTTTACCTGTTTCCTTACCCTTCCTTTAAACAGTTTCTTCGTCCAAAAAATATTTTCTTATGCTGCATGTTTTCCCTTTCAGAAGTTGGTATTTTCTCATTTTAGGAAAACTTGCCAGAGTGTGGATTATGGTCTAATAATGACAAACAATGGTAAGAGCAAAAGGTCAAAGGCCCCAAAATGTAACTTTTGTTAGATAATTGTGTATGCTCTTTTTTTTTTTGTTACTGCTAAGTTAAAATTGATTTTAGTTCAGCCAACTTTCATTTACATTGTAAAATCTTCTCTCATACTTCAAAAAATTCCAATACTTCTTTCTCCATTGTACCATAAATTTAATTAAAAGTAAGATTTCTTTTAAACAATACTTGACCCTGTCCTGCAGTCAGATTGAAATAATGGGACTCCAGCTGGGTGTAAAGTTACCACACATCTGGAACTGATGGCAGGACTGTGCCTTAGCAAAGCCTTCTGTTGTTCCACATAGCTGAAATACTGAAGATGATACTGAACTGGGCCTAGTCAAAGTAAAATGTAAAGTTACAGGTTACAGATGTAGATGGGCATAGTGGCACAGTCAAGATTCTACAGCAGAATCACAGCATAAGAAGTACTTTGATCTATTTTTATCTTTAGCAAAGTCTGTGTTGTTTTTTCACAGGATTAGACTAACACAGCTACCCCTTTTAAAATTACCTAATTTATGTCACCCCCAACCATGCATCATTTTTTTTTTTAAATACAAGCAGTCTCATCTTTACAAACAACTTTAACAGCAATCATATATTTATATAAAACAGGGAGCAATACAGTATTCCCCATTGCCAGATACTTACTATCAGTCATGCTTAATTTTGCATCTAGGAGTAGTCCTATTAAAAAGCAAGCATGTGTGTGTAATTATTTTCTGGATTTGGGCTTAATAATTTATTTCACTATTTTACTGATAGTGTGTTCTCTCCTTAAACTCCCAGCACTATGTAGAAAGGATAAGAGTTTAAAAAACTCGTTTGATTCAGTCTTCTGCAAGTTTGGTGGTCATTATAGTAAGAAAAAATTAAAAAAAAAAATCACCCTGAGAGGTGTGATTTAAGTGCTTTCAGTGAGACTTTTATAAAAACTTTGTGCCAGGAAAACTAGGCGAGTAGAGATAGGTGGAGGGCCCTGGCTGTCTTGTGCCAGTTCCTGTTTGCCTCACCTAATGTCATTTATGACAAGCTGCTCTCAGCTGTCAAGCCTCTCTAGTGCCACTTTTGCCAATCACCCTCTCTTCCCAACACCAGCCCTCTCCCACCCTTCCTGCCCCCCACCATCAGCCTTCTCCCACCTTTCCTGCCACCCCTCCTGCCCATCAGCCCTTGCCCTCCTTTCATAACAGCCACCCCTCCTGCTCCCCACCAGCCCTCTGCCACCCCACTACTCCCAGCCACCCCTCCTGCCATCAGCCCTCCCCACCCTACTGCCCCCCTGCCATCATCTGCCC
>ML681981.1:13583766-13841670 GCA_007922195.1 Podocnemis expansa | reverse complement strand
GTGACAGTGTTATGCCAATTCCTTGAGCCCCCCCCCCATTTCAAGTCCCGGGGAGAGTACTGCACTTGGCACACAGTCGCTCCATGTACGGCGCCCTGCCAAGGGCTGCAACGCTTGTCTGCGAGGGCATCGCCACCCTCCTTATGCTGCTGTTCGCATGTGTTGCAGGTATGGGAATGTCTCCCCCGAGAAAGGGGCAGGAGTTATGAGTGATGTCCCCGTGAGAGATCGGGAATGTCCAGCCAATGTCCGGAAAGGTGCAGTCGCACAGAGCAGCTCCTGTGAAGCGCGTCAGCTCCGGTCGTCACGTTCGCACCTCTGGCCTCAAGCACTCAGCCGGCATCGCCTGCCCCACGAATGGCTACCCAGAGGAAGCACTTGGTGAAAGATTTCAATCCTCATATCACCTGTTACATCTGTAAAGGATATCTTATCAAGCCAACCACAGTAACTGAGTGCCTCCATACCTGTAAGTAATACTTTGCAAGGTGTCCAGCCTTCCCAAGCAATGCTTTCCCCAGATAGCACAACTCATTTCTTTTGAATGTGTAACACAGGCGATTACAAAGTGTTTCAGGATGTTCAGTCTGCTCAGCTTGCATGTGCACTACATAAGTGAAAAATCTCAGTGTGGAGTACTTTGGGCCTTTTAAGTTTAGAGTTAATTGGGGAAAAGAGAGGTCATAAATATTTCAAAGGGACTTGCTATGTTTCTGACAGTGTACTATGCTTTCGTTTTAAGCATAGCTTGTGCAAGGTACATTTCTAGCCACATGAGAACTTTTGACCTATTACAGTCTTCACCCTGTTCAGAGCACTCATGAGAAGCCGCCTTCTATCACTGGTATGCTAAAAGAATCTAAAGCAAAAGAAGTTTTTAAATAGGACGTTATTACAGAAACAGTATGGCCTTTACAACTAATTAAATTAGTCATCTAACTTGAGATCTTGAGCAGGAACATCACTGCCCCAGGGAAAGACCCAGGGCACTGGCTGTGATCTGGAGCCCTGGCCCCGCCCCAGCCACAGTCCAGAGTCTGGATCTGATGTGGTGTCGGGCTCCTCAGGGGCATCACTGGGGCAGGGCTTACAGAGCTCGAGCCTCAAGTTGCGGCACCAGAGCCCTGAGTCTGCCGCAGCGGGTCTGCAGTAGTGGTGTGCTTAAAGTGCGTGAGGCCCGAATCCTGGCGCCTGAGCCCAGGGTCTTTTTCCAGGCTGGAGCACTCCTGGGCTTCTTGCTGCCACCAACCTGGCCTTGGATCCCAGAAGAGGCAGGGGGCCCTGCCTGAATCACCAGCCGGGAGAGGGGGCGCCCCGGCCCTGGATCCCTTGTCGGGAAAGGGGCCAGCGGAGGCAGGGGCCGCCCCAGGCACTCGGGGCACTGGCGCTGGGACTTGGGGCATATGCCCTGTGTGCCAGGTGGCAGTGACGCCCATGATCTTGAGACCTTTTTAACTTTTGTCTTCTGTCTTTACTTTCACCCAGAAAGGGACAGTATTGGACTGCCCCATTACTATGCAATTAAGGAGCTGGAAACATTGAGTGACTTTCGAACAGACTAATCCTCTTCCGGTTTCTGGAGGTGTGGTTTTTGATGACAGTGTTACTGTATCATCAGTTGTATTTGGATTTATTATATATCTTTGCCTTGAGTTAGAGGATATTGCTATAAACAGCAAATCACCTGGGACAAATGTCTTATCTGAACTTTAATTTCGTGTTTAAATGTTCTCATGTATGACGTACATCATACCGAAAAGGTTTCCTTGTGCATCAGTTTAAGAAGGTTGACAAATAGGAAGTTAATTAGGAAATAGATTTCAATTGACTAGATGTCTTTTAAATGGAAGACTGGTGGGAAATTATTCAGATTATGTTATGTCAGTTCTCAATGCCTGGCCAGCCCTAATCCTGCAAGTAGTTACACACATGAGTAATTTTAAACACATTTAATAGTTTTATTGAAGTCAGTGGAACTACTTGCATGAGTAAACTTACTTTTGTGCATAAGTGCAGGATTGGCAGTAAGACAGTAATAATAAATGCATTATTTATTGAATAGAAAACAGTTTAGTTAGACCTTTTTGAGGTTACCAAATTTTAAGTCTTTTCAGATAAAATTAGAATAATTTTAATACAGGAGCAATAGATTTTCTATATGACAAACTTGTTTAAGAGTGCTAATCAAAGCCCTTACGTCTTGGTACAGATACTTTTTCCATTATTTTTGTGCAAGGTTGTTTTGTTTGTGGTGATCTTTATTAATTTGCAGAACATGTTGATATACCCATGACAAATAAAACACGGAATGACAGTGAAAATTAAAATACACAATTCAGAGGAAAGGTTTTGTATTGTGAACATCATAGTCCCACTTTTCATTTAGCTGCCTCATTTGATTTTTAGCATAATTTTTACAAAAGTACTCTTTGTGGGCTACAGTTTTGCATGTCCAAGCTGAAGAAAGGCATATCAGTTTATTTTTGTTGGTAGAGGCTGGTTGTTTTTGGATGAGGAGGTTATTTGAGCAAAATTAAAAATAAAAAGCATTTTTTAAAATAAGATATGAGGACAAAATATTTCTCTGTTTTTAAAAATCTTTCCCACCTGCAACCAATAACTCATAACATCAGTTAAATCAGAAATTCGTTTTAAAATTGATTCTGCAATTTTGCACAGTATACTTCTGTTAGGTTTTTAGCTTTATTATTAAAGATGTATTTTTGCCCTTGTTATAAAACAATAACGATTGGAGCGCTTTTTCTGTAGCAAAAATCTGCTTTCTTTTTTGTTTTTCATATTTTAAATTTTCTACTTGGGATCCCAGTAACCTTTAAAATGATCTTTCCTATCATCACTTAGACCCTGGCCCTGAGTTTGGTGCAGTGCAGGTAAACTTTATTAGGATTCTCTACAGTCACAGATGTTTGCCCCTACAGAGCCTGTTACAGAATTGAGATGTTAGCAAATATGCTGTATAAAAGAAAAACAAACAAGGAGTCCTGTGTCTCTTTAAAGACTAACACATTTGTTTATTGCATGAGCTTTTGTGGGCACAATCCCTACTCTGTCGGATGCATGAAATAAAAAAATATACTATGTTTGCTGTAAATACATAGATACAAAGAAAGATAGATCACAATGGTAATTCAAACAGATAGGCTAACAGTCTGTTCCTCTAGATCTGTTTAACTCTGTGATCTACCCTTCATTGCATCTTTATATTTACAGCTAACATACTATATTTTTCATTTCATGCATCTGACAAAGTGGGATTGTGCCTCTAAAAGCTCATGAGATAAATAAATTTGTTAATCTTTAAAAGTGCTGCTGCTTGTTTGTTTAGCTGAAATATACTAATGAAGCTACTCCTCTGGAACTGTATAGAAAGAAGATAAGTTTTCAAATATTCTGCCATTAAAGACATTTTTAGTAGATAAAATGTGGACCTTTTAATGACTGAAAGGCCAGTGGAACATTTAAGTTCACTTGACATTAAACCATCATTTTTACACAGAAATGACAATTTGCACATCACAGAATTCTGGAAACTAAATTTTGGCTACATTTGAAAGAAATTTAAATTCTTATAATATTTTATAATGCTAGTAACTTTCTAAGTCACATCCAAATCATTATCTCCATGCTTAAAAAGAATTGAAAATGTCCATTGTATTTGCCTTGAGCAACTAACTACCAGATTTCAAACTATTATTTAGCATATATCATCTAAATGTGCAGATGTTAACAACCTAGCAACAAGGCAGAGTCATTAAGTGATTTCAACATTTCTAGATGGGTGCACATTTTATGCCCTTGGGGCTAAATTTTTTCATTTTAATTCAGCTCCAGACAAGAAGAAAAATGTGAATTGACATAATGCTCCCCGATTATTACATTAATTATTACATTCATATCTGCTATTTTAACTGTTTACTAGGGGGGAAAAAACAGAGTAAAATGAGTGCTATAGGTTCTCCATTTAAGCAGCATTTACTTGTAAGTGGAGCTAGCTATGCCTTTCAGCAGTCTTGAACTGACAGGCCCAGGAACTAAAATCCATCATTTACCATTCAGAGCGAGTGCAACTTAGGGTGCAGCAAAGTAAGCTTCCCCAGACTTCCCCTTCCTATTCTGGAAGGACCAATTCTAGTGGTAAGATAGTAGTTTCTTTTCCATATCCATTCAGTCTGGGTTGGTCTTCAAATGTTGCCAACAAACTGATTATTGTGATGTGAGCCAAGACTACCAAACTAACACACAGACCATTAAACACCCATCAAATGGTGAGCATTTTCAGTCACTAATGACTCAAATGAACTGGATGTGTGGCCTAGATGGGGCAAGTTGGATAAAGCATTCCCTGTAGATTGCATCATTCAATTTTTTAGCCCTATATGTGCTTAAAAATCTGTTTAAAGAATCTTTCTTTTTAAGAAGTTTTTTTTACAGTCCTGAGGTGTAACAGGTCTATCTGTACTGTGGCTACCACTGCTGTGTGACTGATTAGAGGCACAGTTATAAGTAGATTGGTTTGGTCCTTGGTCACATAACAGATTTTCTGCCATTACAACTATGTATTTTGTATTCCCACCTAGTACGCTGCTCAGTCTGTGCCTTGTGAATGATAGCGGTAGGGAGAGCTTTCTGGAATAGACTCCGGCTCTAAGTCAGAAGGGGCCAATATGATGATCTAGGCTAACTTCCTGCACAATGCAGGCCACAAAACCTCACCCACCCACTCCTGTAATAAACCTCTTACCTATGACTGAGTTATTGAAGTCCTCAGATCATGATTTGAAGACTTGAAAGTACAGAGAATCCACTAGCAAGTGAGCCGTTTCCACTGCTACAGAGGAAGGTAAAAAAAACCCAGAGCCCCTGCCAATCTGCCATGGGAGAGATTTCCTTCCTAAGCCCAAATATGGTAACCAATTAAAACCCTGAGCATGTGGGCAAGTCTTACTAAGCAGAAGCCCAAGAAAAAATTCTGTAATAATTCAGAAACCACCCAACCTAATATCCTTTCTCAGGTCACTGGCATATCCACCACCAGAAGTCCAAAAATTGGTCAATTACCAAATGGGGCCTTCCCCTTATTAAGGAATACCTTACACACAGAGTATAGTCCTTGCAGCTCAGGCTCAAAGAATAGCATCCTTATCATGTAATGTCTTCTCAGTGAAGTTAAGGAAGGGAGGGATACTAGTTTTATCATGGTTTAGGAATGCTAGTCCACAGAGAGAAATTACCTGGGCCAGATTTGTCAAAACTGCTTGTTCGTCATGCTTCATCATCATCTAATATTTATCTAGCAATATAAGTGTTTTTGGCAAATTACAAATTAAATCTGCCAGCTAAAACTACCAGCTCATCCTACCACCACTTTACAACAGTGCTGTACCTGCACCAGAATTCCTACAGAACTTCCCAGGCCCTACCAAAAAACTTCAGTCCTTCTGTGCCCCTCCGTCTTCTGAAGTCTAAATAAATACATATTACTTGCAATGTGTCCTGAAGGTTAGTAAACCCATCCAGTTTAGGAACAAGGTGAGTCCCTCAAGGAGGATTCCCTGCCACCAAGACCCCTTCATTTGTAAATAGAAGGAACTCCAGTTTGTGTCTTTGCTACTTGTAATTGTTATCAGTAGAGTTGTCTCTCGACCATGTATCTAAACAGGCAAATAGGCACTTAGTGGAGTGCGTAAGTGGAAGATAAGTGCCTATGCAATTTTTGGAAGGGTGATTAAGTGCATATGAGTCTGCAGTAGATTTTGGGGAATAGTTGGGGTTTTAGTAGAATTCTGCACTGTGTGTGAGTGGGTAGCTAATTAACGGTCAACTTTATTTATGTCCTGGAACAAGTGAAGTATTTTTAATTATAATTTTAAGCTCTCTAGCAAGGATATTGTTCTAAAAGGTAGGTTATCTTTAAAGCTGGTACGTAAAGAAGTAAAAGTTTTAGTTCAATAAAGTAGCTGATCTACAGAGAAGTTTTCTATGTATCATCTTTCTTGTTGTTTGGTGGAGTGTCAAGGGAAAGATGAGTCAGGGCTGGAGGACAACGAGCTACACAGATCCTCTGGTCCTTCCCCATTTCCCCTCCTTTGCCCCAGTAGAGTGGCATCTGGACTAGCTTCTGAGAAGTGATTCCATTTTATCTTTGAGTTTTAGGCCTCCATTCTCCTGATTTGGGATGGATTCTGTGGAAACTTTGCCCTGTAATGCACACTTTTTTGAGATTTTCCTCATGTAAATAGAATAGTTACTCAATATAAAATAAAATAAGTAAAGTATAAGCAAATCTCTTGTTCCTATATAAGACTTCTAGTTGGTTGCAATCTGTGCTTAGATTGCTTTGTGGTTATCATTTAAAAATATCTTAGGGCAGGTCTGTGCTAGAAGTGCTACGTGAGTCTGGTGAAGACAGTATATGCTGATAGGAGAATGCTTTCCCATAATTACTCGACCTCCAGAAGAGGTGGAAACTATGTTGGTAGGAGAGCATCTGCTACTGACATAGCACTGATGTGGACAGTGCTTAGGTGGCTGTAACTTGCATTACTCAGGGATAGCAGCTTCCCCAGGACTTGAAATTAGGGTGGGTGTAGGGGGCTGTTGGGATGCTCACTAAGTTGGTATAATACTGACAATTGGGGTGGGGGTGTTAGGGAAATCCCTGCTCAGGGGGATGTCTTTTTCACTTCCCTGAGTGATACAAGTTAGATCAATTTAGTGTTAGACCTGGCCTTAGAGAGGTTCTTCTCTTTGAGCTGTCTTCAGCATAAAAAAACTAGAATGGTATGTAAATACAGTTGTTTCAGTCTTGTGGCTGTATTAATCCCAGGGTATTAGAAATGCAAGGTGGTGAGGTAATATCTTTTATTGAACCAGCTTCAGTTCTTGTAAGAGACAAGCTTTCAAGCTTGCACAGAGCTGAAGAAAAGCGTAGTGTAAGTTCAAAAGCTTGTCTCTTCCTCTGAAAGAGGTTTATTGAATAAAAGATATTACCTCACCCACAGTCTTTGTAAATACAGTGTCAATCATTCTGTGTTTCTTCAGTGTTGGCGAATGCAGCAGCACTGACATGCACATACGTAACTGCTTGGCTCAGTGCAGGGGTCTGAAAGTGGACTGTCACTATTAACCATTACCCTATATAGAGGGAAGCTAGAGCACAGTATGGTGTGGTATGTTGTTTGTCAGTAAACTGGTAGTGTGTCACATCATTGCCTTTAGGCTGTGGTAAGTCAACTTGGGCAGTGTTTCTCAACCTTCAGTGGACCAGGGGACACACCTGAAGGTATTAATTACTTCATGCAGAACATCTGATGAAAACTTTCTCGAAAAAGCCTGTATATAATGGCAGTAATGTTCATAATATCTGCATTCTACACATTCCTGTGAAAACAATTCAGGAAACTGAATTAAATATGATTTTACAAATATAACATGTCTATTTGTAAAAAAAAAAAATGGATACATAATGCTTATGCACACAACTTTAAACTGAAAATATTACTCAGGGTGTAAGGGAATTTCAGGCCTGCTTGATCAAACAACATTCATCTATTCTGAGTAAAGTTCCTCAAAGAAGTCACGTCCAAGCAATTTTGATACCAGCAGTAACAATGGTGGGAAATTTAAGTGCTCCACTTTCAGCTAGGAGCAAGATGGCAGGCTGGCAAGCACCTCTGGAAGCTTTGCTGTGGCTGGGCATTTTAAATCTCCCAGGCATGGTCAGCTTGACACATTGCTCCTTTGTCCTTCCCCACTTAGCTCCCCCTTGCTGCCAATAGGAACACCTTCACTGTGTCCAGGGAGCACTGGTGTTCTGTGGAACATCAGCTGAGAAACACTGAGCTAGAATGAATTGTGACACTTGTACAGTGGCTTGTCTTAAGTGTCATAGCACAGCTAGAAAGTAAGTGTATATGACAGTTCTTTTACGTCACTGACATGCAAAGCACGTCTCAAAATTATGCAACCCATCTCCCATTCTGTTCATTTTTTCTCCATTGTGTTAGTTGTCACTTTGCACTGTACAGTAAAACAATTAAGACACTCAAAAATGGTTCTGTTTTAACTGTCTCATGCTGTAAATGTAAATTTTTTTTCAAAAGTTTGACATATAGTTAACACTTAATTTCATGCTTAAGGATTCTTCCCTTTATTCTTGATTTTATAAATAATAGAACAAGATGATACCTGTAATGGATGAAAATATTGGTTAATGAATCTACTCCTACAGGGGTATCACACATCCATACAAAGATTTTGAGTACTAGAATTTGCATTTTGATTTCTGATTTATCAACAGGTAAGTAAAAATCATATATAGTTATTGGTAGACAACTCCCTAATGACAGCACAGTTGTGCATAATAACGAGCACAAATTATACTAGGTAACGTCAGTATTCATTTACAAATCACTTTTTCTCTTTTTTTTGATGATGACCTAGTGTTTTGGGCTGGCTACACTCAATTGCAGTCAGACTATGCACTTATTTCTCTAACTGATGTTGAGGAAAAGTTCCAACAAAAGCTATCTTGATATCTGTTCTTTTGGTGGTGGGAGCATTTTTGCTTATTCTCAGCTGCATGCAGAGGTACTATCAGTCACTTTTATAAAACCAAATTATGAAGATCTTGATTGCATATGTGTAGAAAGACATTGAGACGACTTATGTACTTTAAGTAAAACATATCTAAGTGCTTTGCTGGCAGGGTTCTAACTGTTCTTATGTAAATATTATAGCTGGGGTTTTCTTTGGAGAGTTTAGCACAGGGATTCTTAACCTGGGGTGCCTGCACCCCAGGGGTGCAGGAAGGGAGTCCAAAGGGTGCAGGAGTGATGTAACTTAAAAGCACAGTCAAAATTGATAACTTGGGGGTGGGGGGGAGTGTGCAGGGTAATCATGTATTGCTGTGGGGGTGTGGGGCCTCCAAAAGTTTAAGAACTCCTGGTTTAGAGTATTGATGACTTATTGTGTAGTGTTTTCGGTGTTAAGTTTGTAAATATGTTCGTATGACACTAAAAATAGTGAAAAAAAGCAAGGAGTCCTATGGCACTTAAATACTAAAATCAATCAAAGTGCCACAGGACTCCTTGCTTTTTTGTGCTTTACTAGGCTAACACGGCTGCCCCTTTGGAACTTGGCTAAAAGTTGTGAATTCATGTTTAAGAGTTTTAGATATAAAAAGCTTTCTTAGAGCAAATGATGAGAATATCAAGTTAATCCTTTTGAAGAGCTTTTGCTCTAAGAAAATTGTTTTGTGTATGTATTGTCATACAAATGAAAATCAAATTCAATATTTAAACATTTCAGAAGTATTAAAATATTTTATTCTCAGTTGCTAAACGAGTTCTGCATAGTCAGTGTGTGTAATTACTGTTTATTGCTATTCCATACTAACACTTTATACCAGTGGTTCCTAACCCATGGCATCTTTCAAAGCAGCTTGCTGCTCTCCTCTCATAGACTGCAGAAAGGAGCCACTGCCTAAGGACCCAGGCGAAGCACATGGGCTTGGAGTTACAAGGCTGGTGCAGGCTGCTTAATGCTGCCAGACAGATGGGAAATCAGTGCTCCTCTCTCCTGACTGTAGAAGGGAATATAGCAAACCGCCCCACCTCTGTTCTTAAGGACTGGCATAACAGGGTGGGGAACACCGACCTCCCATCTCTCTGCCTGCAAAAGGAAGACACTGCTTAGGGACCAAGGTGGCGTGCACAGAGTTTCAGGACACATGCAGTTTCCCTGCTGAAGCGAGGGGGACAGGTGATCAGTGAGCAGGTGGCCTCCTTGCTGAACTCCTTCCTTCTGGGTGCAGTGGTGTACAGGAGACTTGCTGGTGGTGGAGACCAGTGGCCTATCAGTGTTGTAAAAATGTTATCTGTGGCTTTTAAGCCAAAAAGGTTGGGAACCAGTGCTTTACACTGTGTAACTTTAGATAATGAAAGTTCATTTGTGTCCTGAGGGTTGTACTGTACCCCTTCTGATGGCAGCTGCTTTCCTCTGCATTGACAAGCCTAGAGTGCTGCCAGTGTGCCCGTTGCTGGACTTAACCCGCAGGAGATCTTCCTTCTTTCATTACAATTATGGGGGACCAGCAGTGCACTCTGGCTGCCAGATCTATCCAGCTTTGGGAAGCAAACAATCAGTCTTTATAATTAGGAGAGCCAGCCAATGGGCCCTGATGTCTGTGTCCCAGGGTCAGGTAGATGTGAGTGCAGACTTCAGAGCCTCTCAGGCTGGCTTTGCAAATTATTAAAATGCTTATTTTTGGAAGATTTCAGGAGTCCCTCAAAAATCCCCATATTGTTAGGGTCACTGTTTCGGTTTCAGAAGTAGTCTGAGTTCTTTGGAGAACTGTTGAAGGAAAGTACAAAATAGTGTTGCAGAAGTTGCTGTAGTGAAATTTGAGAAGTCAGTTTTTCAGTCCATTTATTAGACTGTTTTCAGTTTTCAGAATCAATGAAGAAAGTTAATTTACATCCAGAATATTTTAACAAATGAATAATAGCAGACCTCCTAAGTCTCATCAACTAATACTCTATTTTTCATATTAATTAAGCTAGAATCTGAAATTAATTGTATTTGGAAGCAACCAGAATGCAATACTTTCTGATCAAAAAGTACAACAATGTTTGGGTTAACATAAATGTGTAGGCTCATATGTTGATCTTAATGCAGTTGCATGCCCTCTGATGATTTTGATGTTAAGGTTCAAGTACTGAATGTTCACAGTTGCTTCTACCATCACTGTTGTTAAAGGCCATATGTCTGGAAGGGGGGAAGCTCACTTCAAATTGTAGAACAATTTTTCATAATTTTCTTTTTACCCTTTTAAAAAATAGCAAATGTCAAATTTTTCAGTCATCAGCATAATTCTGTATCATAATGATTGCAAACTTGCTGAGATACCCCAGCATGCACTTTCTGGGAACCTGTTTTTTATGTTTTGTGTGGCAAGATTTTGCATTGTGCAAAGTTATGAAGACTATAAAACAATAATAAAAACTTTGCATACTTTTGAACAGTACTTTCCTAACTATTGGCTGAATGTGGTAATATCTCAGCAAGTCATTTTGGGAACAAGAAATAGAAACACAAGTGATTACAATGCACCGTTATCTCTTATCCCTGCTACAAGAAAAATACTGCATTAGTATGGTTCTTTAATTGAAAGCCTTATGTGAGCAATAATATCTTTTTGCTCTAAAAGTTATAGGCAAAAATATACATTGTAAGACTAATGCATAAGGCCTTGCTTGAATTATGGGATGATTGTCAAAAAATGCAGCTGAGTTGCAGATGAGCCACGGAAGATTGTTAAAAAGTAATAATGGACCTTATTATTTGTGGTAATAAAGTCCATTCCCACTTTTCTGTGATTTTTCCACGGTCGGCCACCTGGGCTGCAAGCAGTGACGCCCTCTGATGGTTGCCTGGGACTGAAAGCAGAGGCCTAAGGCTTATAGCAGGTTCATGGGGCTGAGAGCAGGGGCTTCCGCTGTTGGCTGTCCAGGGCTAAGAGAGGTGGTCCTGGACTGAAAACAGGGGTTCTCACTGCCATCTGTGCACACAGTGAAGCTTCTGCTGTCAGAATTGTGATGGAAGTCTAGTGTCACAAAATCTGCAATTTCTGCAGTATTGCAAGTTAAATAGGGACTTACTAATACACAATATTTCCTTTGTTATAGTTTGTAAAACATGTATTGTTCAGCACTTTGAAGACAGCAATGACTGCCCCAGATGTGGCAATCAGGTGCACGAGACCAATCCATTAGAAATGTTAAGGTAAGATGACATTAAACAAACTTTGACTAACTAAATGCGGTTATAAGTTTATAATGGTCTTTTTTTAAATACTTCATTGTTCTAAGGGAATGCCATAATGTTATTTTATTTTAGTTTATACAGATACTGAAAAGGACTCCTGTGCCTGTACTTTAGGCACCCTTGATGTTAGTTGAAAATAAAACTACTTGAAAATAAAATGAATATAACTTCAGTACAGCAGTATAATGCAGTACAGCCCACCAGCACCAAACTGCTTAAAGGAAAGTCTCAATTCCCCCCTTTAAATTATTCCATCTTCAAATGCACAGAAAGAAAGATGACTGTTGTCGTTTGACTAACTTCCATTTAGAATAAATTCATTTAAAAAGAGAAATTACTCTAAAAATACTTCTGACATCCGCATTGTGTATTATAAGCTTATTTTGCAGATGAGAAAGGAGCTGTAGTACAAATACTGTGTGTTTTTTTTTTAGAAAGCCACTTCCAGAATTGCCAGTTTTGCCTTCTAAACCTCTTCTTTTAATAGTTATTAAAAAAAAAAAATTGTCTGTCACTTTCCCATTTCTCTATAGCCTAATGTTTATATTTCAGTGTATTGTTGTTTCTGATGTGGCCTATGCATTCTTTCAGTATGTTGTTCATTCATAATCCAGACATGCCAGAGTGCACTTGTACAGTTTCTGGCTACCATTTCAAACCCCATCTCTAGTAAGTTTGCCTTTTCCAGATAACAGCCTCACCAAGAATTGCACACAGTAAGTTTACTTTTGCAGATGATTGCTTGAGCTGGGCCTGTAAATTGGCATTACAAATTTATATACCTCCAGCTGGATGCAGGCATCATTAACATTTAGGATTAACTGTCCATAGTATATTTTGATTTATTCAGGACCGTAGGTAGAAGCAAGACAGAAATCCTGTCTTTAGCAGGCATAAGAAAAATAGACGTAGTACTTTCTATTCTTTTAGGAACCTAATGTGAATATACTATGAAAATAGAAACAATGGATTTAATTAGTCTGTCACATTTTTGGGGTTTCATGAGCATGGAAGAATTAGTTTTGTATTTCAGTTCCCAATGGAATGTTTCTTGGTTTCTCTGTATCATATTGACAAGTTGTTTGTCACCCTTGTTTCAACATAAGATTAAGAATTCAAAGTTTCAAGAATAACAGTTAACAGAGTTTTGAATTGTCATAATATGAAAATATTTCATACAGTTAAAAACATAAACCTCCAATTTCTACCTTCTCTATCCTATCTGCCTTTTTGAGCAATTTTTCCTTGATCCAGTGTTGACTAAGAAAGCTACATCTGGAAGATGTTCACATTTATGTACATAACTATGGAGAGAAGAATATGGAATCCTGTAGCTTGTTTGAGAGGCAAAAAATAGGTCACCGCCATAATCCTCATGGAGAGACTGTGGGATATCTCTTACCTTTTTAAAAACACATTTTTGTTTTTGCCCCTGCTCTAGCTCTGTCCCCCAGTTCCTTCCTTTTCGGTCTTGGATCATGTCAACAGAACGCTGGCAGCCGCAGAGATTAGCAGGAGCAGTACTCCAGAACAGTTTCTCCAAGGTCACTTTGTCTGCCCAGAGGGATGGGTAGACTGTATGTTCTCATACCAGCACAGAGAGTAGGAGAAAAGCAAAACTCTGGGGACATCGCTTCTATTATACAGGGCTCTGGCTGTCTATTTGTGTCCCACTTTTGCTGATAGTTCTCTTGGAGCTTCTCTGTATATTTATGCTTTTCTTCTCTTTCTTTTTCTCTCTCTCTCTCATTTGTCAGGATTAGATTGTTTAATGAAGGGTGCTTTGAAATGGCAATTATATTTGTTTTTCTAAAACTTGCTGAATTGCACTTATCTGGGGAATCTCTAGTTTCAAAGTGTTGTGCTTTCTGCTAAATGGCAGGGAGGCCAATGTATGCTTCCCAGAACTACAAGGAAATAACCATTTGGTAATATCTTAGAATTTTACTTGTCTCATGCTCTGCCTCATGACCATTTTATGTTAGGAGGTAGAAGTGGCTGCTAGAGTAAGGAACATTAGAGGCAACTGCTCCACTCAACACAGATGAGGCCTCAACTAGAATACTGTGTCCAGTTCTGTACACTGCACTTCAGGAAAGATATGGACAAACTGAAGAAAGACCAGAGCAGCACAACAAAAATTATTAGAAGTCTAGGAAACATGGCATACGAAGAAAGATTGAAAAACTTTGATTTTGCTTAGTCTAAAGCAGTGGTTCTCAATGTTTCCAGCTTACTCTACCCCTTTCAGAGATCTGATTTGTTTTGTGTACCCCAAGTTTCACCTCACTTAAACTACTTGCTTACAGCACTATAATAAACAACTAACAGTCATCTAAAGCACAGGACTTCAATCAATCAATCAAATCATAGGGCTGGAAGGGACCTCATGAGATCATCGAGTCCAACCCCCTGGGAATTGAACCCAGGACCTTCTGCATGTTAAGTAGAGGTGCTAGCCACTACACTATTTGCAGGACTTGATGATGATGGGGGACATCATCTTCCAATAGTGTCCCATAGGTGCTCCAGTGTAGGTATATCTGCCATTCTGATAAGAGATTTTTGGTAGCAGTATTCGGTAAGCCCGCAAGGACTTCACCTTCGTTGCAGTCTGCCTGAAGGCTATCTAGTTCTGTGTAGGCGAATCACCCTCAGTGCCTTCTCCACTGCCTTTGGCCTTGGATGGAGCAAGAACTTGTCCCTTCCTATCTATGGCATTAGCATAAGTAATAGTTGCTTTAGTTTTTTGTTTTGTGTTTGTTCTTTTGTTCTCCATAGTTAATGTTTCCTTTTTACCCTGTTGAAATTAAAAAAGTGGGGGAAAAAACAGGGGAAGAAAAATAACTTCAGTTTAGTTTCCTACCCTGATTGGGGGGATTCCCTTCCGGGGGCATTTAGAAGACTTTAGAAGTTCAAGTAAAATGTAAAGGAGAGAACTTTCTTTTGCATGTCTCACTATGAGTGGATGATAGCCACCCCACAGCCCACCCCAGAAGCATGTTCAGCTCCCCCTAGTTCAGGAAGTGCATCTACTGCATGCAGGAACAATGGTTCTTCAAGATTTATGTTTCTGTGGATGCTCCACAACTTACCCTCCCCATCTCTCTATTTCAGTGTTTCCCAACCAGCGTGGAGTAAGTGTGTCACAGAATTTTTTGAAAAACTACTCAGAGTGCTGGTTTGCCTTATGAATATTCATGAGTTTGTTTGGAGACTATGCTGGTGTGCCTCAAAATAATTACAGGCATCAAGGTGTACCACAGAAGAGAACAGGTTGGGAACCACTGTATTTTAGCATTTCGCCTAAAGACCTGTGGTAGAGAGAGAATGGAGGGGGGTTTGCCCACGCAGTGCCAGGTAGCCCTGAGGCAGACAGCAAGGAAGGGAGAGAGCACATGTACAGGCTGAGTGGACACTGCACCAAAAATCTCTGGTTAGAGGCTCAGGTGTGCAGATATACCTACAGTGGAACAACTATGTGGGATATACCTCTTGAAGAAGAATCTTTACTGCACAAAGTAACCTCCTCTTCAACTGCCCAGACATCTGGTGAGAAGGTAACAGAGCAAGCACAAATTATCCAAGAAGTTCTTAGAACGTACTGGGGATGGTTTTGGTTTTCAGAAGTAGGAAAAAGTTACTAGGGCACAGCCTGTTCTAGATTTATTTTGACAAATAAGGAGGAACTGGTTGAGAATTTGAAAGTGACATGCAGCATGGATGAAAGTGATCATGAAACGGTAGCATTCATGATTCTAAGAAAAGATAGGAGAGAAAACAGCATAATAAAGATAATGGATTTCAAGACATCAGATGGTAGCAAATGCAGGGAGTTGGTATGTAAGACACCATGAGATGCAAGTAAGTCTAAGGGGAAAAAGTGTTCAAGAGAACTAGCAGGTTTTTAAAAGATACATGATTAAGGGCACAAGAGCAACCTATCCCACTGTATAGGAAAGATGAATGATAAGACGTATAGCAAGAGACCATCCCAGCTTAACCAGGATCTCTTCAATGATCTGAAACTCAAAAAAGAGTTCTACAAAAAAATGGAAACTAGGTCACATTGCAAAGGATGAATATAAACAAATAATGCAAGTAGGTAGAGACAAAATTAGACACACCAAGGTACAAAACAAGATTAAACTAGCTAGCGATACAAAAGGGAATAAGAAAACATTCTCCAAATACGTTGGAAGTAAGCAGAAGACCAAGAACTGGGTTGGTCCGTTACTCAACATGAGGGGGAAAAACAACAACAGAAAATGTAGAAACAGCAGAAATGCTAAATAATATTTTATTCAATTTTCACCAAACAGTTTAGTAGTGATTGGACAGCTGTAGCATGGCCGACCCCCACAGTAGGTGGAGGTGGCCTCCACACAGGGCAGGCACATCCTTGATGTCCACTCCCTTCGAGCCCCTCAAGCAGGGTGAGGCAGCACAATCAAAGTCTGTAGCCATTCAGCCCTTCAGGCAGGGTAGGCCAGCGCAATCAGAGTCAGTAGCCTCTCAACCCTTCGAGCAGGGCAAAGCAGCTCACCCGAAAGGTTCCAGCCCAGGGCCCTAACAGTGGCAGAACAGCATGCCACTAAGTCAGCGGGGCTCCCACCAAACCACACTGACCCCAGTGCAGCTGGGCATGTACTTGCTGTCACTGGGCTGCTTCCTCCCATTCCCCTTGCAGGCTCCCTGGGTCCCATAGTCTTCCCCATCGTCGGGATAAACAGCCAGCAGGATCCCTGTCAGGCCTTCACTGTTGATGGGTGGAAGGTCTGATAGCCCCTCTGGTCCATCCACCAGCGGTAGCTCTTCCGATTCAAAGGGACCAGACGCTGTAAGACCCTCTATGGCTTCAGCAGAAGGCCACTCCTCCAAGTCACAGGGTCCCTCTGTGGTCTGTCCGCTGGTCTGGTCCTCCAACTCCTCTGCAGAAGGCAACTCTTCTAGGTCCTGCCCTTGTGGGAAATATAGGTTGGGGCCTGCATCCTGGTTCCCCCAGGGTTCCTCTGGTATCAAAGGAGGGATGTCAGGTCTCTCTGCAAGCGGGAGCCTTGGTGGCCAGTCAGTCCATCTCCTAAAAGGCTCCTCCTGTGAGTCCCTAGTCCGCCTTTTTATCCGGTCCCCCTTCCCCGGTTCCACCCTTGGGTTCTGAGGCTGGGTCCCATGCAGGAGGCCTTTCTGCCCAGCAGGGGGAGTGCAGGAGTTCCTTGGCACCCTGTGCAAGGCACGGCGGCCTCTCTCTGGTACAATATCTGACTTCATGAATGCCAATGGAAAGACGGTAGGATCAGACGCTAAAATACGTAAAGCATAAATTCAAAAATTAGACAGTTAAGTGTCTTCAGGTCACTAAGGCCTGATGAAACACATCCTAGAACACTCAAGGGGCTGACTGAGGCACTACCTGAGCCGTTAGTGATTATCTTCAAAAAGTCATGGAAGACAGAAGAGTCGCAGAACTGGAAGCAGGCAAATAAAGTGCCAATCTGTGAAAAGGGGAATAAATACAACCTGGAGGATTAAAGACCAGTCAGTTTAACTTTAGTACCTGGAAAGATAGTGGAGCAAATAATTAAGCAGTCGGTTTACGAACACCTGGAAGATAGTAAGGTGATAAGTAACAGTCAGCATGGATTTGTCAAGAACAGTTATAACAAACCAACCTGATAACCTTTTTTTGGCAAGGTAACAAGCTTTATGTATGGCAGGGCTCTCAAACTCAAATCACCATGAGGGCCGCATAAGGAGTAGTACGTTAGCCTGAGGGCCGCACCACTGAAACCTTTTCATACAATGATATTGCAAATATTGGTAATAACAGTGTTGTTGTGGGCCACAGGAAGTAGCTTTAGGGCCACATGCAGCTCGCGGGCCACATGTTTGAGACCCCTGATGTATGGGAAGAAGCAGTAAATGCAGTTATGTCTTGACTTTGATGAGGCTTTTGATGCTGTCATGCAGAGCCATAATTACAGCGGAGCCAACAGGGCGAAGCCCCGGGCGGCCCAGTGCGGCTCCGTGGATCTGTACTATTAAAGGGGCGGCTTTGCCATGCTGGCTCTAAGTGCTGCTAATGGGAAGGGGTGCGTTCCAATCAGAATGTGCCCCGGGCGGCAAAACACCGTGTTACAGCTCTGCTGTCTTTCAGGACCTCTTCATAAACAAACTAGAGATAGACCACCTAGATGGAACTCTTTATATGGTGGGTGTATAACTGCAGAATTGGTTGGATCAGTTCTGGGTGCAGTTCTCCTTAGAATCGTCATCAGTGATTTAGATAATGGCATAAAGAGTACGCTTATAAAGTTTGTAGGTTTTAATGAGCTGGAGGGTTTACAAGTGCCCTAGAGGTTAGGATTAAAGTTCAAAATGATTTGGACAAACTGAGAAATGGTGTAGAGTAAACAGGATGAAATTCAGTAAGGACAAATGCAAAGTACTACATGTATGAAAGAACAATCAGTTACACAGAAATAAAATGGGAAATGGCTGTTTAAGAAGGAGTACTGCAGAAAGGGACCTGGGTGTCAGTGAACCACACGCTAAATATGAATCAACAGTGCAACACTGTTGCCGAAAAAGCAAACTGCATTCTGGGAAGTATTTGCAGGAATGTTGCAAGCAAGACATGAGGAGTAGTTCCGCTTTATTCTGTGCTAATTAGGCCTCAACTGGGGTATTGTGCCCAGTTCTGGGCACCATATCTGAGGAAAGAGGTGGACAGATAGTAGACATTTCAAAGCAGAGCAGCAAAAATGATTTAAGGTCTAGAGAACATGAACTAGGGAGGACAATTGGAAAAAAATTGGGTATCTTTAGTCTGGAAAAGAGAAGATTTAGAGAAGACATGGTAATAAATTTCAAATTTATTTTGATAGCATTATTTTGAATTTATTATTTTGCAGGGACTGGTAAATAAGAGGTTGTTAGAAAGAGGAGGGCTAAAAATTGTTCTCTTGAACCTCTGAAGATAGAATTAGAAGCAATGGGCTTAAAGTGCAGCAAGGGTGATTTAGATTGGACATTAGGAGAAACTTTCTAGCTGTCGAAGTGGTTAAGCACTGGAATAAATTACCTAAGGAGGTTGTGGAATTTCGATTAATGGATTTAGAAAAAATGCAGCTTTGTACAGTATTTGGCCTCATACTTAATAACAGGAGAAAATAAAATACTTTGCGTCTTCTTTTGAAAGAAATATTTTAAACCAGAAGCACCGCTGGCCCGGGAAAAGACCTGAAGCTCAGCACTCTGGGACTTGCGGTTTGAGCCCTCTGGGTAGCCTGGCAGCAGACCCAGGGCTCAGGCACCGGGACTCAGGGCTTGAGTCCCCTAAGCCAGGTGCCAGCGACGCCCCTGTTTTAAATGTCATGGCTGTAGCTTTAGTTCATTCTGCACAAACTGATCAGCTTGCATATTTCATCCTGAATTTTTACTTTAATTTCTAGGCGACTGATCCTGCAAATACTTTCCCCAAAGGATAGCGCTTACTACTGTAGCTGTTTCATTAACATTAAGGAGACTACTTGGGGGGAGGAGGGGGAGGCACCAGCGTGTGAGACCAGGATCAGGGCTGACTGGAGGTCATAGGGGGTAGGGACAACATATTGGGGTTGAGTCCCATTTCCATGCTGGGGGTGGGGGAGCTCTGGGTTGCAAATGCGTCGTGTTTCATTTGCTGCCCCACACCATCTGCCTCATTTTCCCCTTTCTCTTTCTCCATCAGATTTCCTCATTCACTTGCTTCTTTACCATCCTTTCCCCCTACCTTGCCCTGGCCCCCTTCACACTTGCCTTTCAGCACTGACCCTCCTCTTGAGCCCCCTCATCACTGGTTGAGGCCTTTTCAGACTGGGAGCTAGCAGGTTCCAGGGGAAAGGGATGGGGGAAGTAGGTAGAGTTGGGGGGAGGGTGGCTTAGGGCACTGGTTTTCAAAGATAGAGTCGGGACACAGTACTGGGTCACGGATCCTCAGATGTGGGTCACGGGACCCCGTGCTGCTGCCACCGGAAGACTGGAGTGCATTGCTCAAAGATGTAATTGTTGGGTTGCAGGCACAAAAGACTTTTTTCAACTGTGTCATGATTGGGATTCCCAGAGCCCAGTCCTGGAGATTTTGGGAGTCCTGGATTCTGTATCCCATGGACAGTGTGGGGGCCTATAGGGTAGAGGGCAGCTGGCTTTCTTCACTGTTTCTCTGCACAGCATTGAGTGAATCAACATTCTGTGCCTCAGTTTCCTCAGTCACAAAACAAGGCTGTTAAATGGCCATCCTTGTTGAGATCCTGGCTGTGCATCTCCCTCGCACTCCTGCCAACAAAACACCTTGAGATTCCCAAGGGGTTATGGAAAGGTTATGATGATACCTTAAAAATGTAATTGTAAAAAATAATAGCTGAGCATAAAGTTGTCTCCAGAATGTTGTGCCTATTACAAATCATCCAACCTGGCGTATGGGTGCAAGGGGGGAGGGAATGGGAGCCATATAAAACAGGCTATTTGGAGTTCAGTTTCATCTATATAAATAATGGTGGGGCGGACCTGCACAGTCTGATTTCCCTTGACCCCAGTCACCCCAGGGGATGGCCATGGTCAGGGATGGTCTAGATGATACTGAGCCCTGTGTTGAGTGTAGGAACTAAATTAGAAGACCTCTCAAAGTCCCTTCCAATCTTACGTGTCTCTGAAAATCAGACATAAAAATAAACATAAAGTCACAACACACTATTACTGAAAAATTCTTTACTTCCTCATTTTTGCTATATAATTATAAAATTAATTCATTAGATTATAAATATTGTACTTTCATTTTTGTGATACTTTGCCTGTTTTTCACTCATGAGCCTTGTCTGAAGCCAAAGTCCCAGGCTGCAGAGCTAAATATATAATTTATGTTCACATGGCCCCTTTGTCAGGAGCCCCAGGCAGTTGTCCTGCTTTCTACACCTTAATGCTTGCCCTGCACTTGCAATTCCCCTAAACCACTTGAAGCTACAACTCAGGAAACACTGATCTAGATGAGCTGATACCCCCTTGGAAGACCTCTGCCCTAGCTGAGAACCATAATCTACACAAGAGAAGACTAAGGGGGGAATATAACATTTGTCAAATACGTGAAAGGTTGTTATAAAGAAAAAGGTAATAAATTGTTCTCCTTATCCACTGAGCACAGGACAAAAATTAATGGGCTTAAATGGCAACAAGGGAGATTTAGATTACACATTAAGGAAAATTTCTTCGCTATAAGAATAGTTAACCACTGGAACAAGTTACTTAGAGAGGCTACAGAATCTCCCTTGCTGGTGGTTTTTAAGAACAGGTTGGACAGACCTGTGTCAGGGATGGTCTAGATCAGGGGTCTCAAAGTCAAATCACAACAAAGGCCACATAAGGACTATTATGTTAGCCGGAGAGCTGCACCACTGAAACTTTTTCGTACAATGATATTGCAAATATAGATAATGATAGTGCCATTGCGGGCTGCAAGAAATAACTTTAGGGGCCACATATGGCCCACAGGCTGCAAGTTTGAGAGCCCTGGTCTAGATAATACTTAGTCTTCTCTCAGAGCAGGGGGGCTGGACTAGGTGAAGTATCAAGATCCAGTCTGCTATTCCGTGATTCCTGGAGGGAACTGTTAGGGTGAAAATTAGTACCTATTTATTCAGTCATTAAAATGTGTTCAACATGGAGGGAGCCATCGCCTTGTCAGATGAGAGAATATGAACTGTTTCTGCAAATGTTTATTGTGTGATGGTCCCTCTTAAAATAGCTGTTCCAACTCTTTTTACACATGTTCTGTAGAAGTGTTCATAGGTCTTTTCTTGGATGACTCTAGATTTGGGAGACCACTTGTTCTCCCTGGTGACTATTTATTAGGCCAAGTGATAACTGGAAGAAATGCATGTCCTTGTAAGATGTCCTTGTATAATGTATATCAGCGGTCATGGTCATGGTCTCTGTCCCAGTCTCAAGACAGGTCATAGTTTCAGCCTTTGACCTAAAGGAGAAGCTTCAGTCTGAGTTTTTTCATTAGTGGATTAGCATCCCTTTGTGGATAAAATTATTACTGCTAAAGCTGTGAAAACTGTAACCCTGAAGAAAAACATTCCTACTGGAGTGGGTTGGATATCTTCAGTGTCACAATTTTTTAAAAAGAGAATATAGTTATGTCAATTAAACAAGCGAGCTGCATTTTTAATCCACAAGTGAACTCCTTAAAATCGAAGAAGAGTGCTTCAGGTTTTGATAGGTAATAAAAGAATTTAAACATTAGCCACTTAGCATTGCTGATAGAGGATGGACTATAATGGTAAAATTCTCACTATTCTATAGATAGCTTTTAATCTGCTCAAAGAATATATCTAATTTCTCTTCTTATAGCTTGCAAAGTTATGTCTGCATTGCAGCTGGGAGCAAGCTTTCCAGCTTGGATGCATAGACTCACCCTCACTGGGCTTGAGCTAGCACACTAAAAATATCATTGTGGACATTACGGCTTAGGTGACAGTTTGGGCTCTGAAGCCCACCTGACCCTCTTGGTCAAAGCCCAGGTAGCTAGTCTAAGTCTCTGCTGAAGGTAAAACATCCATATTGCTATTTTTAGTGCAGTGTTCCAAGCCATGCTAGTCCAAGTCTGTTTACCTAGGTGCAGCTTCCTAAAATACATGTAGAGATGCATAAGAATACGACTTTTCTAGTTGAATGGATGGGGCAGGCAGAGTCCAAAGATTTCAAAGGGCTGGAAATTATAGATCGAACCCTTAAGAGCAGTGGTGAGTTAGGGGCCTTTGGACCCCTGGAGGGCCTCCTCCACTGGCCCCCCCCCCAGTCGAGGGCCATGTTCCCTGCAGGAAGGCTGGTGCTGGTTGGGGGACTGGGGCCAGAGGCCATCCGTGGCTTAACTGATTCCCCCTTTCCAATGACAGGCAGCAGGGCTGACTAGCGCATGCAGGGCAGCTTCCACTGAGCCGGAGGCCCTACTGCACGGAACGGCAGCTGGCCCTGCCCCGTCCCCAGAGGTGGACTGGCAGGCCCCTGGGGCAGGGCAGGACTTGCAATGAAATTGCAGAGACCAGCTTCCGGCCCAGGGTGGCTCCAGTCCCCTCCCAGTGCTGCATGGTGGAGGGCCTCCCGCACGGGCCCTGTAGGCCCGTGCGTTAATCTGCCCATGCCTGAGAGAGTTCACGACTTTAGCAGATTTTCTGTGAAGACTGTGGCCTGTGTGAGCTACAGAATATGGCCGTTAGTAATGTGGTATGGTCTGATAGAATGATATAGCAGAATAAAACACTGGTGGTGTCTGCAAAGGGTTTTCCTTGAGGATCAGTATGTATATCCAGAAATAAAATCAGTAGAGCTGCTGAAAAATTCTGATAAAAAAAGTTTGAAAACTAAAGGATTTTTTGAGAGAAATGGATTTTTCATTTCCTTAAAAATTTTCAGTGAAATGAATGAAAATGAAAATTGTTTTCTTTTGAATCAAAAATCGTTGGGGGGCGGGTGTTTTTCCTTTGCCTGGGGGAGATAAGGGGATAGGAGCAATAATGTCTCTGGTACCTGAAACAAAATGATGATTCAAAACCAGACTTTTAATTTCATTGAAACATTCAAGTGAAAATATTATTTGAAAATTTTCACAGAAAATACTTAGTTTTTTAAACTATTCCACAAAACTGAGTTGGTATAGGCAAAAAAAAAAAAAAAAAAAAATTAACAGATGACAGCCCTGGCCTAGAATTCAACTCAGTTCTGTGACACTGAGTAGGGAGCCCTGCCTTTCCACAGATATTCTTTGCTCTGTGTCTTCCAAGCAGCTATATTATGGTTTCTCCTAAAGTTCAGAGGCCAAGGGGAGGGTCAAGTTGAACTAAAGTTCATCCCCTGTTCACTAAAGACCAGGTAATGCCCTTGCAACCTTGTCACAGCTGTCTACAATTTTACAATGCAGATTTCCAGGACAGAATGACAAGCGCTTTTTCTTTTGGGTAGAGCTGCCCTCCCCCGCCCCCTTGAAACTTTTCGCTGCAGTGGCATCTGTCCAGGGGCGGCCAAATTTATGGAACTCAAGAGCCACACAAATCGATTATTAAATCTTCAAGAGCCGCACTAAGGCATATAACCACATATTTTTGCCTGCTCAAAAACTACTAAGCTTAAAATTCATTGGACACTTTAATTTTATCATAAAAACAGGGCAAATATTGATCCTACTAATATCATATTCTAATACTTTAAGTTTACCATGAAAGCTAGGCCTATGCAGTAAAAACTTAGCTGCCACTAGATGTAGAGCACTGCAGGCTTGTGACAAGTTTTTTTTTGTAAATCTGGGCAGTAACATGTCAGTGCAGTAGGTAAAAGCTCTCTCAGATGCTGATCTCTAAGTATTGCACAATGTTTTGAATTTCATTGTGGAATACAATGCTTCGCAGCAGTCCATTGTGCCAAAAATTGAAAGTAATCTGCGTTGTTTTAAACTTTTCTCCTTCTGTATTTTCATTTCTTAATATTTCACATAATATTTAGGACTTGTAAAACATGATTTTATTTTAACAATGAGTAAGCTGTATTAGGCCCTATGAGAAAAATCTAAATGTGCAGTGGCTTCTCCGACCATGCCGCGCTTCCCTCCCCCACCCCCATTGCTGCTCCCCTGCCGTCTCTTACCACACTGCTCCTTCTCTGCTCTCCCCTCCAACCCTGACCCCGACCATGCTGCCCCTTCCCTGCCTGTCTGACCGGGCCGCCTTTCCCTGCAAAGCTCTGACCATGCAGCTGCCCTTCCCTTCCGGCTGGACCCTGCTTCCTTTCCCTGCAGGGCTCTGACTGTGCTGCCACTTGACTGCAGTTCCCGACCACGCAGCCCTTCCCTGCTGGCTCTCACCATCCCCTGCGTTCCTGCCAGCTCTTACCAAGCCCCCACCTCTCTGCTGTCCCGCAGCATTGCTCACTTCTCGCCCCTGTCTCCCACCAAGCCACCCTTCCCTGCCACGATCTTTGGGGAGCCACAATTTTTCTTTGAAGAGCCGCATGCAGCTCGCGAGCCGCAGTTTGGCCTTGTGTGTGTTATACCATCAGGACTTCCATCTTTATTGTGGATGGCTTGAGTGCAGTTTGAGAAGCCTTAAGGTTGCAAACCTGGTGAACAAAAGATCACTTTGGTAGTTTTGTCCTACAAGAGATACTAACATTTAAAACTGTTAAGGAAGCAAATGAAAATTGCCTTTGCCTTTGGGTCAACCAGGAGTGCTGCTGGCCCCAGAAAAGATTTGGGGCTCTGCACAGTGAGATTCAGGGCTTGTGTGCCTTCTCTGCAGTTGCCTCTGTGGGCGGCTGGCAGCAGACAGGGGGCTCAGGCGCTGAGACTCGGGGCTTGAGGCCCGTAAGCCCAGCGCTAGAGATCCCCTTCAATCAGCCCGTTTCTCCAAAGGGTATCAGATTTGGGAATGCAATGTTCTGATAGCTTTTCATCTCCTCCAAGGTCTTCCAGTGTGCCCAGTTGCGCACACTGTAGTCTGTTACTCTCTGGAATAAATTCATGGAGGTTATGGTGTAATGGGATAGCCTAGTTTGGCGATCGTCTGATTTTTGGCTCCTGGTGGTAGATACCATGATGAGACAGTTGATGGGCTGGCTTCTGAGTTATTACAGAAAATTCTTTCTTGGGTGTCTGACTCTGACTAATGAGTCTTGTCCACATGCTCAGGGTTTAATGGGTTGCCATATGGGGTTGGAAAGGAATTCTCCCTCACAGCGGATTGGCAAAAAGATCTGTTCTTTTATAGGTGCCTACAGGGGCATCACTGGCGCCTGGCACACGGGGCCTGTGCCCTGGGTCGTGGTGGACCCCCACCTTTCCCAGTCTCTGGCCGGATCAGGCCAGAGATCCGAGGCCCAGCCGCCTGCGGCAGCAGCGGCCGCTTCCGGCCCCTTCAAAGGCCAGGCAACCCCACAGCCGCAGCTGCTGCTCCCCGCCCTGGCCCTGGCCGGGGGCGGGGCCTGTGGGCAGAGGGCAGGGCCTGCGGGCAGGGGGCGGGGCCTGTGCCTGTGCCCCGGGTCATTCCCCAAGGCAGCGATGTCCCTGGGTGCCTATTCTTCAGTTTCTTGCTGACTAGACTGAAGGTATATTAGGGATAAGTAAATTTGTTACTTATGTGTCTCCATACCACATAGTATATAAATCACAGTTTTTGTGATGCTTTTGGAGATGGGTTGGTTTTTTCTTTGAATAATCTTCTGCATAGTTCCTTTAGGTTTGTACAATTTGTATGGTTCAGGTAGCTTATAGGTATATAAGGCATATAAGGCAGCCAGCCAGCCAGACTGATGTATAAAGACACTTAGAGGGAGCGATATCATGGGAGGTAGGTTGGTTGGTTGGTTTTGGTACTCTTTCTCCCTGCTGCTAAAAGGACATTTAGCCATAGCCTGAGCTTTCAGAGGGATCTGAACAAACTAAATGGACAGGTAGGAACTTAACAGTTCTTTGAGGTACAGTACACATGGTGAGTCTGACTTAACTGATCTAGCATTACATGCAAGAAGCTGTAATTGGTGTCAGACTCATATGTTTGAAAAGGAAGTTTATTCTAAATGATCATTTTTGGGGAAGCATGATGGACTAGATACCATTCTTATCTGCTCAACAGCTATCCCTTGCTTTCTGTAAGGGTAAACAGAAAACTTATATGCCACTAATGTAGTTTGAGATTTTTCTTATTTTGGAGCAGGTATTCTGCCAGTAGAGCTTGTAATTAAAATGAAGGAAATATCCATACTGGTGTCAATATCAGAACAAATATCAGGTCTTAAACTAGAATTATTTGCTTATTCCCTTGTGACAGCTAAGCTGGCTGTGAGTTGATGGTTAGATGCTTGTGTATAGAGCAGTTCATGGGAAAATGGGGTGTTTAAATTTTATACAGAAAAGACAGGGTGATGATATTCAGCAGCATCTTACCAGTTCGGTTAATGAGTGTCTTGAACCTGTCATTCTAAGCTTTTGGGGCGGGGAAGGGTGAAAGGATATCTCTCTGTCTTTATGCTATATATACATTAATGTTAATAAGTGTTCATATTACACTTCCCCTCATCATAGTGCCTAAGTGATACTGTTACGCTGTTGTTGTCTTCTCATAAGATGGTGTGTGTGTAGCACAAGCAATGCTGCTTACATGCTTAAAACAAAAAATATAGTAGAAGTATGTTTGGTGACGTGTAAATTTCACTTCATTTGAAAAATATGTTTTCTGAAATATGCAGGAGTCAGATTTATAAATAACAGTTTTGTGATCTAGGCGGGAGTTATGAGGGTAATAAAAAATAAGACTGTAAGCTAGAACTTCAGAAAGAGCAATTTTCTGAGGGAAGTTTCCTTAAACTCCTTCTAGGGTAACTGGGTTTATCTGTCAAGAAAATTTATGAAACAGGTAGATTGCTAACTATAGTGTATAAAAACGGTTTTAAAATACTTTCATCTCAAAGTAGTCAGAATAACAGGTGAGCAGAGATACCAAACTGAGTCTTCTGATGCTGTCTGTGCAGCTTGCTGTGTCTAATTATATACTATGACTTTTCAGAGAGTCTATCCTTATCATTATTTTGGAATGAAAGAATACTTTATGTGCAATGGCCTTAAACATTGTATGAAGTTTTTAACTAATAATTCATGGTACTATAATTTAGTACATTTGGAAAAATTTCTCAGTGACATATGAATAAACTATATTATTACATTACAGTTAAATCTTTGAAATATAGGTATTATTTAATTATAAACTAGTGTCTGAGTAATTTCCATAATTTATTTTTTAAAAAATATATATGTTTCAGTCATTAGTGTTCAGGGCCTATTTAAACTGTAAAGTTAACTGTGAAATTCTATATCCATTTTGAAAAGGGAGATTTATTTTCTGAGAAGAAAGGTCATACTGTTAAAATCACTTTGGGCCCTGTTCTGCGTTCTTTGTCTAACCAAAATTAAGCATGCACCAAAAGTCACTGGTGGCGTTAGGTGCACCAAGAAGGCAGGATCACACTCTTTCAGTATCCTGGTCTACGGACACCAATGAACCTGGACAATTTTTCAGTTTGCTTTGTGGCACACAGTTAATAGTGGGGAATTGCTTAGTTCATGTTATGCATCCTATCTTAAAAATAAAAGTGTCAGGAGCCATTCAAAAGCTGATACTTATATTTGATGTTTTATCCTCTTCTGCACATTTTATTTTTTATTTATTTATGATGTGGAAAAAGCTGAAGTATTCAATGATTTTTTTGTCTCTATCTTCACAGACAAGGTCAGCTCCCAGGCTACTGCACCGGGCAGCACAGAATAGGGAGGTGGTGAGCAGCACTCAGTGCTGAAAGGACAAGATCAGGACTATTTAGAACAGCTGGATATGCACAAGTCCATGCAGCGCATCCAAGGCTGCTGAGGGAGTTGACTTATGTAATTTCAGAGTCATTGGCCATTATCTTTGAAAATTTGTGGCAACTACTGGAAGTCCCAGCTGATTAGAAAAAAGGCAAACATAGTTCCAATGTTCAAAGAAAAAAGGGGAGGAGGAGGATCTGGGGAACTGCAGACTAGTCAGACTCCCCTCAGTCCCTGGAAAAATCATGGAGCAGGTCCTCTGGGAATCCATTTTTAAGCACTTGGAAGGTGAGCAGAAACAGTCAGCATGGACTCACCAAGGGCAAGTCATGTCTGACCAACCTGATTGCCTTCTGTGATGAGGGACTGGCTTTGTGGATATGGGGAAAGCAGTGAACATGTGTCCCACAATATTCTTAAGTTAACGATGCATGGGTTGTATGAGTGAACTATAAGATGGATAAAAAGCTGCCCACACACTAGGGCACCCCATCTTTTCCCAGTCTGCAGGGCTTCATGTGTAACCTAGTTAATCTAGGCACCCTCACCTTTTCCCAATCTGTAGGGCTTCAGGTGTAACCCAGTTAAGCTCGGCACCCCTACCCTTTCCCAATCCACAGGGCTTCAGGAGAAAGGCACCTACCCTTACACAATTCACACTCTGGTCACCTATTCCCAGTGAAACCAGCCTGATTAATTTAAGTACCCACACCCTTTCCCAAATTAGTAGGGCTCTGGGCATATAATACTGTGGGTTGCAGGATCTTTTACCAGTGAGAGAGACTTGCACAGTAACAATCTCAACTTCTATTTATTAACATTTACAAACCTGGTACTCTTACTAAGCATATGATGCTATGCTCACCAATCCTGATCAGGCAGGCAGACTGTTCGCATTGGCCAGTCAAGGTCAGTCTTGTCTCAGTGATGGTTGTTGCACATCTCAGTGATGCAAGGATTCTAGCAGCTCTGATCTTTTTGGGCTGTGTCCTGGAGTTAAAGTCCTTCTTCCTTCAGGTCTTTTGTTCTTATCCTTCTTGTTCCTCTTTCTTCTTCCTGTTGGTCTCCCTCTTAGACCCCAGGTTTACAGTGAAACTGGAGTCCTGCTTAGCTATACCTTAACCAATCATATTACAAAATAATTTTTGACCTGTCCTAACACGTTTCAAATTAATTCTTTAACTAATCATGCTCAACCACCTTAATTGATCATACTTAGTTATCTTAGTTATGCAATAAACAGAAACAATTGAAGAATGAGGCAGAAATCATTTAGATGAATAATAAGAAAATGGGTGCCATAAAGACATGACAATAAGAAACGTTAACTATTATTAAGCTATATCTTAAGAACAAATGTTGATAAGCTATGGTAAGAACAACTGTTAATAAATGAGGCCTTTCCAGGCAGAAAGTTGTCAAACAAAGTTTTCTTTAAGCATCTAAAAAGTTGTTTCTTTATCTGGTGGTAGTAAGAACCATTAGGATAGCATCACCCCTTCTCAATAGCCTGATATTACATTGTTTAGAAGTGGTTACAGGAATGTGAAGATGTGACGACATGCTTCGTAGCTCATGACCGCTATTTCAGATGACTGTTACTGCTTAGTCCAAGAACAAGGCCTAACGCAGCCAAAAAACAAGGCCTCACACCTTACAAAAAAGCTGGTTAGATGATTGAGTTCAACAGTTATTGATCAACAGCTCAGTCTCTGATTGGCAGCCAGTGTAGTGCCCCAGGGCTCAGTGCTGGGGTTGTTTTTTTTCAAATCTGCATTTATGATATGGAGCATGCAGTGTATTGCATCCCCAGCATGTTTGTAAATGACACTAAGGTGGGTGGAGTATTAGATAAGCTGGAGGGCAGAAATAGGATACAGAGTAACCTAGACAGATTAGAGTGTTGGACCAAAAGAAATCTGATGAAGTTCAGCAAGGACAAAAGCAGACTTCAGCACTTAAGATGGAAGAACTGCCTGCAGTGCTACAGACAGAGGACTGAGAGGCTAGGCAGCAGTTCTGCAGAAAACGACCTCGGGGTTATGGTTAACAAAAAGCTGGATATGAGTCAACAGTAAGGCCTTATTACCAAGAGGGCTGGTGGCATCTTGAGCCGCATTATTGGGGGCACTGCCAACAGATCATGAGACATGATTATTCCCCTCTATTTGGCATTAGTGAGGCTCCATTTGAAGTACTGTGTACAGTTTCAGGTATCCCAGTACAAAAAAGATGTGGACAAATTAGAGAGAGTCTAGTGAAGGGCAACAAAAATGATAAGGGTGCTGGGCCCACATGATTTATGGGGAGAGTCTGAGGAAAGAAAGCTTGTTTAGTCCTCTGAAGAAAAGAATGGTGGGGAATTTGATAACAGCCTTTGACTACCTGAAAGGGTATTTCAGGGAGGATGGAGCTAGATTTTTAGTGGTGTTAGATGACAGAACTAGGAGTAACAGTCTAAAGTTGCAGTGGAATAGGTCTAAGATGGATATTAGGAAAAACTATTCATTAGGAGGATGGTGAAGCACTGGAATGGGTTATCTAGAGAGTCTTCACCCTCAGAGGTTTTTAAGGCTAGGTTTGACAGATTTAGCTGGAGTTGATCTTTGTTTGAGCACGGGGTTAGACTAGATGATCTCCTGAGGCCCCATCTAACCCTAATCTTCTTTGAGGGGAAGAACAACTGGTTATCAACCCATTAAAGGATCCTGATTGGTTAATAACTTAGACTGGTTAATAATTAAATCACACAGGAGTGTTAATATTGTGTTCTGCTTCAAAGAGCTGCAGGAGACATATTACAGGGCCACTTTCAGCTCACGAACTTCAAGCAGAGTATCACTGCTTTAAATCACAATTTGAGGAGTACAGCAACTCATGCAGAGGGTCCAGGTCTGTTACAGGAGTGGGTGAATGGGGTTCTGTGGCCTAGGATGAACAGAGAGTCAGACTAGGTAATCATGATGGTCACATATGGCCTTAAAGTGTGCGAGTCTAAACAAACTGAAGCTAGGAATTTCAGATAATGCACACACAAAACTTCAAACAACTTTCTTTTCTACATTGACCTTTTCCAAGTTAATAATGTCTAATACGTGTAATAAATAAGGGTCAGGACTGGGAAATTCAAGGCAAATGAGAAATTTAGAAAATACTAATAGTGATGTTAGTAAAATTTTCATTAGTGCTTTGGTATTTTTAACAGTAATTAACCATAACTTCCAGGAAATAACATGCTTTTTATAGTTGAATTCTGACCCTTCATATTAGAGGAGGTGTGTGTCTGAATGTATTTTTCCTTCTACATGACTGATTATTGTGAGGGCAGGTAGTGTGTGCTGTAGACAATTCACATAATCCAAGAGCAAGCATGGCGTTTGTGATGTGACCCCTGAGTGATTCTAGAATTGTTTTATTTCCCTAGTATTATTGCATTGTACCTTATTTGTTTGCCTTAGAGTCCTGTTTGTTGTCCAGGTTCTGAACAGCGTACTTTACTGTTGGTGAGAGGAGATGAAACAGAGGGAGGAGAGGAAGGAAGAGAAAACAGGAGAGAAGAGGAAGCAGAGAGGGAGAGGAGACGAAAAGGAGAGGTGAAGAGGTAGAAAGAAGATAGACTAAGTGGACAGGAGAGTGGGTGAGCTGGAGAGGTAAAAGAACATTCTTAGCTTTAGGAATAAAAACATAGATGCATGTTATTTTCTGGAAATGATTATATCTTTTTGGCAGCTATATTGGAAAAAATGGGTTATATTATTTCAGTGTTCAGAAAATTGAGAGAATATCGGAATCCCACAATTTTACCATATATACTTGTGGATAAGCTGACCTGTGGATAAGTTGACCCCCGATTCTGTCGGCCCCCCCCAAAACAGGAAAAAATAGGTGACCTTCATATAAGCCGAGATCTCTCTGCAGCCTCGGGCCGCTAAACCCCCCCCCCCAACGCTGCCTGCTTCCACAGACTCCCTGACACCCTCCCAAACCCCCAGGAACTGCCGCGGCTTCTCCTGCAGTCCCCTACACCCTCCCTAACTCCCAGGTTATGGTGCCACTTCCCTCACCTTCGCAGACACCCTCCCAAACCCCCAGGAACTGCCGCCACTTTCCCTGCCATCCCCAACATCCTCCCTAATCCCCAGGCAACACCACTGCTTTTCCTGCTGTCCCCGACACTCCCCATAACCCCAGGGAAGTGCTGCCACTTTTCCTGCTATCCCCAACCCCCTCCCAAACCTCTGGGTCACACCACTGTTTTCGCTGCCATCCTCAACACTCTCCCTAACCCCCGGGCCATGCCACCACTTTCCCTGCTGTCACCAGCACCCTCCCTAACCTCTGCGCCCTGCCGCCACTTCCCCTGCCATCCCCAACACCCTCCCTACCCCCCAGCCCCCTTACCTGGCTGCTCCGGGGGTTAGGCAGAGGCTGGGGCTCACTCCCTTTGCTTTAAGCCCTCCGGGCTGAGTACACTATGTGGCCATTCCGGCGGCTAGACAGCGGCTGGGGCTCCCCCATGAGCATGCTCTGAGCATGCTCAGGGTGGGAGATTTAAAACTCCTGTGCTGCTCTAAGACCCACGTAGAAGCCAAGTGCCCTTTTTAAAGGGGATTTTCAGGCACAAAAATCTCAGTTTATATGTGAGTATATACAGTAAGTCTAAATGCCTTAGTTTATAGTTTCTGACCATAAATACGATATGCATTGGTTTTTTTAGTGAGAGACTTAGCTGAACTGAAGACTTTAAAAACTAGGAGAGCAACCATCTATTGACCAAATTTAGATCTGAAATAAATAGGTGGAGTCCTATCACTGGGTGATGTAAGCATTGGATGTAACAGAATAACCAAACTAGCATAAATGGAAAAGTAATATTACTTGCATCTGTTTGGCACCCAGTAGTCTCACTTCTCAGCTGTGCCAAATTTACATTGGTTGCAGCATAGGGACAGTTGGGAGATAGCTCAAAGCTATGATTTTTTTCCTTCATTCTGCACTGGCCGAAAGGATTCCCAGCATAATTTAGAGAAACATCTAATTTATGCATGCAACAGCCAATCAGTGTCCTTGCTGAGGATCTGGCAGAGGCCCGTGTGCTTAGACCCACTCTTAACATGTTCTACCTCCATCACACCCTCTATGTGCAGAGGTGATACACATTGCATTGAGCCAGCTACTCTAACTTTGTGCCACTTGTGGGATTCACAGCAGCGGGAGTCCAGGGGCGAGCCTCCAGCAAAGCAGCGAGAATGACAACCAAGGATGTAGTGTAATGAGTGACCAAACTGTGATGTAGAAATCAGGGTGAGCAGAAAAAGAAACTAACAGAAGGGTATAAAAGCAAGCCTGCCCCACCTTACCACTTAATTTTATACCTCTTTGCTAGCTGCTTTACAGCATAGTGAAGTGGAATCATCTTGACTTTATTTTTCACTTTACTTTTTGTTTTCATTTTTGTCCTTCTACCCTTTGGTGTGTTAATTACATTAATTTTCCACACCCAATAAATGCAATATCCATGTGACTTATTCTACTCTACCTCTGACTCCCATCTGCTCCTTCCTTTATCTCACTTCTGAAACTGACTCTATAGTTTTATTATTCTATAACACATAGTTATATTTTGGATGGGGCTGTTGGATTATTTTATCAGTAGTCTGTATTGTTCATACTTCAAATATGTTCATTCTTTTTTAATTTGTATGTTATATTACTGTAGAAAATATGTTTTTTTTAATATATAAAAAGCAGTGAATAGAAATTGAATTCCTGTCCAGGCTGGTGCTTGTGATAGCAAAAGCATATTCTGTCTTGTTTCATAAAGTTTAAGCAAACAATTTCAGCACTAGATAGTTACCCTAGTCTGCTTATACAAAGAGAAAAATGTTAGCTTTATCTGTAAGTAGCCTTCCTTTTTTTTTTTTTTTTTTTGCTGCCCACAACCATAATTTTAAGAACTGTCATATTATGCGTGTGCTAGTACTGTATATTTACCATATGATCATTTTTCTGTAGGGTCACTTCAATTATCTTTAAAATATGGGGTGTTATTGCCATATTTGATGGGACCTTGATATTGTGGTGATGGATGTCTTAAAAATGCCTATGGCTTTAATAGTTTATAGCAGTGTTCTTTAAACTGGAGGAAGAAAAAACCATAACCAGAAAGTTACCAGAAAAATGTTATGGTCAATGAATTTATTGTTGGCAACAATCTTAAAATAGGGTTTTTTGGATACATTTTATCATTTTTAATTGTTCTTTTAAAATATCAAGTACACCATTTCGCAGTGGTGTACAATACTTTGCATTTGATAAAATTTGTAAACTACTATGAATGTTTTATAAAGTGAGATTTTTCTCTTCTTTCTTCCCCTTTTTCTTCTCTCTCTCTCTCTCTTTTTTTTTTTTTTTTTTAAATACTGACACTTGAAGTTATGCCTGAATATGAAACAAATCAATGAGGGAGGAACTGAGAGGAGATAAATGTGAATATGGTTTTTTCTCAATTTTTTCTTTCTTTTCATTTTGAAATGTACTGGATTGTGAATGCTGTATTACTTACCGGGAGCAGTGTTATGTAAGGACTGTACTATTTGCAAGGAGGTTTTTTTTTTAAATTTGTTTTTAAAGACTTATGTGTTTCTAAACTGCTGCACAGGCATCTTCTTTCTTTGAAAGAATTTTTTTTTCCCCTTGAAAGGCTGGATAACACATTAGAGGAAATTATATTTAAGCTGGTGCCAGGACTTCGAGAACGTAAGTTTGATTAGTTTTACTATCTTTTTTTGTGTTGCTGGAAGCAGCTTTTCTAGTGATATTTCTGTGTTGTTGATCTGAAACATCACATTGCTTTTGTTTGATATTGACTAGAAGAACTTCAGCGTGAGATTGAATTTTGGAAGAAAAACAAACCTCAAGAAAATGGACAAGGTGATTTTTGTTGTTGTTGTTGTTGTTGTTGTTGTTCTGTGTATAAATTCAGTAGTGTATGTAATGTAATTGCTCCACTCATAGGCCCCAGTCCCTTGCAAATACTTCTGCTTGTTTATAGTTTCACTGAGTTCAATGGTTACAACTACATGCATGCATAAAATTTACCTTTGCATAACTGTTTATAGAATCAGGACCATACTACCCTGATGTTTGTCTATTCAGCAACTGTAAATTTTAAATCTAACAATTTCATCACTATTGTTACTTGCATTCCTCAATAATATTCCTGTATTTGACATTCATACCATTTTCTTCTTTGAATTCCTAATGTCTTGCATTCTCCATGTTTTCTGCTTTGCTTCTAGTTATGTTCCATGAATGGTAAGACTTAGAACTACATGAGTCTTTATGTACCGATTAATTTCTATTATCAAATTTGACCAGCTGTTAAGTGGGAGGTTGTCAAGAATTAGGTTTGACAAGTAACAAAAATGTTTTTCCACAAATGCTAAACAGGTGCTTTACATAGATTCCAGAATGGTTGTCTTTCACTGGTAGACTTAAAAACCTTTGAGAGTCCTTTATTCAGCTGATAAGTGGTGCTGAAAATTCAAAGGTTTTGTATTCTCTAAATTGGCTTCATGATTTGGATGCCAAAGCATGTTTGGCTTTTTGTAAAACATTAAAGATGCTCTGTCAATCCAAAGACAGATTTACTGTGCTGTATGAGAAATACCTATTGCAAAGTGTCATTGTCCAGTACTTTTTACAGGTTTTTTTTTTTTTTAACTTTGTGTTGCTTACAATATTCTCTTTGCAACTGGAAAATATGATGTTTCCTTCGTCACTAGTTTTGTGCTTTTACATTTGGCAAATATTGTAGTGGAAATTTTTTTTAACTTCTTATTAGTACAGTTATTTAATGTTAGTTACAGTATGATTTTAGACAAAATTGTACTAGTCCACTGCAAAGTACAAATGTAATTAGAAGTATATATTAACTAGGATAACCTTTAGAAAAATATTCTTATTTACTACATTTTATTAATGATAAACAGAATTGTTAGTAGTATTATATACTCACTATAATGATCCAGTAAAAGAGAGGTGTTTGATTTATAGCATAAAGGAATATAGCAGAATCAAAGCAATACACTCTAAATAATAAGTTCCAAAGGGGTAGCCATGTTAACCTAGTTCAGCAAAACAAGCAAGGAGCCCTGTAGCACTTAAAGACTAACAAATTTATTTATCGCATGAGCTTTTATGGGGGAAAAAATCACATTTTGTCAGACGCTTTGAAGATGGGGGAAGTTACAGAATGGGAGGAAAATAAATGTAGGGAAGTGTAAGTCGTGGAATCAGGTCATACTGCAACAGCAAATACTCTAATCAGTGGTTCCCAACATTTTCTCTGCAGTGGCACACCTTGCTTCCTTTAATTAATTTCAGATATACCACCATATAGTTTCCAAATTAACTCATGAATATTCATGAGGCAATCCAGAGCGCTCTCAGTAGTTTTTCAAAAAATTTTGTGGCACATCTGCTCGGACATGACAACACACCTGTGTGCTGTGGCACACTGGTTAGGAAACACTGCTCTAAATTATAGGTCACTGTACATTTAGACAGTGTTATAAGGATTATACAGTTGGTATATTTTTGACCAGTTCATCCTTCTAGATCTTCCTCAAATAATTTGGCTGTTAATCTAATACCATTCTGTTGATAATTTAATGATTCCATTGTTTTTTGAATCAGAGTGTGGACTATAAAGGGGGTTGTGTAGGCTGGGTGTTTCTGTCTCACCATGGCGAAGTCTTGGTTTTCTTTCAGCTGGAAGTTTGCCAGTCTTTTCTGCTTCTCTGTGGCTGTTGTGACATTTTGGGGATCACACAATTCAGTATGGGGTTCTGTCACCACTTGTCTTACAGTGTTGATGTCTTACTCCTCTACTTTAATTGCTCAGAGCACTGACACCAGTAGCCAGCCTATAAGCATAAAGGTTTCAACTTGGGCTTCCACCTGCCTAGTATTTTCTTTCCAAGATGACACCACTAGCTCCTTCTAGTCCCAAGTCTCTCCCAAATCTGTGTACCTGAGTTCTTAACTACCAGACACTTGGGACCTTTCTTCAGGATCATCACTCCTGATGAAGTGAAACCTACTCCCCAGTTACCAGTTCACTAGGGCACACACATTCCACACAGTTTGAACACTAAACTCTTGCTTGCAGTAGAAATAACAAAATTTTTATTTAACAGAAAATTCGTATATGCAAAGATAAAATGGGGAGGAGAAACAAACAGAAGTTCCACAGAAAATAAACATAATAGAACCATAGAAACCAGAAGGGACCATAAGTGGTCATCAAGTCCACTCCCCTGCACTGATGGCAGGAACTTGTAACTTCTTAAGCCATCCATGACAGGTGCTTTTCTGGCCTGCTCTTAAAAACTTCCAATGATGGAGATTCCACAGCCTGCCTAGGCAATTTATTCCACTGGTTAATCACCCTGACAGTTAGGAATTTTTTCCTAATGTCCAGCCTACACCTCTTTTGCTGTAATTTAAGCCCATTACTTCTTGTCCTGCCATCAGCAGATGAGAGGGAATCCCGGCCCCCCCCCCGCTCATGACAGCCTTTTAGGTACTTGAGAACTGTTACCATGTCCTCTCTGTCTCCTCTTCGTCAGATTAAATAAACCCAGCTCTTTCAATCGTCCCTCGTAAGTCAAATGTTCTAGACCGCTAATCATTTGTCTTTCTCTTTTGGGGACTTTTTCTGGTTTGTCCACATATTTCCTGAAATGAGGCACCCAGAATTGGACACAGTACTCCAGTTGAGGCCTAATAAGCACAAGTAGAGCAGAAGAATTACTTCTTATGTCTTACTTACAATACTCCTATTAATACATCCCAGAATGACGTTTGCTTTTTTTTTTTTGCAACAGTGTTACACTGTTGACTCATATTTAGCTTGTGGTCTGCTATGACACCCAGATGTCTTTCCACAGTACTCCTGAAGCAGTCATTTCCCATTTTGTATATGTGCAATGAATTATTCTTTCCTAATTAGAGTACTTTGCACTTGGCTTTATTGAATTTCATTCTGTTTACCTCATGCCATTTCATCCAGTTGTCCAAATCATTTTGAATTATGATCTTATCTTCCAAAGCACTTGCAACCCCTCCCAGCTTAGTATCATTGGCAAACTTAGAAGTGTACTCTCTATGCCATCATCTAAATCATTGGTGAAAATATTGAACAGAATCGGACCCAAAACTGATCCCTGTAGTAGCCCACTCCTTATGCCCATCCAGCATGACTGTGGACCATTGATAACTATGCTCTGGAAGTGGTTATCCAACCTGTTTTTCACATATTTTGTAGTAGCTCCAGCCAGGCTGTACTTCCCCAGTTTGCTAGTGGATTCCTTAATTATTTACTCTATTATTTTTCCTGGTACAGAGGTTAACCTGACTGCTCTGTAATTCCCTGGGTTGTCCTTATTTCCCTTGTTATAGATGGGCACTATATTTTATATATGGGCACTATACTTGCTCTTTCCCAGTCCTCTGGAATCGCTTCAGTCTTCCATGATTTTTCAAAGATAATTGCCAATGGCTCAGATATCTCCTGAGTCAGCTCCTTGAATATTTTAGGATTCATGTTATCAGGTCCTGGTGACTTGAAGGCATCTAACTTTTCTGAGTAATTTTAAACTTGTTCTTTTCCTATTTTAGCTTCTGATCCTATCCCATATTTACTGACCTCCCCTATGTCAAGCATCCAGTCACCACCAACCTTTTTGGTTATTCCTCCCCTGCATCTGATAATGGTGTGATCTTAGGCTTTAAGCTTGTTTGTTAGTTAAATTGCATTTTCAAATGCAAGTTACCTACTGCCCCTGAACATACTCTGTATTTAACATTCCCAACATACTCTGTATTCTAATGGCTGATCCATGTTTCACAGATAGCCCCCAGCTTAGAGACTGGCTCTCAGGTTTTGGATAGCTTTCACTTCAAAAAAGTGCCTTCCCCTTTAACAGGGTGTGCAGTTGCATTTTGTTTTCTTTTTCTTTCTCTCAGACTATCTTATTCATGGTTACAAACAGCAGGGGAAACTCTTTTATTCTTAGTTTTCCATGATTGGGGTTTTCTTCTCAGTTTAAATGTCTTTCCATTAACTTTAATGATACACCATTGCATCTTCTGGATAATGGATGGATATTTGAAATTGATTTAATCTAAACTGGTCTGCCTGATTACTTCACCACCTGTTCTGAGGTGATGCTGTAATTGTGCCACAGTTACAATTATAGTTAGCTACATCAGGTTACCATACATCCAGGTTTTCCTGGACATTGCCTTTTTTTTTTTTTCTCCTTTTGATCTTCTGCCCTCTGTCGGGTGGAAGGGGAGGATGGTGTGGAATTTTTCTAAGAAGAGGCAGTGACTACGTTTTTTTGCAGCTCAGAGGTTGCACCTCAGAAACAGCCCCAGTTGGTCCACTTCCTGCTTGGTTCCTCCCTTGTATCTACATCTGATTGGTCCCTCTTAGCTGCCGGATTCTGCCCACCCAGACTCCAGCTCCCAGTTCTGGGAAAAGGGAGAGCTCCACTGGGAAGTGCTGACTGATGGTTCTGTGCCAGTCACTGTGCTAGGGACCAGCACTGCCCCCCACCTTGCAGAAGCCCCTGTTATCCTCTCCAGTACCACCCAGGTGCATTTCAGTACATATACACCCCTCCAGCTCCCCCTCCACTCCCCCCCCTCCTTCCCAGAAATTTCTTCTTCTTGGGAATCTAGGAAATGGTGACTCTATTTCTAGATGTATATGTACATGTGTAAAATTCATTCCATGATCTGTATACGTATCTCCAAGTCAGAACATTATCAACTTTCATAAGAGGCCTTACTTGGCATATGTTTATAAACAATAACATGATATGCAACCAGTTGATTCAGTTGCTTATTTTTTGGGTTCAGACACCCTCTTCTATCCTGGAGGTGTCTCCACCCTGATTGTCCCCATTGTTCTCTTCTGTTATTTCTTAGCTTTCTATAGCAGCTTGCTTGTAGAGAGGGACTGGATGAGTAGAGGAGTGCTTGAGCAGAGTAGCAAAGAGTATGAGTGATGAGTGCACACTTATGAGTTTTATTCTCTTCTCCTTTCTATTTTGGTGAGGTTATAGGAAAATATACCTCATGAAGGCTTGTTTAGATTCAAGGCTGGCTGCAGTCATCTTTTTATAGGATACATGCCTTCACAGGTTGGTTTTGGTGTCACCTTCAGTTTCTGAGCATTCAGTTTGTTAGTGTGTTTGCAGCACACTTCCGATTGCCTTTGTTCTCTTGCTCTCAGATAACTTTTTGAAGTTACAAATGGGTAGCCATGTTAGTCTACTTTAGCAAAACAAACCAGGAGTCTGGTGGTACTTCTAAAGAGTAACATTTATTCATCGCATGAGCTTTTGTGGGAGAAAATCCCACTTTGTCAGATGCTTGAGGTGGGATTTTCTCCCACGAAAGTTCATACAATAAATAAATTTGTTTCTCTTTAAAAGTGCCACTAGATTCCTTGTTTGTTTTTCTTTTAGAGTCTTGTCTCTTCTTCCTTTCCTTTTTTTAGTTAGTCCATTTCTTGGGGGACAAGTCTACACTTAAAATGCTGCTGTAGCACTTATATGAAGCCAGTCCTGTGCTGACAGGAGAGTTTCTCCTCTCCATGTAATTAATCCACCTTTAGGAGAGATGGTAGCTGTGTTGATGACAGAGTTTATCCCCTCAACTTTGTGCTGTCTACACCATGGGTTTGGGCAGTACAACTAGGTTGCTCAGAAGGTCTGAAAGATCCACTACCATGGGTGATGTAGTTATATCAACCTAAGTCATTAGTGTAGACTTGTCCTCAGAGATTTCTTCCGTTTCATTAGAGTTCAGCAAGAAATGAAATTCCATTTCTAAAAAGTCCAAGAGTCTTTTGTATAAAGGATTTTGGTTCTAGGGTCTTCTGCCTAAATAAATATTAAAGAATTTGCTGATTCATCATAATTTTTGGGGATGATGATTCTTGTCTTCCAGAGTTGAAGAAAAGGGTTGTTTATATGTTAAATAATTAATTAATCCCCCATCTGTTTAAAATTCTTAAATATATTGAGATATACTTAATCACTTCTTAGATTAATAATGAGTTTAGGAAGGTTGTTGCATTTCAGTGTTACATGAAACATTTGAACACAGCAGTAATATTAGGAAATGATATTAAATGTTTGCATTCACTTCAAAAACTTTATAGATGTACCTTTCAAATCGATTTGCCATTTCAACATTTAAGAAATAAATAAAGGTTTTCTGTAAGCCACTTTTCCTATAATTTCCAGAGTGAAGATTTTAGAGAGACTGTGAAAGAAAACCATTTCCGTAAGGATATTTGTAGCCTTATTTTGTCTGAGTTTACTAGAGGGCATCTTCTTGGAAAGCAGAGCTTTCAGAGGTCCACTTTATTCCTGTTTTTCTTCTGTCTTTAATAAGGATCTTCCATATTACTTCTACTTCTTCCTGTGCTTGCTCATGCTGATTCCAAGTAGGCATGTGCATGCTATGTGCATACTTTGCCAGATTTTCTCCTAGTAGTACATGTAGGGTCAGCCTTAGTGCCTCCTGGAGTCACACCTTCATGGTGCTCTATATAGGGCCCTCAGGGGTGGATTAAGGGGCCTTTGGGCCTCACAAGGCCCCAGCTCCCCACTGGTGGCCTCCCTGCCTGGGGCCCCAGCCTCTGTTCTTCCTGATCTGCCCCCAGAAGGCAGCAAGGCCAACTGGCACATGATGCAGCTTCCAACGTGACCCTCTAGGGCTATAGGCCCTGGAAGGCTGCGTTAGAGGCTGTCTAGCACACCAGCTGGCCCTGCCCCCAGTGCAGGACTACCATGCACCCAGGGGCAGGCACGTGGAGCCTGGCCCCTGGCACCGGCAAGGCAAATGGCCCCCACAGGGCATAGGTCCTGTAGGCCCATGCAATTATGCACCCCTGGGGGCTCTGCCAACCTTCTGCCTCTTCAGTTCCTTCTTACTGCACCTTTGTTGCCTACTACATTGTTACCCAGCATGCCAGAGATGATGCTGCGTTTGACAGAGCAGTGCCTCAATCTACGGAACTCTGATCTCTGAGCCACCACCTGTGATCTGGCTGGGGAGTCAACTGCTTGGAATCAAAATGGGCAGGCATGCAAAGAAGACAAAACAGTTACTAACTTTCCATAACTGTTCTTCAAGATGTGCTGTACATCTCCATTCCAAGACCTACCCGCCTAGTCTGGGCCATCCTGGAGGAAGGGGGGTAAGAGGCCGATCGCCCCTTGCCCTGCAGTTCTGTGGGCCCCCCATAGCCGTGCTGTCTATAAATAACTAAAAACATAATATGTTTTTCATATTCACCAAGCACCTTGCCTATAATCAATTTGTAGCTATATGTTAATATTCAGTAAATGTACCAACAAGTTTATAATAACCTAATGTTTTAGGAATAAGTTATGTCAACAAGAGCAAGTCTAAAACTACCAAAATATGCTTCCATACAGCCACAAATACAGGTCATAGTGTTAGTATAAGGGTGACCTTGCGATGAAGGAATTTGAAGCTGCAAAATACTTTTAAGGCCAGGTTAGATGTTTACATAACAGAAGCATTTAGAATAAACAAGCAGTCTAGTGGCACTTTTAAAGGCTAACAAATTTATTTATTGCATGAGCTTTCGTGGGAGAAAATTCCACTTAATTAGATATTTGAAGTGGGATTTTCTCCCACAAAGGACTCTTTGTTTTGCTGAACTAGGCTAACACAGCTACCCCTTTGGAACTTGGCATTTGGAATGAATTAGATACCAGAAAGAGCTTAGAAGTCTGTTCTGAAAAGAAATTTAGTATATGGGGTTTTTTTCTGAATAATATCACTAATGTTGCCTTGTGTTACAGCAGCTTAATATTGTAAGGTGTGAAGGATTTTTCTGCCATGTATGGTTTTACTTAACTTCTTTTGACTTGAAGACATAACTTTGGTATTGAATCAGTATTATAAGTCTAAAAAACAGTTTTTTAAATTGCAGCAAGTCATACTTTCAAATAGATTGCTTGTACTGGGCAAGCAGAACTGGTTTCTGGACAGTTGCCTAGAACAAAGGTCATAGCTGAAATAGCTGCAAGGCCTTCTCTGGGAAACAGCAGAGATGTTATGGTCTAAGAGGGGAGTTTGAATTCCTATTGGGGTGTCCTGAAGAATGTTTCTCTTGTGCATGTTTCTGGATTGTTAGCTGATTAGAAGTAAGCTATTTCCCTAATGTCTGATATTGAAAAGCCTTCTCAGGAAACCCAGATCCCTAATTAAAGGTTCCTCTATTATTCAACATTGAGAAATGTTGAAAATTAAAGTTAAGCCAGGTTTTGTATTTGCTACAGAGGCTGTGAAGGACAGATAATTCTCCACAGACAGGTGGTCATCATATGTCCTTTGCCTCTTAGAGGAAGTGTGTTTGAATTCTGGAATTTCATAGAACTTTCCTTGGTAGCTTGATACAGTTTATCCTCTCTATAGACTGGAAAGGAAAGGAAAGAGAAATAAAAATGTCACTTGTTCAACTAGGAAACATGCTAGTGGTTAGTGTTGTCTTTCAGACATTGTCACCTTGTTTCTGGTTTGTCTAAGATACTCAACATTTTAGAAGGATAAATAACACAAGTACTGTAACAGAATTTAGTATGTAGGGCTGGACAAGATAAGTTAATGAAATGAGTGCATAATTTAGGCATGAGAGATTATTTTCCATGCAGTTTTTACTCTTTTTTCTCATTTTAACTTTTTTTTTACTCATGCATGATTAATTTGAAGTAGAAATACAAAAAACTAGGACCTTAAGTGACAGAGTATCAGAATAGTCAAAAACAAATCCATTCAAGTCACTTGTTTTTCTCATAAACCGGTTTTTGGATGCATGTGAATAAGAGTTGATAGCACAGATTATTTAAGATGTTCTCTTCTCCTGGTTTCATTCTTATTTCCCGTTTTGGTTTTTGTTTTTTAATCAGCTTTTTAAAAATAATTTTAAATTGGTTTTGGTTTTTGTTTTTTAATAAGCTTTTTTTAATCAATTTTTTTAACAGCTACTCATTTTTCTGTAACTCATATCAGCACGTTAGCAGTCTTGGTATCTTAAATTAGTGTTTTCTGCCTGCAGTGAGCACCCTTTATTATATTGTGACAAGTATATTGTATATTGTCTTCCAAATTGGTTAAAAGCCAAACCAGTCAGGAACAACATTTTATTTTGCTGTATGATTAGTGTTATTTGTATTACAGTAACACTAGAGTGGCCCTGTTAGGATTGGGGCCCTCTGTATTAAACACACAGGTTGTACACAAATACCAGAGTAGACACTCCCTCTGCTGAAGAGTTTACAGTGTAAATTAAGGTGCAACAAATGGGCACAACAAATAAATGGAAGGAATGGGTAAAAGAAGAAAAGATGACAGTAATAAGAACATACAGTAATACAGGCTATTTCATTAGTGCAAAAAAAAAGTGGTTTGTTTTTTTTTCTTCAGCTGGTTATTTATCACATTAGCTGTATAATCCTAGTGGAGACACAGCACCAGTAGTTTTTACTGCAAAGTGAGGACTGCACCACCAATCATGGTTGATCTCGCTTAATATGTCTTATGGTAAAAATACAATGACTTGTTTCCTCTGAGATTTTACTGCAAGATAACTAATGCATGTTATTTATCCAACAGTGAAAACAAAGTCATAGACTAGTTTTGCATGGTTAAATGTTCTTGACTTATTCAGAGGTGTGGGCTTTTTTAATTACAGGAAGTAAACACACACAAAAATAGACTTCCATAGTCACTACTGGCATCTGTCTAAACATATTCTGTAAAGTAGAAATCCTTTGTGCACATTAAATTGCGATTTCAGTAATATAATTCAATTTTCAGGGATTGTAAAATGAGCAATTTTTAAAGAGTGCTCTGAACTAAAATTCAGTCAGCATATTTTTAAAGAACATTGTTAGAAAACCATACCAGATTTAAAATAATTGAACTGAAACATTTTAATACATTTGGGAGAATTTAGCTATAAATACATGTTTGATTTTGTATCTATGTCTCGGGGTGCTTGCATGAGTATATTAATTCATTCCTAGGCGTTGCAAACCATTCCTTTTAATTGCATGGTACTTGAATAATCTGATCTTTATATTTTACAGATGAGAGTCCAAAAGCTGAAAAGCCCAAAGTAGATGAAGAGGGTGATGAAAATCAGGAAGATAAAGACTATCACAGGAGTGATCCACAAATTGCTATTTGCCTTGATTGTTTATACAACAATGGGCAGTCAGGGGATAACGTAGTAAAAGTAAGTTGTTGCAAAGAATATGTGCTGGTTGTTATTTCCTGACAATTAAAGATAAACTTCTGTGGGTGAGAATTTTGTGGTAATCATGACCTATAGCCGTCTCTTTTGTCACCATAATAAAAGTGTCTCTTGTTTGGAGCATTATAAAGAATACTGCAGTTTTCACAAGTAGCTGCCTGTGAAATTACTCATTTGTGATTAACCTTTTCAATAAGCTATAGGACTAATACATGTATAGGTAAAACAGTACAAGAATTGGAATCCCAAACAGAAGTGTACACTTGACTATTATAATACATTGCTGCTTCTTCTGTTTTGATTTTTCCACTTACAAGAACAGACTCAACCATCTTCCCATCATTTTCATAAAAAAAAAGGGACTCCATGTTTGGGGGGTTTTTTTGTTTGGTTTTTTTTTTCCCCTCTTAAAACTCGGGGATTGGTCAAGTACTGAGGATCTGAGAGCCAAATCTCTTTAGCTATAAACTAGGTTTTGACACTAACTTGTTCTCTGACTTTGGGCAAGTCACTTTCCCTATTTGAAAAAAATGGAGGTCATAATGCTTGCTTACCAGTCTTCCAGCACATAGGGATATTTTTTCCCCTAATGTCTAAGCCCTTCCTAAGGGGATGATCAGCTTTGGGTATACAACCTGGAGTTAAGCTATTTAGGAATCCTTGCAGATTTTACTGTGTTCCATCTGTTCAGAAGTCATGTGACTGTGTCCCTTTTATATTTTCTTTTTTCCTGAATTTTTTGCAAATTGCTTGATCAATTTTGTGGATCCTCTAAGAAGAAAGTTAAAATAAATGCAGTAGAGACCCAGCAAAGTGTTGGACAGAAATGCCTGTGCAAAGCCTGATATTTAAGGGATTAGTAAAGTAAATTGCCTTCATCAACTTCTTAAACTTACTGATGACGCACAAAACAAACAAAAAAAAAAGTGCCTAGGGTTTCAGAGGACAGATTTTCCAAGGAAAAAAAACAAAACACATTAAAAGACACCTCACTAAGATTGGTGTTTCTAGTTTGCGGTGTGGCAAGACCTTTCAGATTCCAAATGAGCTGAACACGGTAGCCAAATGAAGATGAAATGCAAGGACTGAAGATAATCAAATGGCTGTCGAGGTAGACACTTGCGAGTTGGTTTCTGAGATGAATGCTATAAGAAATGATCTGATGACCAAGCTTCTAGCAGTAAAGAAAGAAGTAACTGAGTTGGAAGATTGAGTCACTGTGCTAGAGACAAGCCTACGAAGCAAGTGAGAGCTAGAGCTGCCGAGCCACATGGGATTGTTGCCTCTTAAACTGGATGAAATAGAATGAGAAGGAACAAGAGAATTAAGGGCCTGTGTGAATACACTGAAGGAGAAACCCAACTAATATGTAAAATCTTTCATTGCTGAATTGCTCACTCTGAGCTCTCTGGTGGTTGTAAAAGTGGAGAGAGAACACAGAGCACTGCTTCTGTTTTATTAACCATACACCATATTGTATTAACCAGTTGTGTACCTAGCAAAATAGAGGACAAATCTTAGATATTTGTTTACCGTTTATTAGGTACTCAAAGTGTATTTACCTGAAAAAAAAACCCCAGCATTCCAGTTTTTTTTAATATTAACATATGATAGTTGCACCTTTTCTATTAACTGTGTGCAACCAGAGGTTTCATTTAATTTAATAAAATCTCTAAAAAAAAAAAAATATGTTACAGATGATGTAATGTTGATCATGCTGTATAATGATAATACCCTATTAGAGAGATCTGACGAGTATTCCTGTATAATGTTTCTTAAAACATAAGTATGATCTTGCAATAATTAGTGTTTTGTGGAGTCGCAAGCCTATTAATACTTCATAAATAAATACATTATTAGTAAAAATAAATAAATACAATACAATTAAGTTCACTGTAAAAATGTATGCTCTAATAAGTATTCTTGTACCAGAAATTGTTTATATGCTGTTTAACTGAGTGTGTTTCATTTCAAAATATCTAACACACCTTCTCTAATCTCTTCCTCAGGGTTTAATGAAGAAATTCATCCGCTGTTCAACGCGAGTGACTGTGGGAACCATCAAAAAGTTCCTCAGTTTAAAATTAAAGCTTCCAAGTTCTTATGAAGTAAGTTTCCCTTCCCCTGCCTTGCTTGCAAAATATTAAATTTAATCTTCAGCTAAACAAAGAATTTTTAAAGTAACTCATTCAGTGGGTCCAAGCAGTTCTCAGTATCTGGCACAAGATTTGCCAAAGCCGGAATAAACCATATATACTAAAGAGCACCTAGTAACTGCAGTAGGGTGCTCTGTTGGCTACCAGGACACTTTCAGGTAAGTATTGCTTGTTGTTCAGCTTCGGAGTGACTGTCGTTTTGTTAATAATCTTTTCTGTGTTTTGATATACAGGTATATGTTTTCCCTTTTTATATGGTGAGCCCTATAGCTGTAACTGCTGGGAAAGGAGGAGTGGTGACTGGACACCACTAAAACATTCTATAGTTTCATTATTTATCCTTCATTTTCACCATGTAATATAAAAAGCAGCCCGATTCTCATAAACCATCCTACATCTAGGTGCTTGTATGACATCCATTATCATAATATCCAGGCATCTCATAGTTTTTAATTTGTATTTTTCCACACAATATACTTGGGAGGTAGGGAAGTAATACTCAGCAGGTCAATGGAGAGGCTCATGTGCTAAACAACAATAGGAAAATTTCTGAAAAGTCTTGATGGAGATAAGACCTAAGAGACAATAAATCTGGGAATCTACAATGCCATTTCTATATGGATGTGTCTTGCACTAGAATCTCCTTTCATCACATCACTTCCTTCTCCTGCCCTAAGTCCTCCAGTTAATGAGGAATGGTATTTGCATTTTAAGGTTGTTCTTAAACTTTTTAATAAGCAGGAAAGTGTGATAGTTGTGTATGTATCCTAGGAGCTGAAAGACTATTGCAGTTCTCAGAGTACCTTCAAGGCACACTGTAAAACCTTTCTCTTTACTTGGGTAACTCTATGAGATTAATGGAATCAGTATTTTAGGGCAAATTCATCTGAATTTGTCTATCAACTTGTTATTTAAGTCAGTTTATGGTTCATGCACTGACTCTCTGGCAGGATTATTAAATAACTAAGATACTCACAATTTCATTTAAAAGTAACACTTGGATATTTGTTGGATTCTTTTTTTTAAGCTGGATGTACTATGCAATGGTGAAATCATGGGGAAGGATCATACTATGGAATTCATCTATATGACAAGATGGAGACTAAGAGGTGAAAATGTAAGTACATTTATAATTTTTACATGTATTTATGTGTGCCTCTGTATAGATTTCTTTATAGAGTGTATGGATTCATGGCTTGGTCCAAAAGGTGTTCTGTGATCTTTACAAAATCTGTACTGACTGAGTTCAAGAACAGAATATTGCATTGAGATTAAAATTGCTATCAGGCATGCAATATCACACCATCCAAAAGTGTTTTAATGTAATATTAGAATTGCTTTTGTATTCCCCTTAAATTCAGTCAATGTTTATTTTCTTAACCTTCTGAATTTTGTTAACTTGGCTTGTGCTCTAAAGAAATATTGAGACAAAATGAGGCTATACCAACAATGGAATTTGTTTATGATGGCTGAAACTACTGCCTCCTATCACCACATGGATTCTGGTCAGTTGCATTGATTTGGTTGCAGAATGTATAGTATTTGGTCAAATGGCTATATATGCACCAGCTTAATTTAAAAAAAAAAAAATAAAAATGTTCTTAAATGTGTAAGTGGGTGGATATATAAATATGATGATGCTGAAAATTCAGTGAAATGTTGGGGAGCATTTATGGGCATGCAGACTCTCCTGGTGTCTCCAGAATCATCCTTTCCATTGGATGATTATAAATTACTTTCAATAGCCAGTGAATGAAAACTAAACTAAGATAAGTCATAAAATATATTATACTATATTCTTTGAAATAACTTAAGTTTTTCCAGGGTGCTATTTCTGCCCTGGTAAAGTATTAATGAAATTTTATTTGGTGGCAATCTCCAATTATGAACCTATTTGGAAACTTCTTTTTTGGGAGGGGAAATTGTCAAGAAGGTTACAGTAAGGCAGCTGTAGTGGTATCTGTTGTTCTGTGGTTGTGTAGCTACTGGTCAGGTTAGTTTTAGGACCAAGTATGGTACAGAAGCTCTACTGGTTCTTGGTTGATAATCTCTTCCTTTGGTGGATGAAGATGAGTGAATCCATTATCTGTGTCTGTGACTCTGTTCACTCAGAGCTGCTATTGACACACCTCTGAACACTAGAAAAGCTAGGTGTAAGAAACACTTGTAAAATGTTTTACTTCTTTAAAAATAATTAATTTTAATTCTCTCATTTGAAACAAAAAAAATGATTGATGATAAATGTATGTGTCCAGTTGTGGATGCCTCTTATCTGATCAGAAAATCATCTCCTCCGCAGTTTCGGTGTCAGAATTGCTCATCTTCACAAGTCTGCTCACAGGATGGCACTTTTTATCAGGTAAGAGGCACTCACGACTGTACATATTACAGTTCCTGTCAACACTTGAACTGTAACTTATTGTGGAGGTTTTACTGCTCTTATGTTCCTCTGAGCTAAAATTTGAACAAATTAAGACTGTCTTCTATTTGTTCATTCATTAAAGCTTGTATTGAGTGAATGAAATACCCTCAGGAATTACAAGGTGTATGATATTTATAATAAGGGCTCTTTAATTTCATTCTTCATGGTGTAAGATGATCACCAGCAGGGAAGACCTCTCCACTTTTCCCTTTCTCTCCTTATCCTCTGTCATGATATGTAGCACTGCATGTTTAGAGACATAATGGAAGTTTATACCTCTAAAGTATCCAGAATTGGCTACTGATAGAAAAGGGTATGGGAATGAATGAACCATAGGTTTGTTTCAGTATTACAATTCCTTTATTCTTTTTAAGAAAGCAAAGAAAGTTAGATTTTTCTAGTGTTTTACTGCTTTAATATTTGGAGATGGTCTGACATCCCAACTTCATATCCTTCTAATGGAGCAAAACACTCCAGAACCTTGAAACTGAAATCTGATCAAAACTTTCTCCAATTTTCATATTGTTCACAATGGATGTTCTAATTTAACCAATTTTAAAGAAGATTTCAAACTGCAGATTTGGATTCCAGGCTGGTTCCCATATTTTTATTCAAGCCCATCTGTATTAAAAATGGTTGTTTTTAAAAAATGACCTGAGTATAAACTAATATTTTTTGTACATGGAAAATGAAAATCAATGACAGAAGGATACAAACTACATTTCACAACTATATTAACCTTAGTAGAATAACCTGGGTGTAACCTAAGGCAGCATTTAGTCCAAAGTAAGAGAGTATTCTTAAAAAAAAAAAAATTGTCATTCACAAACCACAGTTTGTATTTGTGCAGTTAGCTCAACATTTTAGTGGGTTGCAGAGTCTGTGCACAACAGTTCTTAGAGCATAGTCTTGTACTAAATTTTAACAGTTTAATTGTCTTCAATGTTTGTGTGTAATTCCCATTAATGTTAATAGAAGTTTGGTGCTTGCGTTCAGAAGCAAATATATAATCAGCAAACCAAGGACTAGTTTGAACTGAGAGAGATTCTTAAATGTTAAATGTGATGGTTTCCTCCTCCTTATATAGGAAACATCTCCTGGGCTAAGTAAACTGAGATTTAGTTTCTTCAAGCATATGGTTATTACTTATAACAGGAATTCATTTAAGGTGCTTTCTGTTTTCTCATCCAAACACCATGGCTGTTATAAATATCTAATGCTCTAATATTCTGATTTTTCATAATTCCACACCTAAAAGTAAATAGCAATTATGATCACCCCAGTTTCTTACTCTTTTTCTACCATAGTGAGAAAAAGTTCATTAACTTCTTTTGTAAGTCTGAGATTCAGTGGTTTTCCTTTTTTGGTCTCTGAGGTTCATCTGTTGTATTTGAAAAGTGAAAACAGAATGCAATATTTTTGTTGCTAATGATAATTTTATAAAACCTCTCAGTAGTCGGTACCTGGGCTGTGATCACTGCTGCCAGTGAAGGCAGAGGATATTTGAACCCTTTGCTACTGCTGACATAATAGGTGATTCCTGATTTTGTGTCAAGGAATCTCCAACATTCTAGTAAAGTTACATGGAGAAAACATCAGAGTTGGGGGAAAAAACTGATAGACTGAGAAAAATGGAACTATCAACAGCAAGTGACCAGGAGTTGCACTTTCCTTCCCTAACCACAGTGCTGATCATTTTCTGTATCCAAATGGATGTGTTGTGTTTGTAAATGCTATATTTAGAGCTATTGAAAATGTAGCCATGAGTGAATATATAAGGAAAAGAAATTATTTTCAGGAGAGTTCAGTCCTCCTTTTTCATGAAATCAAGTGATTCTGGGTGACTTGACTTTCAAAACTGCTGAGTAACCACAGCTTGCATTGGTTAGAATTGGTTTCTAATGGGAGCTGTAGGCTCTCTGTACTTCTGAAATGTCAGGCCAAGTGTGGTTAGAGTATGTCATACATACAATTTAAGTTATGTAGTAGCATATGTATTGTGTGTGGCTGATACAATTATAATCTGACTCTTGAACTCCCTATGACATAAGAGACTTCATAAAATTTTTTGAAAATTGGTTGTAAATTTTACTGAAATGTATAGAACCACATCAGTCTGATGTTAACCCTAATACACATAGGTTCTACAGGTAAGTTTTAACTTTCCTTATGGTATTGTTTATTTGTATCTCATTTGTATTTCATATAAACCATGCCTTCATGTTATCCTTGTTTGTCTTTTTTTTGTTTGTATGTTTGTTTGTTATTCTTTTGTTTTTGATTTTAGTCTTACCCTATGGTACTGCAGTATCGACCCAGAATTGACTTTGGTTAGACCAAAGGGCCGGATCCCACTGAGATGAATCCTGCACTATTTGTTTACCCATCGACAGATTGCACAATGAATGGATGTGCCTGGATTAAGGGGACACAACCAGATTTTCAGCATGCAAATAAGGACGTTGTCTTTCTTAAAATTGTCAATTGCATCTATGTTGTTTCTATTAGAGCAAGCCAAGTGCCATTCTGCTACTGAAATGTGCATAAGATATTTATGGTATCTTAAAAGTGTGCTGCAAGTCATAGCTAGAATCATGACGTATACAGTCAGGATTCAGAAACTACAGAATATTTTGCCTGCCTATTAGAAAAGTTTTCTGGTTCTAATGTTGATTACACTAGCAAAATGGCAAAGTGCTCATTCCATGTGGTGTGCGGTTGTCACATATTTACTATTTTACTGATTATTGTTGTTTAAATGATATAGAACTGTACAAAAAGTTAAGGATTATACCTTGAAAATATTTTGTATAAAAATATATTTAGAGAAGTGGTGATTGTGCCACTACATTTTTCTTGTTAAATTTCTCATGGGTCCAAGGTATAGCACTCTCATGAGTGTGCAGCAACTAGTGTACAATGAATGAAGATTATCTTAAAAAAAAATTAGAACACAAGTAATTCAACTGAGTCATTTTAAATTGATCTAAACAGATTCTGCCAGTATCACTTAATAGTGTCATAGCCTTAATGAGTGCAAACTTATATGACTTAACCTAAAGACTAGAATTTGATATATAATTATTTAGGATAATGGCAGCTGGTCAAAGTAGAGCTTCTTTTAATAAAGTCAGTATAAAAGTGAGGTTACAATCATTTAAGTGTCTAATAAAAAATCAGAAATTCCTATCTAAAACTATACCATATGGCAAAATTTTTATACCTTTTGTCATTCTGTTGCCATTCAAATCAAAGATTTCTTTTTAAGATTGGGTTTAGATGTGTCCAAGTGTGGCATGTTACAGAGTAAAATAATACAAATTAACATATTTCAAAATATATAGCTTTAAAAGCATTACATTTCTTTTATGTTTATTTGCCATTTTGAAATTATTGCAGATTAACTTCATTAGTTATTGTAACAACTTAAAGCTAGTTCCATAACATTAGAGGTAATGCAGTATGGTGGATAGGTGATCTGATGAAGATAATAGGCTGTTCAGTGCATTCTGTTCTGAGACCTAGTAGTGCTGAAAAAAGTGATTTTTCATTTAAGTCTCACAAATAATAATGGTTTCAGTACAGACTTTATTAAGGCTTCTGGTAATATTGCAGGGAACATCACATCATACTTTCCTGTAGTCTTCCATTGTCTTTGCTCAGTTTACAAGTCAGTCTTTTTTTTTTCTTTTTTTCTTCAAACTCTGCAGAGATGTTTACAGTTCAATATTTTGTATAATTCCTACTTACTTTTATATGACTTTATGTATACAACAAAAAGGAAACAAATTGACTTTCAGAAGCTACCGAATGAACTAGTCATGTTTGGAAAATTAGAGAAAGGAACTGTAAAACCAGTAGATGAAAGCATAAAAGATAGACAGTATGGAATAGATCCTATAGAAGTCTGATGTTAGTGCAGTTTATATATGTAGGCCATACAAGCAAACATTCATTATAGGTGAAGTAGGGGCCCCATTTAAGTCAATAGGAGTATTGCCATCAACTTCAGTGAAAATAGAATTTCATTCTATTTGTATGCACTGAGTCAAACGCTGTATTTATATTCCGAATGCCAGATGAATGGGGGAAAAGACATTGCATTCTGTTAAGGGATGCCACTGTTGCACATCATGTGCTGACACAGGGTGATATGGGAAACCCTTCAGTACTCCCTTGTGCAGGCACAATGTGCTGATTGGTATTGGGGCTAGTTGGTCCATACTGTTGTTAGCAACAGATGCTCTGGCTGGTTACAAAGGCTGGTCACCTCTTGCCCTCCCAGTCCATGGCACTCTCCTTCTAGTCCATGGCATGCTGTTTGGCAGATCTAACAAGCTGCTGCATGTGAGTAGACCCCAACTCCTACACAGAGCCTTTAAAAGTGTTATGTTGGACTCTTCTCAGACATAAGGTCTGCCCATAAAGATTAGCTTGCAGAAGTGGGATCCAAATTTCTATTGCATGTCATGTCATCTACATCATATTAAATTCCTTTATAAGGTAGCAATTGGATGTTATTTATAAATATTTACATGTTTATACAACTGACACTTGAAAATTTTTGTTCACATTATAGAGATATTGTTTTATGCCAGGAATATTTTTCAAAGTAGCTTCATGTTAAAATGAAAGGTTTATTTCAAAGCTTTTGATTTCAGTTTGTTATAAAATTAACCGCAATCTTTCAAGCTTAATTTTTTAGTTGGTTTGGGAGACTCAATGTATTTCATTAGCTGTACATTTTCTAGTTTCACAAATGTGGATGAGGTGCTTTAAACAATCAGAAAGAAGGAAACACAAAATTTGTTAGAAGTGCTGTTATAGCCAAGTATAGCTCCAGGCTATTCAAGAGACAAGGTAGGTCAGGTGACCCTTTAACCAACTTCTGTTAGTGAAGAACAAGCTTTCAACCTCACAGAGCGCTTATTCAGGTCTTGGAAAGGTGTCACAGCTAAATAAAAGATGGAACAAATTGCTAAACGAGGTGTTAACACATCACAAGAGACTATACGAAGTGAAGTGAGCAACTAATGCTTCCACAGTCATGGGACAAAGGAGAACTAAATGGGTACACACTGTAATGTTGAGCCAGTGTCTTTATCAAATATATGATTTTTAGTCTCTAACAGAGTTATGAATTTTTCCTAGATATTGAAGGTGTTTTGCAGGCTTCCTTTGAGAATAAGGATAGGTTCTTTTAAGGGCATTTTCTGCACTGATTGAGCTATATCACATGTTGTTTTATGCATGTAGGACCCATGGATCTAGAAGGTTGTGCTGTTGGTCATTGCAGAAGAGGTGATTTGTCTACAAGGTTTGCATCTATTGTTTTGGCAGGGTCTGGTGCTGCTTTGAGATAGTATGTCATGGTCTGTGGGCAGCTTTCTTCTTACGATGACTTTGGTGAGGTTGAGGTTGTTTGAAGGCCCAAAGAAGGGAGTTCAGAAAAGATTTCTTTCAGGATATAGCCTTATTGAGTAGGAGTTATAATTAGTTAATGATTCCTATATGTGTTCAAATGTGGAAAACATTGTATTACCTGTGGGTGAACATTTTTCACAAAACAAGCACTCAATTTCTGACTGCACAGTGCTTGTCTTCAAAGGAACACCTTCAAAAGATGAGTCTCGGAAATGAAATTAATAACTTTGCTGACACTAGAAAACATGGACTCAGCAATTACCCTGGATTTATGGCTTGTTGCAATATTCTGTATTTCACAAACCCTTCTTTGTCCTAGGACGGCAAAGGTGTTAACTGCCCACTTTATCCTGAGTGAACTCTTAAAAACCATTAACTCCTTATCCTTAACAGTATGTTCTTTCTTGTATTATGAATACCTTTCCCAGATCTGAAGAAGAGGTCTACATAATTTTGGAAACTTCTACAGTCGGTCCAATATAAAATGTTATCTTGCCTGCCTTGTCTAAGACAAAATTTGTCACTTTGAGTCCATTCTCAAATGTATGACATAGGTAGAATATTGCACCCAACCAACAAATTTATATTGGAGTTAGCATAGCTATGGAAATTTTTTTTTTCCGTAGCAGGAGAGCCCATGGGGTTGGGGGGGAGTGTGAATGTTTCAATAAGATTGGCTGCATTACCAGTTCAGGGAGTCATTAATTTATCCTGCTTAGAATTGACAACTGTCTTATTTTATGGTGGTTTTCTGGGGGTGTTGTTTTTTATTTTTTAAAATCCATCTTAGACCTGGATTAGGAAAGTCAAACCTGCTTCACCCTAAGAGCAGAGACTAAGGGCAGGTGCATTTTCAATGTACCCAGCTGAAAATTCTGGCTTTCAGTGCTTTATAAACATACAACCTAGCTACCTACATTTGTGCATTTTTGGTATGACAGCATAGTGCTTGCCTATTGTTTGGCAGAATGCTTGTCTTAAGAGTTAGATGCCAACCAAACTGATATCTATATGGGAAGCTTGCATAATGCAAGTGCTGTCTCTCCTGCATCAAATTCCTGTTTGCTTATACAGCATAGGTGAGACACGACTACTAATGTGTACACATGATTACCCTGTTGATACATTGTGCCAATGAAAAAAATATGAAAAGTGTAGGAATAATTGAGTACATGTATGGACACTTTTGAGTGCCAAAGTCAGATTATAATGCAGTGGGCACATATCCAATATAACATGTCCAAATAAAGTAAATAATACTACGTACAGGCATATTTGATGTGAACATTTCAATAGCAGACAGTGTCATTGCTGCTTGAAGTTGCTTGGGAAGGAAGAAAATGGCTGAGTTCACAATAGTTGTTATGCAGTTTTCCATAGTAGTGGCACTTAGCTGCTAATGGGGATGGTCAGACCCAAAAAGAAACTTTCCCTAATTGTGCATCTTTAACTCTATCTGACAAACTTAAGATGTTTTCTAAAATAAGGGCACACAAGTTACATCCATCTCCTTCCCCCAGTTAGCCCATCACTGGAAGTCAACTATAATACTTTTTGTTGAACTAGAGATCTGTATGCGGTATGTATCCTGTGTATCATGCTGTAAATTAAAAGTTTACAGAGTGGGATCCTGCTTTGAGTAGGGGCTTGGACTAGTGGACCTCCTGAGGTCCCTTCCAATCCTACTCTTCTATGGCTTTTTGATCTCCTAAGATCTCAAAAGCATATAAAATTCAAATTTAGTAAATTAGAATGAAATGCACATTGTGTACTATTAAACTACTCTGACCAAGGGCCCAATCCTGCAAACACATGAATAATTCTTATTTATCTGAATAGTCTCACTGTAGTTAGTGGAATTCATCTTTACAATAAGGATTACTCAAATTAATGTTTTCAGGATCATACCATAACATTGTATATGGTATGTTCAGATAGGAAAGAGTTAATGTGCAACTAAAATGTTGACTATATTCTTCTTTTTAATGGAACCGTATATTGTAAATTATTTTGATTATTCTGGTTTTACTGAAAATGTTATTTAAAGGAAAATGATGGATTACTAATATAGAATATTTTTAGACCCACTCCATACATTTTGAGAATATTTTTCTGTGTATTATAAATGCTCTCAGTATTTCCAAGTATAGTATTTCTTAATAGAATTATACATAGAGGAACCTTCTTTCAAGTGAAACAAGCAGATATCAAAGAAATATTTTCTCTTAATTAGACAGTTTAAATATTGGCAAATACTGAATCTCACAAAGTGGAAGCTATTTAAAAAGAATAAGTCTTACATTTAATCAGTTTTATTTAACCCTAAGCAATAACCTTGAATTCTGCATCATCGTATTTTTCCCTAGTCTGACATATATTGGCTGTACTTCTCTTCCTGCAAATACCATAGGCAATTCAGATTTGTCCATAGGGGGTTTAGGGTTTGGTCACACCCCTTTAATGTCTACATTCACTTTCTCCAGCACAGAGTGGAGGACAGGGCTCCAATATTATCCATTGCAATGCTAGCTGTTAAAACTGATTTAGGGACAGCAGAAACTAAATCTTTTGCCCTCGACTCTCCTGTAGTGAACCAAAATTCATCAGACTCTTCTATCTAAATGGAATCACACACTAGCTCTTTGCTTTATTTGTTTCCGTCACCACAGAGGTCAAGAGGCAATCTATTTGAGGTAACGTCTGAAAAGGGCATTCCATGAGGTTGCAGCAAAACTCAGCCAGACACTGAGATCTTGTCTGCATAAACATTTAGTTGACCACAAGGTACTCTGTGAACCTACCTACAAGAGCCTGCCCTCGACTTACTGAGTTCCATGTGGATGAGTTCTATGTGGATTCCGCTGACATGATCTAGAACTGGATCAAGGTGCATTAATTAACTGTTAATCCATGTCAGATAATCCATGGCAAAATAAGGTTAGGTATATTCATGCCCTGGCTTGCCACAAACTAGACAAGCTATAACTGGTTTAACTCCTAGTCCAGATAGTTATTCAGTGCCAGTCATATGAATCTCAAAACATGCGAGTGGAATCCTGTTTGGAGAAAAGCTTGGTAAGGTGCTAGACAATTACATGGACTAACGAAAGTATACATTCCTGCTCCAGTCAAGTTGAAGGGCATAAAGGTCCTTTTATTCATACCCTCAAAGGGTTAAGAGTATGAGAAGAAAGCCCAAGTCAGGAAATGAGTCCAAGCCCTCGCAACTCATTCAGTTTGACTGTAACAGTTTGCTTGCATCCCAAATAGGCCTATGAAGCAATATATTCTGCTTTTGAGATATCTCATTCTGATTGATTTCAGACAGATGATTTCATAACAGAGTGAAGCAGAGATGCACTCAAGTTCCAGACTCTTCCAATCTCTTTTTCATCCCTCCAAACAAGACAGCTAGAAACATCAGACCATCCTGAATTGGAATGTCCTACTTCAGACAATCTGGAATGAGGAGCAATAGAACTTGTCTCTCAAGTGCTCAGGACTATTTCAGACTCTTCATAGTAAGAAGAAGATCAGGAGAGCCCAAGCAGTCTTAAACAAAGAAAATAAAAAGATTGACCACAAAAAAAAAAAAATTTCCTAAAGTCCACAATGCTACAGGCTTTCACAGTCTAGGCTTTTGAATCAATGGCCTATAATTTCCTGTATTTCCTTACAATATGAATCATGTCATCCAGAAGAGACTCAGAAAACATTGCTCTTAGAAGACAAAGTCTTATTACATCTTCCAGGAAAAGGAAACAATACTCTTTCTAATGTAGAGCCATTCATAAATAAGGCCAACCAACTGGAACTTCACAGGGGATCAATCATTCATTCATTTTGTCCAGTGCCTCAACATTTGGAGAAGAAAAAAAGTGTGGCATATCCTAGATGTAAGAACAGTGAAAAATGTATCTTAGTAGAACTGATCAATTCAGAATAATATTTTTTTTGTTTTGTTTTGCCCTTAATCTTGGGACCTAAGCCAGGTAAATCCTTCACAGCCAAGTGGATTAAGTCTTGCTTTACTAAAGTATATTCAGCTGTAGACACACTAAGTCTAGAAGGAATCAGAGCCTACTTAACATTTTCCACAGTGGCTTTCAGGATAGAAAGCGCTTAAGCAACCACAAAGAAAATCAGAAAAGCTGATCATTTATCAACATTTTCATAAAAAATCATTGACTTGATCTTCATGACTCAGGTGAAGCAGCCTTGTGTGGTAATGTGCTCCAGTGATCCCAAGATAGATTAATGCTATTAATTTTGGAGAAGAGAAATATTTTCCTTGTCTTACTCATCTTCACAGCTTATTCCCCCCCCCCCCCCACTGCTCAGTACATCCCAAATGTCGTAGATTTTGGGAAGAGGAGACAAAAGAGAGGTCAGGATATCTAATATGGAATTTCTGAGTAGGATTTTCTTGGACACAAACCATTCAGTGTATCCATACAACTCTAGAAGCACTTTGAGAATGGTGATAAGGGTATAGGAAAGCCTTGTAAACCTGAGCTGCCTTGTGTACTTGTAGAAAGAACAGTGCAGCTCTCATGTCTCAGACTGTGAGAAGAGGCCAGTTCCAGAAGATAAAGATTCCAGTATTATGTTAATAAACCAAAGAGAGACGCTAAATTGAATTTGCATCTTGCTATGATACGTAAGTAGTTTTTCTTACAGTAAATGGTATATTTTGTAGCAAATACTTTTAAAGGGCCTTAACAATATTTGACATATAAAAGGATTGCCGGGATGAACTTAAGTAATTTGTTTTTGTTTTTTCTTAAAATGATGTACAGCCAGAAAGGTTAGGATTAAAAGAATGGTGTAATATATAAAATACTTACAATGGGTAAAACTTTTTGAACTGCTGCCTATAGTTTGAGTTTTCTATTGTAAACAAAGGTGAAGCACAGATGTTTTCTGTCAAAAGTGAGATGCAATTATTTTGGGATGATATTCTGTTTCTGTAACTTTTGTATTATAACAGGTGATTAGTAATGTAAATGTTGCTGATGTGTCTGAGGGATTTTGGTGCAGTAAAGTCAAAGTTGCTCACTGTACCTTTTAATTCTGATTGGTTTAAATTATTTCCATGCATCTGCCTATCAAATATTTAATTTTTTAACAAATTTGTTTTTTTAAAAGACTGTATTTTTTATGAATAACCTGCTTGCCTAATAGTTGTAAGGGATTTTTTTTAATACCCAAAAGTCAACCATCCAGAAGCTGATTTAGAATAAAGTATTGTCATTTTCTGGTGAGCCATTTAATGGACATCTAATTAGTCAAGTGCAGTGCATCTGGCGTCAAACGTGTGTTACTGGTGGTAGCTGTTATTCCCAAATGAGAGTTTGGCCTCGCTGTCAGTTTCTGAATAACAGATACGTTATGGAAATTAAAATAATGATCAGCTTTACCGGTCATGGTTAGAAAGCTAGGTCATGACTAATATCTGTTAACAAAAAGAAGCATAAGGGTTTGCATCACTAATGTCTGTGCTATACCTGGCCTGTGAACTAATAAAATACTTAAGTGCGCTGTCAATCTCATACACCTTCCAAAGCACAAAATACTCACCAACCTACTTTTGGGATTTCCAGCTGTAGTTCAGTGAATTTTTGGAAGGTGAAAAGGACAGACTTGGAGGATCATGAGAAGATGTTAAAGTGTATTTTACAGATTTATAGCTATTTTTTTAGCAAATGATATTGCTTTCATTAATATCAGACTATTGATTAGCAAAGAAGTCAAGATTATTTTGTGTTGTGCAGTATAAAATTTAAAAAAAATTATAAATTTCTTGCATTTCTTTTCCAGGATCATCCTTAATTAAACTGGAAAATAATGGAACAATTATTTAAAGATATTTTTAAATTTGTCACTTAAAATAATTGCAGTAGCTTTTAATTTTTTTCTTGAATGGAAACTTCCTGGAATAAACATTAAGCAATGCATAATTTATATTTTTTTCCCTAATACAAACTTAAAGAAAACATTTTGCATTTTTTAAAAATCAGTGCAAAGCCTGATTTGTTAGATGTTCTAGGCTACTAAATAGTCTCCATAGAATACTCTAAATAGCATGTTTTGGAGGGGGCCTAAATGTCCTTATATAAGCTGTGATCCAAGTAACGATAAGAAAGGAGCTTGTGGTGGGCAGTCACAATGTTTTAATTCTTCCTTGCATCTTGTCAGTGATTATCAGTTTAGTACAATAGCCCTAACAGTCCTTAAGAGATCATAGAACATATTGTAATGTTATGTTGCTAATTTTCTTTTAAAATATGAAATATTTTAAGCTTTTTGTCGAAAGTGGTAACACCTTATTACAAAAAAAAAAACCTTTTTGTGGTTGTAAAATTTAGCTTATAAATCATTCAAATTGAAGTGAAAAAAAATACCAGGTCATTGTTAATGACTTAGTCTATCCTACTATTAAGAATATATGTATTTTTGTAAAGAAAAGGCACTTGTAGATAATTTAATCAGTCCAATATCTATGTTTGTTTTGAAAAAACAAAATGCTGCTTAGAGAGTCACTTAAATATTTTTATTTTTGTGCTTAAATGCATTTTCAGTTGATTTATGGAACGTTTATTCTGTATAAAGCTGTATAGTCATTACAGCTGGGCTAAATGCATTTTATACCTAGACTTAGCCAAGTATATCTGACCACGCTACAGTAAATGTCTACATCATCAACAATGTGATGGCATAACGTATAATGATGGTGCTGTTTTTTCATTTTTGATATTAGTTTGTCTTATTACATTCCTGCTTTATTGTATTTGTTATGTTACAGCAAAGTTCTAATACTTGAATCGTAAGGATCTCATTTCAATGGATGTAAAGGTATACAATACTTACACAGTCCATTTACAGTTTATGCAATCTATAAAATTTCTAAAATTACAACAGATTTGCTAGACGTCAGTAGTTATGCTATTTAATAGCAAATTCCCCGCTGAAGGAAAATGGCATACCATATATGTGAAGCAAATAGTGTTTTCCTAGTGCAGTGGAACATTTATGATGTTCAATATTTTTTAATTTTAGGAAACTGCATGCTACTAGTGCATTTTTTGAGATACACAGTCATTTGAACCAACCATACTTCTAAAATACTTCTATGACAATACAAAAAACCCACATTAAAATAGCATTAATCTCACAGAACCATGGAAATGGTAATGTGGAAATGACAGTGGAAATGCAATTCTTAACCCATTTCATTGTACCAGTTTGTACTGTGGTATAGCTAACATCTAGAAGAACCCAGCAACATATAAACCATTTGAAATTAATTCTACAAGTCATTGTTAAAGACTGATGGCCAGATTCTGATTTGAATTCCATGTGTGTAAATCCAGACCTTTCACATAATGGGACTTTGCATGGGTCCACACTAACAGAACCTAAAGCCGGGTAAAAGTTCTAGATTTGATTTTAATGGTGTTTCTTTGTTTTTACATTCATGTAACTGAGATGTGAATATGGCAAGAGTTCCAACCTTAATTCTGAATTTCCTTACTTTTGTGGAGTCTGTCAACTCTCTAACATGAATTAAACTTAGTCTTTTTATGTTAGTCTTCCAGAAGTCTGTAACGTTGGTAATTAGAAGCCCAGAAGTCCAGTTACAAGCCCAGAAGTCCAAGTAAATTTCACTATTATAATACTAAATGTGTGTAAGTATTTACTTAATTAAATAGTGGGAGGATTTCATTCGATAGCCTACAAACATTTGATAAAACCTTTACCGTATGAATACACTTATGCTTTATTAAGTTCTTAAAGTTGCTAGTGTTTTTAAAACATCTTAGAATTTGAAAACGTTACACTTCTTTTTATATATGCGCGCGCATGCGCACACACACAACAAATGCATATTTTTGTTAAAAGTGTATAAAACAAGCACTGTAGTTTCTCCCAGCAATGCCAAAGGTCACTCTGAAATATTCTTTTCAGTTGAGTCATAGTCCTTTAAAAACAGAGGGTTGTCCTGAAAAAGGATGATAAGCTTGATGATAAACTATGCTAGAACTAGACAACACTTCGATATTAACTAGGTACTGAGTTGGTACTAGACTTCATTTGGGCAAAATCTGCTCTCTGTTGTATTATGGTGCAGGGTGAAGTGAGTTTCTTTGGAGTTATCTGTGTTTGCAAAAAGGGTAACTTTTAGTAAAGTATCTCATGCAAACTCTTTAAATGGACATTTTAAGAACTTATATATTAAATATATTTGTTGTGTAACTATTTCCAAGTTTGTCACTATATGTATGCTTCAGTACCAGTGATGTTAAATTGAGTGCTTCATATTAATCTCAAGAATGTCTACAGCACCTTCATTACTGCTATAGTAAATTACATTTATGTATGGTGCATATGCTGCAAGATGCCTCTAGCCCAGTTGAATTAATCCTATGAAGAATCTAGATGAGCAAGAAGTATATCTAATCTGCTTACTAGCACTGAATTGCTCCTTTCTGAAAGCAATAAATATATTCATGTTGTATTATCTGTTGTGTGGTCTACAAATACAATGTGTTTTGTTGCATTTGTTTTCTATATAATTTATTTTGTGCAATAAAAAATTTCTGGTTTAGCTGACTTTTCTCTAGACTGTAACGATATTTTAACTCATGTTTCCTAGTTTCAAATTTAATAATGCAGGTTCTATAGACCATGTTGATAGCAGTTGCCTTGCTCCAAAAAATCTCTTGTTAAAGCACTTGATTTAACTCTCAATCCTATAAAAAATGGTTCCCAAACCATGGCCCATGGGTTCTTTCAGAGTGGTCTGCAGCTCCCCTCCCACTGGCTGCAGAAGGGAACCACTGCCTAAGTACCCAGGCAGAGCAGATTGTCAGCAAAGGCTCCTTGCTCCAGCCAAGAGGACAGGAGATCAACACTCATCTCCCCCTGGCAGTGGCAGGGAGCTCTGCAAATTGCTCTGTGTGGATCCCTGTTTAAGCAAACGGAGCAGTGCTCTGATCTCCCATCCCCCTGGCTGCAGAGGGGAGCCACTGCCTTGAGACCCAGGTGGAGCACATGGTTTCCCTGCTGCAGGCAGCTAGACTGGAGAACAGCGGTCCCCTCCTCCAGCTCCAGAGAGAACAAAGCACTCTGTCTGGTTTCCTAGGCACTGCCGTCCTTGGGGGTGAGGAGGCTTCGAATGGGGCAACTGCCCAATATTTCCATGCCCCCAGAGTGCCCCCTGCCCCCCCAGAGGGCTGTCCCTGGGGGGTGGGTCCCAAGCGCCATGGTATCCTGTGGCTTGCTGTGGGCCACTAGTGGGTTCCTGCAGTTTTCCACAGGCCTCTCCAGGTTCCTGCTGTTTTCTGCAGGTTCCCGTGGTTTTCTGTGAGCTGCTACAGAATCCTTCCCCTGGCAGTCATAGCAACCAGACACCCCGTATCCCCAGCCACCCAGTGACCTGGCTCCCCTGCCTCACACCAGCCACAGCGGCCAGCACCCCCTCCCTCCCACCAGCCATGCACCTGCTCCCCCCAACACCAGCTGTGGCCTTGCCACCCCACCCCTACAGCACCCAGCAACCTGGCACCCCAACCCCCAGGCACCTGTGGTGGCTGGAACCCCCCCCCCCACTCCAGACTCCCGCTGTGTCTCTGCATCCCAGACGCCTGCTGGGACACCTCATTCCCTGCCCCGGCACCCATGGCGGCCGGCACCCATCCCCTGCAGTGGCCCACGGACATCCCCTGCAGCCCTCACCCCCTCCCACTGCGGTCCCACAGGGGAGAGTGGCTTCTGTGGGCCCCACACCCCAACCCCTGCTTCTGCACAGCCCTCCCTCCCCCCCACACCTCCTGCTGCCTTTGGCAGCAAGCTGAAGACAAAGGGCAAGGTGGGAGCATGGCCTCTGGGCCAGCTCACCCTACCCCTGGGAATGGAGCAGGCAGCCCAGGGGCAAGATGGGAGCACAGAGCAGGCTGAGCTGGCCCACCCCACTCCCCCAGCACCAAGCGAGGTGGGGCCCCAAAGACCAATTGGCCCTGGGCCCTGGGCCACCCCTCAGGGATGGCTCCATTCCTAGGCACGGAGTTACTGCTGGAGCCAGAGGGAAGGGAACATTGATCTTCCATCCCCTAGTTGAAGAAAGATGCCACTGCCTAGGGACCCAGGTGGAGTGCATTGTTTCCCTGCTGCAGTCCGGGGATGCTGAACTTTTTCCCTCTGGCTGTGGTGGGGGTGGAGGGGCTGCTGTTGGAGACTGGTGGCCTTCAGGTTTGTAAAAATTATATTTGTGTCTCTCAAGGTTGGGAACCACTGCTGTAAGATGCTTAGTATCTCCTAGAGGTGTGCAGTGTCTTTCTCATTGATGACTCTCTTACCCACAGGATCGGGCTTTAAAATAAGTATCATTAAAAAGGTGATCATAAACAAGGGGGAAAAGAAGTAGGGCATGACCATGTTAGAGGAATTAAAGATCAGGGCTTCTTGTTACATTGTTAGCTCCGTTTGGAGATCTTTAGTAATCAGTTAATGTATGAAGTGTGTCCAGAAATGAAAACTTTATTCATAATGTAACTTTGTAAAAGCCCACTTTAAAGGTAGGTAATACCAATGCTCAAAACCTGTTGGACATGGAACAATATATTTTGCTAGGTCTGAAGATCAGTATGCATGTGTTTTATGTGGAAAATTGTTGTGTGTTCTTTAAATACGGGATTTAGAGTCACTGCCAGCAACAACTTAACTGTGTAAGTATCCTGCTGCATGTTAAACTTTCTCAAGATCAGTGTTTCTAAACCTTATTGATACCAGGGACTGGGTTGCTGCCTTCCTAAACTGTGTCAGGGAGCTTGTCAGGGAGTATATGGACAGGTCATTGAGAAATAATGCTCCAGATGACTTACATGAAGTGGGATTTTCTTCCACTAAAGCTCATGTGATAAACAAATTTGTTAGTCTTTAAAAGTGCCATAGGAGTCCTTGCTTGTTTTGCTGAACTAGACTAACATGGCTACTTTGGAACCTGGATTTTTATGAAGCTTTTAAAAAGCTGCATGGAAGTTCAAGTATTACACTGCTTTTCCCACTACAGTAGAAGATAGGATGTGCAATAACTATTACAGCACAAATTCACTAGTTATTTGCACTGTAAAGAAAAAAATTGTCAGATCCACACATCCTAATCTCAGGAAAGTGGCAAATAGGGTCTGAGGGATGTAACAATTAATAGGTGCTTTTTAATATTCTTACCTGCTTCCAAATCTGTTTAACTTCAGATCATAGTTAAGATGCTAGAGTTCCAACTCAGATGCCAGCAAACCTCCTCATTTAATTTCTGTTAGAAATTTGCTTAAAAGGTTAATCTCTAGAGTACCATCTATTCCACCCTTTAACTTAAATAAATCCCAATTTCCTGCCTTAGTTGATGTGAGACTTAAAGCAACATTTCAGTCAATGGGTTTTTTTTATGTATAAATCTAAAGATAACTTTTCTGAGCCGAAGAACCTAATGCTGATTTTTGGATGCTCCTTATAGACTGGGGGCTTAGGTTCCATAACTACCATAAATAATTATGTGCTATGCACAGGCCTGCCCTTATGTGTTTCATGCTGTTGAAGAAACTATCTACTTTATTTTTCTCAGACCAGCATTTGGATAGCTCCAAATTATACAGCTATCACATTAAACAAATTTTAAGATACATGTGATAATTTATTTAGGTTATTTTAAAGTGTTTCTATCTGAACCTCTTGTGCAAGTCCAAATACCTGAACATTGCATAGAAATTCATAGGCCTTGGCTATAGTGTGTTTTTGTTAATTTCCATAGCAGTAAGTTTGAGTAGATGAGTCTTTCTATTTTGATTTCATACTTTGTGCTACAGTCATGAAAGTGCTTATAAAGGCAAAATATTTGTGACAGAAATTTCAAAAGCACTTAACACAGGCCTAATTTTGCTCCCATTGAAGTCATTAGGAGCTTTACCATTAACTTCAATAGAAACAGAATCAGTCTAACAAATACTGATTAGTTCTGGAATACCCATCTTTAAAATACAGTTATCTTAAGTATATTTTTAAGATTGGTTTATGAAGTGTGGGTGTGTTACAGTACAACTGAGTATTTTACAGTCATATAATCTCCAAAGCAATCCTTTTAAATTTAACTATGCTATTGTACCTTTTTCATCAACATTTAATTTCCCTTTTACAATGTTTCCTTTTGATTCTATTTATATTCAGTTTGAAAAGGGCTTTGTTTAGGATGTGGCAGGGTAGCTGGTGTTGCATGATGCTCCCGCATGATCAAAGCCAGAGATTTTCAAACTATGGGTTGCATCTTCCTAGGAGTGTGGGGAAGAACACTCAGAGGGATGAGCAGCAATGCTCTGTGAGGCTTGGGCCAGCCCCCTGCAGCAGGGACCAGGTGGAAGGAGGCACCACTCCACCCTCTGACTCACCTCAATGGGCCAGCCAGCTTTTGGGTCCCTGTCAACATCTGCTGTGGATTTCTGCTACTGGCAGCCTTCACACTCGGCACTGACTCCACCCCGAGAGACAATTGCATGTACCTTTCCACTCCCTGAAACTCAAGCAGTGAGGGGAAAGTAATTGTGTTTATTTTTGGGGAAGGCAACCAAATATTGTAGCCCAAAGCAGGGGCTCGGCTCAAAAAAATTTGAAAACTGCCCTGGTTAAAATTAATCCATCATAAAATGATCCCAGACTGCAATACAGTGAGTATGAAGAGAGTCTTTAAGAGTATTTGGCATCAGCTTGTGAAATTTCTTGTTGACTTTTGGAAGCAATTTACATCTGCTTATCTAACTGGATTCATTCTTTCCCGGAATGTGCTGCATTTCTCATTTGGTACAATGCAGCTATCTATCTCAGGCATTTTTAAAGCACTCATAGTATGTAAGCACATAACACAGGATCAGATTGCACCATCCTTATTCATCTTGAGTTGCACTGAACTTCACAATTAGTTCACTGCTTTCTTAAAACCCATCATGTATGGTATGTTTTAGAATGGGCCATTAACTTTGCTGCTTGAAAACATTCACTTCCTGGGAGTTCTTCCTGCGTAATAAAGCAATTTTACCAATCAGTCTCATGATGAGCCAGCAAAGTACAGGAGCTATACCTAGCTAGCTGAGTTGCATTTAATCATTTTCTAAGGGTGCTTGGATGCTATGGGAGCAGAATAAGAACCCAGACAATGACAGAAAGAGCTGGGTCCGGCCAGTCTGCAGCTTTTCTTTGATATATCAACTGGATGAGCAAGGGATTAAGACGTCTTTTAATATGCAATCATGTCACTTCAAGAAAGATGTAGGTGGACGAAAAGCAAAAAGAAGGAAGGAAATTGATTCACTTAGAATTCTGACACTACCGTAGATGTTTATAGCTGTTAATGAAAATATCAGCACTACTAAAAAATTTAGAAACCACTTAAGAAGATGGGATGGAGGAATCGGGGGGAAGCATGGATGTATGTATTTTGCATTTTTTAAAAAAAGGAAGTTTCTCAAAGATCACTGAATGAAAATCATAAATCTGTGGAATTTATAATGCTTGCCAATAGTTCTGTTAAGCACAACTTTTTTTTCTTTTAAAATAGGTTTCTTATTCTTTTGGGTTAACCTGCATATCTGTACATGTACAGTATGGTTACATTGGAGCTTGGGAAAATGATAGCTCTTCAAAAAATAGTTCAGGAAGGAGGGAGGGAATGTTTTGAGCGTATGAGTATTTCTCTTCCTCTGTTAGTTTAATGGGATAGATGCCAATGCTTTTATGAATTATGAATGCAACAGACTTTTTTTTTTTTCCAAATGAAGTTGTTGGAACTCTGCCCTTGGAATGAGGCACTCTCATTGCATACTGGCAGCAGATTTCTGTTTCTTTAATGAAAAGTGGATTATTAAATCACTTTTCCTTTGAAGGAAACATTTTAGACAAGACATTTCTATGAGCCATAGTGCTTAATGCATAGCATATTCTCCTATAGAGTGCGCAAAGAAAAAAATGTCGTGGTATAAACATGCAAAGCATAATTCTACCATCAGGGAGATTTATATTCTGAACTCTTGATGTTCAGTGAATTGTATGATAGCAAAGCTGCAGAACGTTTACCAGATTCTTCCCCGACTTTCTGGTTCATACATCTGCTGCAGAAGTGACATGTAGATTCCCTCTTCAGTAGCAGGGTCAGAATTTCCTCAAGCACTACATGCCGTGCATCTAACCCTATTCATTGTTTCTCCTATCACGGCACTTCTTTTTGGCTGCCCAAAAACAAAGCCATCCCTTCTAACAGTTTAATTACCTGAAATTATGGTGGGGGTGCTAGCTGCCTCCAGAATTAAGTTTGAGTTGAATTTTGTACTTAAAGCAGGATTCATCCAGTTTATTCCATACAAAGAATAATCCTTGTGCTCTTAGCTTGAAGAAGCATTATGCAAACCATATTTATGTTCTATGAACAGAGCATGGCCAATAGTTTCCACTGAAAAGCAGGGTCTGAAAATCCTCCACAAGACAGAGGGGAGATTCACTTAATGTCTTAAGTTAATTAGTGTGACGTGACCAGCACCATAGCTCTGCTGCCCTGTCCAGCCTCAGTCTGCAGGCAGCTGCGCTGGAGTTTTCCATCCTCATGACTTTCTGACACCTCACAGCGCCAGGCTGACTGTGCTACTGAAGGTGGCAGGTGTCCAAGCCAAGGCCAGTGGGCTGGCTGGTTGGTGTGGACTGAGGGTGATGGTGCTCCTAGTCTCCCCCACAGCCCGGGTGAGTTAAAAGCTGTTGACGGAAACCATCCTGCTTGCTCAGGCTGCTCGGCTCCAGGCTGCCCCCCAGCTCCCCAGCCCCTGCTGCTGTCTGGCAGTGCTGCAGTGGTACTGAGCTCATCCAGAAATGTGTGGGATGGGGCTGGGCGCGGAGGAGCCAAGGTGAGAGACCCCCACTCTGCCTAGTGGGAAGGCGCCTGCCAGGGCCCCCTCAGTGTGAAAAGTCAGAGCCCCCTGCCCAGATGGCTCCATGCCCTCTCACAGGGACCCATGCAGTGGAAGCTGCCCCTCACACTATTCCCAGCCTGCAGGTCTGTCACGCTGCAAGCCCAGATCTGCTTCTGCGGTTTGCCCCATCAGCCTCCCCCCCATAGCTGCAAAGGACTGAGGGGCAGCAGCTGCGTGGAACTGCCTCTGCCTACCTTGCGTGTTTTAGCCTGTTCAGGAGTGCATGCCAAGTGGCACCTGCACATCTGCGAGCACAATTCTCTCTCTCAACCAGGCTCAGTTCTTAGCTGGGGCAGCTGCAGTGTATGTGGCTAGGATCTGAGGGCCAGGCGGAAGCTACTCAGCTCCTAGGCGCAAGCAGCCGTGTGGAACAAGAGACAGGGAGCTAGAGCGCCGAATGTAACTGTTGCCAATCCACTCTTGCCCCCTTTCCAGTTGTCAGAACCTTTCTTGTGTCATTAAGTGACCCCTGACAAATGGAGGCCTGTCGTGTCTCACCTCTGTGAGGAAAGGAACTGGTAACGTGCTGGTTCCCTGATTTAATGGCTCCTGTGTTGAACGGTATCCTTTTGGGAGCCTGTGTACTTAGTTTATCTTTTCTTCAGTCAATAGAGACCAGCTAATGCAGTCTTGAGGCTTCAGAGAAATTGAATGTCCACTACTCTTAGTTTCACTTGTCTCCCATATAATTAGCATTTAGCACCAAGTACCAAAGTAATGGCAGGGTTTTTTGTTTGTTTGTTTGTTTGTTTTATTACATGGGAGTTAGTTGTGAAAAATTTAACATGTGAGGCAGTACCTCATGTCAGGACAGAGGCCTGGGGGGCTAGAAACTCCTGTTTTTAAAGATGCTCATGAAGCAAAACTCTAGTTCTGAAACTTCCCCATCCCCACAAACTCCAGATCCACCGCTAACCCTTCCTGAACTTTGTGATTGACCACTTCTTATGACAGAGTGCCTGGACCTTTCCTGGGTTACCCTTCTACCCTGCAACAAGGACCAGAGTTTCTTGCTGGGAGTGCAGGATAGTAGGACTGGACTAGATGGGGTCCCTACGTAAGTGCCTGCTGCTGAGCCCAGTAGCTTAGTAGTTGGAGCCCTCAGAAAAGAAGTAAGGTATGTGGATTCCAATTCCCGCTCTGTTTTCTTTGGAGCAGGGACTTGAACTTCGTTCTCCCACGTCCCAGGTGACTTTCCTGACCAGTGGGGTGGGGCTTGCTGAATCTGTCCTGTTGAAGTTGTTCCCTTTTGTATGAAATGATTGCATAGACTAGTTGTCAGGGTACTGTTCAGGGAAGGAGGAGATGTAGGTCCCTGTGCCAATGACTAGTTAAGAAGTTCATACAAAATGGACTACTTTCAACAGGGGGGCTTCCTAACCTAGAACTCCCAATGGCCAGTGCTTTATTTGTAATAAAAACGGTGCCAGGTTCAAGCAATGGATTGCTGGGCTCAAGTAATTCTTTTAATATTAATAGCTGATGCAACAAGCTATGAACTGCCAAACCTAAAGTTACTAGGGCTCAGCCCTGGCACAAATTAAGCACTGCCATTAGCCCAGGAGATTGGGCACTTTTGTGAGAAGGGAACCCTGGGTTTATGTCCCTGCTCCAAATCAGGCTGTTAGCTGTCACCTAGGTGCAGACCACTAGGCTGCTGGATATACAGCAGGGGTCTCAAACACATGGCCCATGGGCCGCATGCGGCCCTTAATGCTAATCCCTGCAGCCCGCAACGACACTATCATTACAGATATTTGCAATATTATTGCATGAAAATGTTTCAGTGGTGCAGCCTTTGGGCTAACGTACTAGGCCTCATGTAGCCCTCGTGGTGATTTGAGTTTGAGACCCCTGGTATAAAGGGAGCATCTCTTCCTCCCTAGCTGTCTTTTATACAGTATAGTAATGTGCAACACTTGACTACCAGACTGGGCCTTGCAGCTGAGCTAGGCAGGGGACTTGCTAGTTTGTGAATCCTGCTGGGTGTTAGCTAGATGTGAGGCTGGCGACTTAAGCTACTATGCCACTGACAGAAATTTAAGTATCTCAAAAGGTTTACTCATGGAGCTTACTTGCCTACTGGGTTAGGTGGTGCTGGCAGCTGAGTCGGGTGATTTTGGTGAATGCTAGTGACACATAAACATCAGCCTTAGGCATTTAAAGGGGCAATTTGGCTTCTATGACCGCTTTGTGAATCTAGTCCCAGCTACTCTGAGAGAGATGAAGGAAAATGACATTGTCAAAAACACACAATGGGGAGGAATGTGGCCTTTATTCTGTAATATGGAGTCACAAAGAGCACATTGTTTTTGCATAGGATGCAACCACCTGTCACGGAAGTGGAGTGCACGATAGAATTGAACTATGGCTAGCCAAGACATTTCAGACCAGAGTCAAAACAAAACTCAGTTCTTGCTTTACCTTTCGTCACTTCAAATGATTGTGGCTTTAATTCACTTCCCTAGCTAGCTAGTATTGTCTGGTTTTGGGCTAGTGGGAAATGGCATGAAGAGAGATTAGTATCATGATAAAGCCCACTTAGCCAAAATCAAAAAGTGAACACAGCATTATTTCTTTCATTTTTCCCTGCCTCAGTGGCAATGTGCAGCTTATGCAGCAGAACAGGGCCTACTGTTTCCAAAGACTTTGCACCATATCACTTCCCAGCCAGAGCAGAAAGCCTATCAATACTGGAAAAATGCTTCGTGTTAGAAACGATTCTAGCACAAGGATAAATACCATGTAATCTTTTGTGTCAACAATGATAATAATGTTTAAAAATATGGTAACTGTGACAAGCTAGCTCATTTGTAATACAATGCATGTTCTGAACAAAATCGAAGTCAAGTAGCAACAGGCCACTGTCATGACTAAATTCAGTAAACACCTGTCTCCTCTCAAGGTTGGATGTTAAGTCTTCAGCTTCAGATGCTGGTTCCCCAGCTAATATAAGGGGATCATAGAGAACACAGGATTGCATGAATTTGTAAAGCAGCAGAAAGTACATCATGGCCTTGGCGTGAGGTCACAGGTAGAAGAAAGAGCCAGAGGGTTGGCCTGAACATGCAGAACCTTTGTCATAGGTAGTGATGGAATTAGAAGTGACCCCACTGTTACAGTTTTGCTAGTTAGCCAGGGATGAATTAATGCAGGATCTTCTTTGAGTCCTCTCCCCAGTTGTACAAATGAATATGAAGCAGAGTAGCAGGCAGCAGCTCAACACAGAGCTGCTTGCTGCCACATGGGTAGAGCCCTGAAAAACTGCAGATAGCCGCATAATATCCATGGATATCTGCATCCACAGATACAAAGTGGATATCTGCAGACCATTTCTTGTGGATGCAGATTGGATACAGGTCCACATATTTTTATCTGCACAGAACTAAAGCCCTGCAAATATGTGGACATCTGCAGATATCCACATTACATCCACATCTGCAGCTACAACACAAATATCCACGGACCATTTCTTGCGGATGCAGATTGGATACGGATCCACATATTTGGATCTGCGCAGGGTTCTACATATGGGCTCGTCTCACTTGGAAGAAGATCAAGGTATAGAATGGGAGGAAAACAGGGTCATCACAAAGAATGAGAGGGAAAGTCCCTCAAGGGCTTCTCCAAATTTTGGTGAGTCTGTGCTATTTAGCTTTAACCCACCAGAATTTATGGCTCTTGTTTTTTGAGGACAGAGTGAATGTACAGGGCTTATTCTCTGCCAGGGTGAAAAGAACAATCACTTTCCTATGATCCCAAAACACAAATTGAGTTTTAAAAGCAAGTCGGTGGCAAAAGTGTCAGTGCTACAAAGTTAGAAAACAAAGCTTCTCCCATGACATTTTGAGAGCTTCGTGCACAAGGGACAGCAACAAAGATGTTTCAAAGAAGAGACTCATTGAATATGAAAGTTACAAAAGGTTTAAAAATAACTCATTGAATTGGTATACAAAGTAGAAGCTCAGAAAATCAACACTAAAGAAAAGTGTGAAGGTTTTTGGGGATTTTCTTCATTGTCCATTCATGCCCTTATAGGAGAGAGTTCTTTCTTCTTTTACACATTCTTTTTGCCTGTTGGGAGATAGAGATTGAATCATAAGTAGATCAACTAATTTCTCACTGCTGTGAAAGCTCAACATACAATAACCATTCCTTGGGTTCAGCGAAACATGACAGAGTCAAGGTTTTGTACAGCCAGAAAAGAATCTTACAAAGATGGGCAAGTGTCATAGGAGACAGCTGCTTCATTTAATGTAATAGTCTCGTGTGTTTCCTGTCTCATTTATCCTAAGTTTCTGAAACTCACTTCTGTGACAGTGTAACTTCCTATCCAGGCTTGATTGCAATGTTCTGGACAACCCACTGCAGACATAAATTTGTTCATTACCCAACAGCACCCTTTGTTTTCAACTGGAGCTATTGGATGCTGGGCACTTACAAAATCTGTCCAGTAGATATTATGGTGGTAAGCTACAGAAATTTTAAGGTAGATGAGCCTGAAATACTGCCACCTTGTGATACCTAGAACTAGAAGAGTTACGTAGCAAGGTTCTCACATGACTATGACTTTCCTCAGAGTTCTTGGAGCAAGTGCCTGGGACGCCAGTGATTTAGGTTCATTATATGTACAGTATGACACAGATATTTGTTTAACTTGAAAAGGGTTATGCTGTTTTTGTGGGAAATGCATACAAAGAAGCAGAACCAACTGGCATATGGGATGACGGGCTAATGCACTTCCCATTTCTTGATAAAGTAATTGCTATTCTGTTTGCTTTTCATCAAGCCATAAGTACTAAAATAGAAGCAATCTGTGCCAGGTCTCTTTGCATCCTCCCAAATGTATTTCCTCTAATGGAATGGGTGATACTAAGTGATCACTGGTTTCATTAAGATTATCACTGGTTACTTTCAGATGAGAATTTCAGTTCAACTTCAGTTTATAGGGTAAAAGGGTCAGGTGTTTATACTTTCTGTAGGATTACAGAGGTAATTCTGTAGGGGGGAAACACTAGTAAAAAAGGCTTATTGACCATAGCAGACCAAATTAGCATCTTAATAAAACTCAGGGTTGCAGTGACGCTGAAATATTTCTTTCGTGATTAGAGCTGCAAAACATCTTGCCAACAAAGCCAGCGGCTGCTTTTTGGGAACTTCAGTATCTAAGGTGTCTTCCTGGAATGCTGTTAAATGTAGCGGTGACACAATCCCCCAGCTCCCGCGTCAGAGCTGTGATTTTCAACCACTGTCTCAGGACACATTACTGTGTTGCTACATAGTGGTAAGTGTGTCACAGACAGCCAGGGAAATGGCTGGATTTGGCCTGTGAAGATGGGCTGGTGTGTCCTGTAGGGTTGCAACACGCTGCTAGGTATGTTGTGACCCATGAAAAGTTGAGAACCATTGCATCAGGGCATCAGCAGGATGCCCTGTTTTCTCCCTGAACTCTCTAATAGTGTTATCAAATACTGATAAATGTTTCCAGATCTCTACTCCCCACATATATTCATCTGAATGAATACTGAATTTATTTTGCATTTCATAACTGAGTAAAATCTTTTCATGTATTGTTTCTACACAGGATTTTCATATGTGTGTCAAATGTCTGCCTCTTAGCAACAGCTTTGCTTGAAATTGTAAGAATTCATGTGCTTAAAACAAGTTCTTTTTTCTCTATTTTTGTCACGAGGCTACTACTTAAAGTTTACTCCCTGTTATGGGAGTGCATAGCAGCCAATTTCCAAATGTAAGTCTTGTGATTCTTTAATCACTTTTTCTTTACTAGTCACAAATAGGTTCAGGATTGTTCTTCAGATTGTAGCCTCTTCTTTCTGGAGCATAAAGTTACCGTCTGTGTAATTTAGGAAATGTTGGATTTTGACTGTTAGGATACATTTGTTTCCCAGCAGCTCTCTAGATAAAGAATCAATGAATACAGTGTCCAGTAAAGGTTATGATTATGAGAGATTCTGATCATACAAAGAATTATATGTGTGATTAACTTTATGCATATGAATAGTCTTGCTGACTTTCAGTGGCACTGTCTAGGCTCAATAAATTGAGAATTTATCATTCTCATTTTCTCTTCTAGTAACATAACAGATTTTTTTGTTTGTCTGACGGTCCACCCCCCCCCCCAAAAATTAAAAACATCCAGTTCAGGCCAAATTAAAAAAAAAATATTTCAGCCACCCAAAAAGTCAGGGAGATGAAATAATTATGAGCCAAACTAAATGTTTCATTTTGATTGTGAGCATTTTAAACTATTTTTAATTAAATGAAATTTCCAACAATAAAGTACTTTAGGTTTTCACTTTGAAAGGTTCATTTAAAAAAAGTCTCAGAACTGAACATTTCAATTTTTTTTCTTTTTTTGGTGGTGGTGGGGGAATAGACTAATAAAATTCAGTGAAATCAACACAAATTCATGCTATGTTTCAGTAGCACTGAATCTACATATTTTTCCTGAAAAAGGTTTTGGATAACAAAGTTTTCCTCAGCTCTCATGATTACATCCAAGTAGACAGCACATGTAGAAAATATTTACATATACATGCTTTTCTGACCTGATGGATGTAATATGCACGACTTACTACAGGGGAGACTACTCAAAATGAGGATTTGAATATTGATTGAGCTATGTGTTTTACACTACTCAGTATTATCTAAAAATAAGGTGAAATAATAAAGCTGAGATCTTTCCCCAAGCTTTTAAGAGGAAGAAGCTTCAGGTCCTGTTGGAAGTGGTATGTCTTTTGTGAAATGGAATATAAAAGACAACAGAGGGTATCTCCACATTGCAGTCAGGCACCTACAGCTGGCCTGTGCAAGCTAACTCAGGCTCAGGAGACATTAAAGCTCAGTGTAGACTTTTGGGCTCAGGTTTCTACCCAAATGCTGATCTAGGGCCAGGGCTCTGCTCTGAGGATGTCTATACCTTAATGAAGCAGTCTCTTAGCCTGGCTAGGCTAGCATGGGCCAACTAAAGATTTTTAATTCCAGCATAGACATACCCAAAGAGGCTGTTTTCCTTGATCATTGGGCCAAAATTCAGAGGAGAGATTTTACACCTTTTAGTCATGCAAATGATACAGTCTTAGTCTCTTTTCTGCATTTTGCTCAATAAGAAAACAAACAATATTGTAATAAAAAGATTATGGCAGCAAAAAGACAAAAATTACTGTTTAGCACTGAATGCTTCTGTTTAAACCAAGAAAAAAAATAGATTATTCATTCTCCACTCATGCTGTTATGGTCAGTAAAACAAGAACTCACTGGTTTATTTCTGAGTACGAGTAAAGCATTAATTCCACCTTTAACTGTTGGTTGACAGTTGGTGAGAGGCATATGGATCAGAACAGGTTTCCGGTTTTAGAGTGACTGTATTTGAACATCTGCTTGGGTGGGTGGCTGCTTCAGGGAGTGAAAATGAACTTTATTAATTGAGCAGTTGCCTTTATAAAGCAACTGAAGGGGTGGATTCCTGCACCAAACACTATCTGTCAAATGAATGCATTTGGAGGATGGTTCAGTGGGCAACTGGAGCACAAAGCCCACTACTTCAAACAGGAAAAGATTGCTATTGCTCTAAAACAGCCTGGAAAAGTTGTGTTGGGATATGGCTAGAGTGAGAGTAGCATTATCAGAAGATAATTACTAGATTCCATGGTGATAGGCACCACGAAATACTTAAAATGAATACAACTTCTACTTCTAGAAGGGAATGGCTCATATGGAGCTAATGGCAGCTATCTGCCCACAACATACCTAAACATGCTTCCTCCAGAAGAGAAATCATAAAAAGCCAGATTGGGTGATGATTACTCAGGAGACTTTTGATATGTGTAAAGTAGTGGTTCTCAACCACTGTGTTGGGATATATTACTGTGTTGCCACACAGCAGTAACTGTGATGCAGAGAGCCAGGTAAATGGCTGGGTCTGGCCTGGGGGAAGTGGGCTGGTGTGTCCTGTATGATTGTGGTATCCCACCAAGTGTGTCCCAACCCACAAAAGTTTGAATACCACTGGTTTAAAGCACAGGCAGTGAAGGCCAGAAGAAAGGAAGATGGATTTTCATTGTATGAACTTTGTGTAAATCCAGATCATAATACTACAAAAGACAGGCATAAATATGCTTTGCATACAAAATGCTAGACTTCAGAAATTTAAATGTCAATGGTTATCAGGGAGACAGGAGTTAGTCTAATTAACCAATAACGACATTTTCTTGTCATCACTGTATGCTCTAATTTGGGTTTTACTCTGTGTAGAGGATATTTCCTATCATGCTTTCCTGAAGTAGCTGGGCTGTTTAAATCTAAGAGCAGCACTGATTTGCAGCCCTAATGCAGCAGACTGAAGCAGTCTATACTTCCTTTCTAGTTGCTAAGTGGTTTGGGTCTAGAACAGTGTATGCAAAACATCTTTATGCCAGTCGTTTGGAGTATTCTGATGTGCATTGCCTGGTAACCAAACCATCAACTCATATGTCATAGATTCATGACTTCTCTTAAGTAAAGAGAGAACTGTAGGTTTTAGTGACAGTATTGGAGTGAGATTACATAATATATGTCTTATTCTCAGGGTTTCTCTTTAATCAGTGGTGAAAAACTGTCAAACAAAATTAAAATCTTTAAATTAAAGGTTTGAATTCCATGGGAGTTATAGATGTCTAATCTTGGTGGGTCCTTGGAACAGCAAAATAAGATGATATAATCTGATTGCTTTGTGCAATCAATTGCAGCATCTATGTGACACACTATGAAACATGAAATACTGAATTTTTCATTTGTGGCCCAACAGAGAAATAGAATTATGATTCCTAACACATTGTGCAGTATAACAATTCCTATTTTGAATATTTTTTAAAAAAAAGCATAGTCTAAATTAACTGAAATGTGGCAGGAAATAGCAGGTTTGATGTTTACAAATAAAGAGTTTAATATCACTGATATCTTTTGGTAAATTTCTTCTTTTGCATTTGAATGAGCAAAAGTAAAGAAAAAAACTATATTTGTAAATTAAGCCAAGTGACATAGCTGAAGTCAGGATACTCTGTTACCTCATCAGCTACTTTTGACTTTTTGCACATAGTACGGTATCTGCATGGCTTAAAGAACTGGTAATGAGCTACAGATTTGCCTGTAATCTCTAGCCGCTAATATGAAGCTTAGATTAGCAGAAATGGGCAAACCACTTGATATGTATACAGTCACTTAAAAAATGAGAAGGAGGGCTCAAGAGTCTAGATAAGGCAGCATGATCTGTGTTCATTCTATGTGTGCTCATTAATTAAAGGCAGTTATAAAAGGGCTCTTCAAACTCTTGCCTTTTGTTGCTGTTTTTGTGGTACCAACAGGAGTGGCTTTGTATAGGCTGGGATGTTGCCTTGCAAGGATCATGGATTTGGCAGAAGTTTATATCATTTTCAGCTCTGAATACCACAAAGCTTTGAGATGAGTGCATTTATTCTAATATGAATACGTTCATGTTGTGTGTGAGGGGGTTCCATAGTGTGGAGTTTCCAATGGTCTAAAACTGAATTGCGCCCCAATTTAGGAATTCATAATAATGGGCAAATTATCTGGAGGAAAAAAATCCGAGCAGAATATAGACACATAACTTTCCTTTTTCATTTTCAAATCAGAATTTAAGAACCATATTACTTCTATGCTACTTACTGAATACTCTTTTTGATTGTATTTTGATAGTTTTGAATTCAACTGACAGAGCCATATCACATGCTATTCTGTGAAAATTGGTTTCAGTTGCTAGCTAGCTCTCTTGCTTATACCTACATGGGGAAAAAATAATCCTTTTTAAAAAACAATAAAACCTTTGTGCTATTTAATAGTTATATACCACAGGTCACAGAGCTGCAGTGTAAGCAAAAGCTGATCACCTATGGCTTTACAATACCTGATTAGCCAAAAATTAAGGGCCTTTGCAAATGTGAGAGTTTTGGGATGATATTCCTATTTATTTACTACCTTTCTTCTAAATTTTTTTTCTGTCTGAGCTGAGAGAGCTCTCCCTCACAACACAGCCCACAAAGCCTACTTTAAAAACAGCCCTTTAGCACAGGTCCTAAAAGTATTGGCTGTTTTCAGATGCTTATCTTCATGCCATTGCTGAGATCTGTCTCACACCTTAAAATGCACTAGCATAGCTGCAGTAACTATTATAAATAGATCAAGAAACACAGAGCTCTTCTGAAATGAGGGCGTATCCTGAATTATTGCAAAGCTATTTTTTCTCCTTCCAGCAACTTCAACAGGTAATTTAGCTGTCCATGTGCTCAGCAGAAGCAACTACTGTCAGGACGAGACCTCAGTAGGAATGTTTCAAGAAAATCCTTTTCTTGGTCAGAAAATGCTGATTTGTCAAAAGCAAAGGGTCACCCCCCTCCCCCGAATGTATCAGTTTTGACAAAATTTTTATTGGGAAAGGGTTCTTAGGTCCAGGATGGAATTTCTACTAACAAATAGTCTCAAGTACTCCATAATCGCCAATAGCATAGTTATTAGTCTTCTTCTGAATCAGGCTTGAACCTGGGGCTCCTACATCCCATTGTTGCTAGACTATTGGTAATTCTGGAAGGAGGCACTCTCTTGTCCATGAAAATTTCAGTAGGTTTCAGTGTCATGTAGATGAGAATTAGGAAGATATTTGAAATCTTGACAAGTTTTGCAAAGTAGGAGAATAATTTGCTGCCTTGCTCTGTGCTGTTGCTGCCTGTTTCCATAATACTTCTAAAGCAGAGATTTTCAAACTGTGGGGCATACTCCAGTCAAGGGGGGGGGGCAGGCTTTTGAAAAAGGTGCAGAGAGTCTGCCCCAGCTGGTGGGATGTGGGGAGGGAGCAACACCTCCATCTCTTTACTCTCCTCTGTGGGTCACCCAGCAGTTTATAGAATATAAGGATTGGGAAGGACTTCAGGAAGTTATCTAGTCCAATCCCCTGCTCAAAGCAAGACCAACCCTAACTAGATCATCCCAGCCAGGGCTGTGTCAAGTCAGGCCTTAAAAACCTCCAACAGTGGAGATCCTACCACATACGGAGGTAACCCATTCTGGTGCCTCACCACGTTCCCAGTGAAAAAGATTTTCCTAATTTAAACCTCCCACACTGAAACTTGAGACCATTGCTCCTAGTTCTGTCATCTTACACCACTGAGAACCCCTTCTTGGGTAGTTAAAGGCTGCTATACAATCTCCCCTCATTCCTCTCTTCTTAAGACTAAACAAGTCCTTTTCCCTCAGCATCTCCTGATAAGTCACGTGCTCTGGCCCTCTAATATTTTCATTGCCCTCTATTGGACTCCTTCCAATTTGTCCACATCCTGTCTGTAGTGGGAGGCCTAAAACTGGAGACAGTACTCCAAATGAGGTCTCGCTAGTGCCAAATAGAGGAAAATAAACACTTCTTTCAACCTGCTGCAGTGTTCCTACTAATGCAGACCAATATGCCATTTAGCCACCTTGGCAGTAAGGGCATATTGTTGACTCATATCCAGCTGCTTGTCCACTGTGTAAACCCTAAGTCCTTTGCTATAAAAGTACTGCCTAGCCAGACAGTCCCCAGTACTGGCTAGCCAGACAGTCCCCAGTCTGTACCAGTGCATGAGGTTCATCCATCCTAAGTGCCAGAGTGTAGACTTGTCCTTGTTGAACCTCATCAGATTTCTTTTGACCCAATACTCCAATTTGTCTAGATTACGCTCTTCCTTTCCATGCTCTCCACTGTATCTACTACTCCATCCCACCTTAGTTGTCATCTGCAGATTTGCTGAGTGTACAATCCACCTTAGATCAGTAATTAAGATTTGAATGACACCAACCCCAGCACTGACCCCTGAGGCACTCTGCTCATTACCAGCTGCCAAATGGGTATTGAGTCATTAAATACTACCTACTGAGCCCAGTGATCTAGCCAGCTTTTTAGCCATCTTATAGTCCATTAATCCAACTCATACTTCTTTAACTGTTTGGGGGTGAAGAGTGGAAGAAGTTGGATCTCCAAGGAGAATCTCAGCTCAAAAATTATTTTTGGATGGCCTGCTGAGATGAGTCGAGGTGGATGCAGTCCTCCCTCCCTGAGCCCTGCCATGAGGCATTGCGGCTTCCCCCTCTCCTCTTGAACATTTCTCCATGCCCCCAAAGGGGCGTGTACCCCCCAGTTTGTAAACCTCTAGAAGGTGTTGCTAAATTGAAGACAGAAATGTGGGGGACCATATGCCCCCACATATCTACCCCTTCGCAGTGCCTCTGCCTATCTCAAATGCGAGTGTGAAGTAAACTGTTATTTGGGAAGGGATACATGGCCTAAAAATTTTGAAAACCACTGTTCTAAAATATTCAGCCATATCATGTTATCAAAACTGAGGAAAACTTCATAGTTCAAACTAAAACATAAAGTCATTTTATTACCTGGATGAATAGAAATCAAACATATGCTGTTACTTTATATTCCCTGTATAGCACACTGATTACTACAGAAGCAGAAGGGCTGTGCTTTTTCACTGCTCTTTCACACTAGAAGAATGCAGAGGGTAAGCCAGGACGTTAAGTGGCTTCTCTTGTAACATGAAACTCAGATATAGCATGCATATGAGCAAAAGCATTTGTGTATGGGTCACATAAATAATCTTGCAAAAATGATCATACTTTATTATTGATGGAAAGATGATACGGTGCCTCAGCCACACTGAAGCAACTCTCCTGATGGTTTGCATTATTTCATACGTAAGGCATGCATGCTATGTTGCTAGCAGAGAGCTCTGCCTTATTAGGATGAGACACAGTTCCTTTCACAGAGACTGCATTTTCCTGTTTTGCATGAGAGACTGATGGATATTTAGTATACTAAACCAAACCTCACTTTTTTCTGCCAGTGTAGTTACGGTATCATAAACTCTAATCCTACAATAGGCTGTCATTTCTTTACATACAGTTCTATCACATAACTCCTGTTCATTGCCATCTGTGAATGAATAGCTACACTGTTGACATTATTTAGGTCTACTAGGTCGCCTTCCCTAGAGGGGGGGTCTCCTTCGGTATCTGTTCTGGCAAAAGAACAAACTTTTCATCCGTGTGACCTTCTCAAGGAGCTTCAGTAGTGATGCTATGCAGTTAGGATAAAAACTACTTGGAACACCCAGTCTTTTGACATGATAGATATTCTGTATACATGAAACTCAACTCTGAAAGTAACTAAAAGTACAACATACAGGTTAGCATAAGTGGAGTGTATTTCTTATTCAGTTTTGGTGTGAAGCATGTGTCTCTGTTTTTTCATGCTATTAATCTTGGACTTAAAAAGCCTAAATAATACAAATTTCAGGCTTGCAGTTTATCAGGTCAGCCTAAAAAGAAAGGGTAACATGACATAACAGTTCACAAAACAAGTTGTGATCTGCTTAGGGATTGTAGGTTTTTTTCCCCAGAAAATCTACAATTTCAGTAGTAGTAATGTATGATGTGTATACTTCTGTTATTACCACTAAGGCCTTCTATATCAGGAGAGATTCAGGTACACTACGAAGTTATGTTCTTTGTCTCTAGCTATGGATTGACAAGCACTTAGATCAGAAACTTTAATGAAAATAAGAGCTATTGATAAATCCTTTAACTATCTGTGGGTCTGTGCAACTCAAAAATTCACCCAGTATTGAATTAAAGGGCTATGTCTACATTGACAAGTTAGTCTGGACTAAGGAGGCTTAGTCCAGACTAACTTAGCCCATGGCCACACGAGGCTTTCACTAATTCAAACTAAGGAATGCTTAGTATGAACTTGTTAGTACCGGTGGTTAATCCAGATTTACGCGCTTAGTTCAAACTTTAGTTCGAACTAGGCATGGTGTCGGCACAGACTAATGCTTAGTTCAAACTTAAGAAGTATACTAAGTGTTAGTTCAAACTAGAATGCAGTTAGTTCGAACTCATAAGCGCGAGGTTAGTTCAAACTAACCTTGAACTTAGTTTGAACTAACAAGTTCGAATTTCCTGTGGCTAGTGGAGACATAGCCAAGGACTCATACCTGGGAATATTTCAATACAGTGCAAGCTGCTCAGATGGTGTAAAATGTCATGCCTTCATTGAAGTCAGTGAGTGAGACTTCTCAGAAGAGCCAATAGGTTAGTAGATAGGGCACAAGACCCAACTCTGCTTGATCTGGAGTTGGGACTTGAGCCTGGGTCTCCTGTATCTCATGTGGCTTCCTATTCTCCAGGTTATCATCACAAAGTTTTGTCAGCAGGACAGAGATCTACTCATTTCACATAGACTACCAAACAGTTTTAAAATATCAGCTTCCAGCTGCTTCTAAAATGAGCTAGAATTGATAGCTGAGATTGCTGAAAAATACAGTGCCAGTGCTCAGAAAAGAAACATTGCTTAAAACTATAAATGTATTCATTTGTTACTGATGCTAGATATGCCAAAGACCTGAGACGGGACATTTGATGTGGCGGGTTCTAACAGAGAATTGTGACTTGGGTGTCTGGTTCAGGGCCGGGTCAAGGCAGGGGCTTTAGGGACTATAGCCCCAAGCCCTGGCTGAAGACCTGGTCAGACCTGCAGGGTGCTGAGAGGGGGCTGGCTGGCTGGCGCTTATGGGGCTGGGGCCCCAGGCACCACAAGCCATGGTGCTCCTGCCCTGCCTCTTAGCTGGCTGGTCAGCCACATTGGATAGGGCCAGCTGACATGCCATGCAGCCTCTGGCAGCTGTGCTCCAGAGCCTGGATCACTGTCGGGGCACAGTGTCAGGGCTCCCATAGTTCAGGCTGACCTGGCTGGTCCCCCAGGTACCCTGTTGGGTAGCCCAACAGCGCTCCTGGCCCTTGCATGCCAGCTGTCCCGATCCCTGGGGCAGACCAGCCAGCCCGGGGATGGGGCAGGAGTTCCACAGACTACAGCATTTGGCCCCAGGCCCATGCCCACACCCCCGGTGCCAGCTGGCTGGACCCCCTCCAGTACTGAGCACCAGCCTGACAGCTGGCTGCCCAAGCCCCACCCCAGCCCCAAGCTGGCTGCTGTGGGAGGGCAGGCCTGGGCTTGGGGTGGGGGCCACAAAAGTGGAAAACTCAGTCCCCGTTAATCTGTCCCTGTTCTGGCTACTGCATTTTGCACACATGCTCCAGGTTGAACTGATTGTTATGTTTGGTGTCAGGAAGGAATTTCCCACCAGGGCAAATGGACAAAGGCTCTGGGTTGTTTTTGGCTTCCTCTGTAGCATGGTTTGCACTCACTTGCTGGTGGATTCTCTGTGCCTTACAGTTTTAAAACCATGATTGAGAAGTTCAATAACTCAGGCATAGGTTAGAGGTTTATTACAGGAGTAGGTGGGTGAGGTTTTGTGGCCTGCATTGTAAGGTCAGACTGTAAGTCAGCAATATAGAAAAAAGGTGGCACATTTTTTGAACCCCCCACTGATGACAAAAAAGAAAAAAAAAATCTGAAAACTCTTCTACAGTCATTGTGTGAGTTGCCAATACACCTCCTCTGGGTTCATCTCAATGCTATAGCACTTAGCTTTGTTTCTATACTTTTATTTGTGTGAACTCATTTGGCAAATTGCCAGTTGCAAGAGCAAAAGAATGCCTTTCCAGATTTGTAATACACTAGGAAATGTTCTGCTGATATGAACTTCTCACAATTTTTTTCTAATCTATACTTTACAGTTCTTGTTCTCTTTTCTTAGGGACATTCCGCTTTTGGCTTTCACCAAAGTTAAAGAGAATTTGAAGTTACACCCAAAACTTCCTTAATGGATTCCAAAGAGAGTGCATAATCTGTTATTTTTGGGCTGCTGTAACATAGTATATCTTTGTGAACTTCAGTACTTTTTGTAGTAGAACACCAAAGAAATGAACAGTGTAAGATCCTCAAATAGCATTTACAATTTAGAATTCTGTTAAGCAAACACAGTCTGCCAACTGACTGATCACATTTTACATCAAGAAACATGCTTTTTACTTAGTGAAATGTAAAAGAAAACCTCAAGCAGATAGTTCAAAGGATTCTGCTACTTAAGTCTTGGTCATGCAAATAGGACCATATGGATTGATACCCACGCTCATTGTGAGTCAGCCCCCCTGATTTTGGTGGGTCTCTGCATGGCAGCAGAGGGGGCTATGTGGCTTGTTCTATTTGCAGGATTGGATGCTTCATGAAGAAGGAGCTGTGCATATCATGACAAATTTGGGGAGTAAGAGTAAAAGAGGAAAAATATGATGTTGAATTAAGGCAATGTAGAGTTTAAATACCTGTGTTTAAAACTTTACCAACTTTCAAATGCTTATTTCAGCACTGTAAAGTGTTTAACAGTTACATTAATTAACAAAGGTATAAATTTGCTTCCAGTTAAGTTTGGTACACAAAATAAAGCTTCATATATCATTGTTACCAAGCTGTGTGCAGAAAAGACTATAAATGCTTAAAACACACCGGTGCCTCATGGTAAACGTTGAGATCCATTCTATTTAGAGACCCTATCCTTAGTTATTTCCTCTATTTTTCAGCTGTTGTTTTTTTAATTGTTAGAAACACTTGTGTGAAAATTGGCTTTTTGCAATGCGTTTATGAATAATAATCTTCTGCATACTTTCATAAATGTGTAAGGAAGAAATGGGCTTCTATAACTGCTTTAGTTCCCATTATCTTTTGGCTGAAAAATTGATTTAGTTTGAAAATGCCAGAGTTGCTATTAAGGTGAAAGAGTATATTTCTTTAGAGTTTAAAAAATACTAGTCAAATGGTTACAATTCATTTACAAAAAGTACCCTGATAAGAAATTTTGTCCCTCCTCCACATATGGTCTCTTCAAACACTCCATGTTATTACATTTGCTTGAAAGTCATGTGTCACCTCTATTTGAAGAAAGTGATTTTTAAGTCGTCAAAATTATTAATTTTGTTTTGCTGTGAGTAGTAGGTCCTTATGGGCCTATTGATTTGAATGAGTTGTGGGCTTGCTCCTAGTCCTGGTAGTGCTTATAGGAAACTTTTGCTCTTGATTTCAGTAGGAGGCAGAGTTGAGCATGAAGTATGTGCATGTGTTTTGCTATATTGCAACTTAGAAAGAACATAAAGGCATTATTTCACTAACCAGTTCACAGAGTTCTCTTAATTGTGGTGCAGAAAGGTTGGTGTTTTGGTCTTGGCTCTGCAGAGGTGTAATTTATTATGGGAATTAATGCTTCAAAATTTGGTGCGTTTATTTTACACTTTGTACCAACGTTGGGAGTGAAAGACCACAGGTGCATCCAGCGGTGTATGTATACTAACTTAACTAGAACATATATAGAAATCTTGCACCTTGCCAGATGAATAAGACAAGCATCTTGTCTACCTTTATCATACTGGACAGAGCTATTCATTTTGTCAGTTTAATAATCAAGTGTCTTCATTTACCTTCACACATTTTTTTAAAAAAGCCACACAAACCCTGTTCTGGAGAAGTGGCTAAGTGGTATGAATGTCATTCCTCCCACAGAATTTACAGAACTCAAGCACTTAAAAGCATTTACATGAATTAAGGACACCATGAATTCTACACTGCTCAGTGGATAAATAACATTTCTATCATGTGAGTAGTGTGAGATTTATTATCTTAACTATGCTATTCTATGTTTGTATCTAGGCTTTTAAATGATGTTATAGGTTAATGCATTGTTACTTAGCAACTTCAACAGTTCTTTCTAAACAAAGTTTTTTTGGGTTTATAATCACTTGTGGAACAGCCAATTACAGTGCCACAAACAGATCATTTGGATGAAATTCTTCTCTGTATGAATCCTACAAAGTCGGACAGGAGTTTGGCTTTGACTTCATAAATGTTCTGTGAACAGAAGCCAAATGCATATTAATATTTATTTTCCAGAGTTTAAAAAACTTCTAGATAATCAAAGAATTAAAGGAAATTTTTAATAAAGCTATTGTCATAATAGCCTTATTCCTGAAGGGGTTTACTTAGTTTGGCACCTGCTGTGATTGCTAGAAGCAATCTGGTTCCATCAGAGCTTCCAAATTCTGCAACACTATTTATCCTAGTAGCTCCAGTTCAAGGCTCACTCTCTGAATGGACACCGGGCCAGTATGATTGGATCTGTAAAGATCCAAGAGTGCAAGTTCTCAATTTTAAAGCCCAGAGCTTCAGAGGCTCTGGGCTTCTGACACGCTCACTGCCAACAACCAAGACAGATGAAGAGGCACCACACGAGCATGGGATTGTCAGGGCCCACAGGAAGTCCTGTTGGAATGTCCAAACCCTAGGAGCACCTGATTAGTTCCTTCCCACTGAGATTTAAAACAGAAAGTGACCCAAGTAATCTGCCTGAGTAACTGCACAGACTCTTGGTTTCTGCTGTATTGGTCCCTCTTCTTTCCCTCTCCCTTCCCCTGCAATCTTCATTCAACTTTTCCCCCAGTTCCTGCCTCTCTCCTGCTCTGTGCCTGACCCTTGCCCTGTCTTTAATTCCTACCCTTACACGTCACTCTTGACTCTCAGCTCCCAATCCCAAATCAAAATCTGGCTCTCCCTGGGCTAACAACTGCTTTGATCCTGGGCTTTGGGGATTTGGCCTTTGTCCCTCGGTTCCATTTCCTGGTTCTGACTTCTGCTTTGACCACTAGGGCTGACTCCTACTCTCTGATGCTAGACCACCTATGTCTCATTGTGTATTCAATTGTTAGCTCACTGGTTGCCATAGTAATATAGAATTAGACTGTTAGGGTATGTCCACACACAGAATTTAATTTGAACTGATGACAATCAATTCAAATTAAGTGCATTGCCACACTCGCTTTCCTCAGTTTGAACTGAGGAACTCCTTAGTTCGAATTGATGAGAGCTGATTTTGAAGTGGGCAAACCTCGACACGGTCAATTTGAACCCATTAGTTTGAACTGACCCAGTGTGGCCATGTCATTTCGAACTCACTGTTAGTTCAAACTGACATGGGTTGACCTTCCTCCCAGGGTGCATGGCACCCTGGAAGGAAGACCAGCCCTCCAGCACCTGGGGCCAGAAGCCCCAAAGGTGTCTCCACCACCATGCAGCCCGATTGGGCTGGGGGCAATGGGATTCTTGTTCCCTAGCTGGGGACAGGGACCCCCATGCACAGCTCCAGCCCCACCTGCCCAGGGGAAAACATCCTCTTCCAGGCCCTAGCCTTCTGATCCTGGCTTGGGGAAAGCATCCCCTGTGCAGCTCTAGCTGCACCGATGCTTTTCTCTGTGCCAGGCTCAGAGGGCTAGCCCTTCTTGTGGGCCATGTTGCCACACCTCCCATGGTGCCCCTCCTCCAATTCGAATTAGCAAGTCCAGTCCATGGACATGCTAGTTTGAATTGGATTTTCTAGTGTGGCCATGTTAATTCTAATTGACTGAATTCAAACTAATAATTATTAGTTCAAATTGATTAGTTTGAATTCAGTCCATTCAAATTAACACTCTAAGTGTAGCCATAGCCTTAGGGTTTAGGTCAAACCCATTTGTGCTGATTTTAGTCATCTTCTAAATAAAGTTACTTTGGATATATATTCCTTGTCTGGTCCTCTGGTATCTTTTGGCTATCAAGACCCAACATGACATGGCTTGATTGGTAACAGTCTCAATCTACTGAATCCCACCATGTGCTTCTAAAGTCCCGGAGTCTGAGTAGTGAACTGATCAGCGCTTCTAGCTCTGCATGTCTCAAGCTCATTCCTAGGTGCAAACCCTTTATCAAAAACCCTTCTTTGGAAGTGGAACCTTACAGTCCAGTCAGCTAGACCCCAGAAACAGTGCCACAGGCCTTTCAAGCCCCTAAATTGCTTAGACACAATCTAACCCAGCCTGCACCAGTGTCTATTTGGCTGTGGTACTTCTGAATTTCTAGCAGCACGCTTCATGGATAACATGACATAAAGCATGGAAACACAAGTTTAGCAAAGGTATTTCTTATCCACAGACTCTTTCTTCTTAAAAAGCACTAGCAAGTTAAAGGTCTATGGAAGAGAACAAATTACTGAATGCAGTACCATTCGGTGTCATTATCAGCCCTGTGACTCCTCATATTTAATTAGCTAGTTACCTTACTGGAGGCCAATTCCTTCCTACTTCCACTCTGTCCATCTGGTGGTTCTGCTTTTGGCAACAAAGTGGTATCCTTGTCTTAGACAATATTCCCCTTTTGAAAAAACAGCCTCTAAAACGTTTTCAGCCCAGGCACTTCTAGGCTCCAACCCCCACATAGCTTTGGGCAGATGACTAGCATAGGAAATTACACTTTGGGGACAACAGATACCTGTAGTGATTGGGAAAAGCAGTAAAGAAAACTTAGAGAGATACATATATACTGAATAAAGGCACTTTGACACTATGAAATAGTGTAATATACATGAGACTGGATTGGGACACTTAAGAAAGCACAATCTCCTTCTCCCAGTCTTCCCACAAAAGAATACTTGACAAGCCAGTCACATAGCATGAGTACAGCTCATCCAATGAGACAGACAAGAGTATGTGTGAAAAAGCATTAACTGGAACTAACCAGGTATACACAACTAAAAAAGATGTTTGGTTGACAGAGATTGCAATGAAGATGAAGATCAGTTAATGCGATTAAAAAATGCACTCAGTGTATAAGAAAAAGGTGGTTCTGTATAACACTAGCTAAAAATCATCAGATAAACCCTTTCAGAATGAACAGTTCAACTAGCTTTGTAGGCTAAGAGAGTTCTAATTAGCTTGTCCCTTCTTTAAGGGACTGATTCAATTCCTGTTGCTTCCAACAGGTGTTGAATTTAGTCCTAAGTGATGGCCCTGAAAATTCAGAATAGTTTTATTTCTATGTGCCTTGGCTTTTTGACAGGGTCCTACACTACATACCCTATTTGCTAATCCTCCTATGAGCATATAGTTTAAATTAAATCAGTTAATGAGATTAAAAGTTTCAGGATGGGCTTTTGAACTTTTGCAATGTTATGTAAAATTTCCTCCAGACATAGCATCATGAAAAACTCATTTTGATATAGGCACTGGAGGGAAAGCAAGCTTACTTTAACATACATCATTATTATGCAATCAATCTGGAAAATGTAGATAATTGCTCAGTAGATAATACTGAGCAATCATTATTTCAGTTTTAGGAAACAGCATTGAAAGTAAATTGTAAAAAGCAAAATGCAGCATTTAAAATATAGTTGAATGGTTCATAGTATAACAAGGTAAAGCTGAAGTACTGTCTCTGCTGCTATTACATGCTATTTTCCAGTCTTTATGTGCTGAATATTTCACATCTCATTGAGATAAAATCTGATATGCAAAGTGTCAGCACCAAGGCAAATGACTCTATTAGATTTTTTTCAAATAACACCTTGTAAGCAGATAGTATGAATGGGAAATGTAGAATCCTTTTGGAGAAATGGTTTTAAAATGTCTTAAATATTTAATATTAGAAAGTAACTATTGGACTTTTACAGTAGGATTCAATACACATTTAGCACATTTTCAAAATAATTGGCAAACATTTACTCAATGCACATAACTAATCCACTTCTGAGGCCAGTAATCAGTACAAATTAATTATAAATAGAAAAAATGAAGCAGCGAGATTAAAGAAGTGCAATCTAGGGTCACAAAGCAATTGAAGTAAGAGTCAAGAGTAGACCTTCTGTGTTCTAAATCTACAAGTTGAGATTTTAATTCATTAGACCACACTTCTTTTTTTGCAATTGTTTCAATGGACTATTCTTGCAAAAGAGTTGAGCCCCCTTTAGGCCCTTAATATGTGAACTTGCAGGTCAAATAAATACGGAACTAATAAAAGTTGCTGTTTGAAGTGTGAATTATACATAAGCAATAATTATGCTCCTTGATATTTAAAAAAAATCAGTATTTTTAAATACAACCTGTTGAAATGAATTGTAGGGGTAACACACACTTCAATATGAAAATCAGTTGCAGGATAAATGTTTCAATATTCAAAAGCAGAGACCCTTTGTGACAAGATTGTAGTGGACCTACTGGAGAAATATTTCTTCATTTTAAATCTTTACTATCAGTTTTCAGTGCAAGCTTTTGTACAAACCCTTAACTAGGTGACAAGTCTCTAGCCTGCTGCCCTTGGCTTTTATAGTCCTTAGTAGAATTCAGTCTTGGCCTTTCATGCAATGAAAAAAGGAAATACTTAAAACAAAGATCTATTTTTGTCACCATATTTGATCTGCTGTTGTGTCAGCATGCAGTCATTCATGCTGTTCAGACTGGGGGGCGGGCTCTGTCCTGATATATGTCCATCACATGAAGACTTGCTCAACATCAATAGTGTGAGTGTTGACTGCCAGCCTAAGAAATTGACTGAATGCCAACGACCTTCTCATCTTTCCTTTCCACAATTAAGTAAGGTGAGTTGGGGAGGGAAATACAACACAATAATTTTTTATTACAATCAGTCACTGCTACATCTTCAAAGTCAAAAAGCAAGTTGATTCACTCTTTCCTCATAACAAACTTAAGATATATCCACAGTGATCACAGCAAATTCACTGCCCTCAGATCAATTTATCCATATCAATTTGAACAGAAGGGAAGACCTGCTCAAGTGATCTGGAAGCCAATTTAATAAAATCACCTCCCCCAAAAAGTGTAGCACTCTATCAACAGGCACACATTTCTCATCAGTGCAAGTGCTGTGGAGGCGGCATGCTAAATGGAAGTTACAAAGTCAATGGGAGTCATGCAGGCTGCTCTGTGTAGCTTGCATGAATCCTATCATATGTTGCCAAATTTCACCAGCAGTGTAGACTAGGTCTTACGCTTAATAGTTCGTTTGACTCTAAAGCGGGGAAAAAAAACTATAAAAAGCAAGTTATAAAAGAGTTACAAGCAATTTACTCTGTAAGTTCCCCATCTTCAAAAATGTATGATGAGGTGAGATTTTCTCCTACGAAAGCTCATGTGATAAATAAATTTGTTTTTCTTTAAAAGTGCCACAGGACTCTTGCTTGTTTTGCTGAACTAGGTTAAGACAGCTACTCCTTTGGAACATACAATCTACTGTTTATCCAAGCTACTAGTTGGTGTAAAAAGCGTGCTGCATTTGAAAATGTTAAATCTTAGTTTTTTCTTATTGCAGACAGCAAACATTTCTGGCTTGCAGAGTAAAACAGTGCAGAGAGAGAGAAAAAAAAAAAGCACTCCTAATCAATGTTCCCTCTAGTTTTTCACAGGCTGTGTGTGCAAAAAAAAATTTTGTGCACAAAAAATATCTTTTTGTGCATTAATATTAGCACTTAAATTTTTGTGTGTGTGCTTTGTTTTGTTGCATGCACAAGTTTCACAACCTATGTGTATGCGCACATTCACACAGCTTAGAGGGAACAGTGCTCGTAATCCCTCCAGACTCTTCCTTATTATTCACTGTTCTTCAATTGCTTTTGTGACACCTGCAAATTTAATGGTATCTGCTAATTTAATAAAGTATTTACCCCATATGTAGTCATTACTGGAGCTGTTGAGTAAGACCCACACCCTATTGAAAAACAACCTTTGTACCCTCAGTTCAGGACACTTTCATTTTGTTAGGGTCTTTTGGACTTATTTCAGAACACATTCCCCTCCAGTGCGATTAAAACAGAGTTTTCAAGTCAGAGTGAGGGCTGCTCTACTGAGCCTACATAACCAGTCAAGCCCCTATCTACTGGAGCTACTTCTTGAGGCTGGTGAAGATTGCACTGGGATGTCTGTATAGCAGAGGCTATACTTTAAATTTGGAACTTTTCTAACTCATTTATATCTGAGACATCAGTATGGCTGTGTTCAGATGAGAGTTTTATTTCGAAACAACAGCCGTTGTTTTGAAATAAAATTTCTTATGTCCACACGATGTTCCGTTATTTCGAAACAGTAAAACCTCGCTTGAAATTGAAATAGCCATTGTTTTGAAACATTGTTTTGAAACAACACCATTGTTTCAAAACAACATGTCCAAACAGCCTTATTTCAAAATAACCATTTTGAAATAACAGTCGTTTCAATAGCAGGCTTTCCCTGAATTCGAATTAATATTTTCTTAATTCAAATTAACTTATTTTGAAATAAGGACTTTGTTTCAAAATAACTCATTTCGAAATAACTTATTTCAAAATAACATTTTATGTGTGAACATAGCCTATGAGTCAATGAAATGAGATTTCTCTATACCATTATTTTTATCAGTGGTGGATAGTTAATTGTTTTCCTGGGCTGCACAGCAAAATGAATAGTTTCAGTAGTGGTGTATAGTGTATATACATCTTAAGAAGTGGCAGTGTGGTAAAGTTGATTTGAATGGTGCTTGCCTACCTCATGGGTAGTGTAAGGTGTAGTTCACTAAAGTTTGTATTTAAAAAAAATCACAAACATTGAAATTCTTGAAGTTGCTGAAGACATGCCTGTTCTATTTCAAATGTTGGAATTGCAGCAAGTTTTGGTTTGTTTCAGTGTCACATTAGACACATGGTAATCATCCTGCTTTATTTTGTACTAGGAGTGTTTATTTTAAAAGAATCTTCAACTTGCTTGAGCCTAGTTTGATGCACTGCTTTGCAGTGATGGATGGGAGATGTACATTCAGTTGCCAGGGCCATTCTCCTTTTCTTCAAGACTGTGGTGCAACTTTCTCTGAATCCTCTGGAAAGAGAAAATGTCTTGTGTTCCTCAATACTGACTTCTCTGTCCAGTTAAGTAGCACTGTTGATGAGATTCCCTTTGGAGCCCATTCTGGTTGTGGTCCAGCAGGATTATGACTGTGAGTAGCAATCTGCAAGATCATCATGGCCACAACATGGGGCCATGACAGAGAGCAAATGAATATTACTGAAATTTGCAAATAATATCAAGATGGTTGGTTAAAATCAGCTGAACCTGATAATTATAGTAAACACAATTTAAAACCAATGTTGTAAAAAAAATAGGCAGAATATTGATGCAGTATTATTCAGGTAGTTATTTCTGTACTGGATTGTAACTAAAATTCTAAAATTTGTCTTCAGCCTTATACATCTGGTATTCCTTTTGGTACCTATGAGTGGTAACTGCTCTTACAAAAGTAGATCCAAATCTCATCTAAAAGCTAGCTCATGCCCACACTGTCCACCTTCTTTTGTTTTTGTGTGATGGGACTGGAGAGTCCAGATATTCTTCAAAAGTGTGGAATGTTGAAAAAAAGTTGAGAATTCCTCATTGCCTGAGCATTTTCTGCCTCTTACAGTGCTGAATTTTGAAGCAAAGATGTTTTCTTATGGTCAATGAATGGGAGGGGAACAACTTTCAAATTCAGACCAAAAGTTAGGTATGAAACCCCACTTTTGGGTGTATCAATCAAGCACTTAATGTACTTTAAATGGGAATTGACATCAGTGTCAGGGGCAGGTAAGGTAACATGTTGTAAAGATTAGCATTCTGTTACATCAGAAGTCTTGCAGGATTTGCTCTGGAGGGGGCATGAAGTTATGGAGTACGGCCATTGTTCAGGACCCACCACTTCTCTTTCATTGTGGAGCTCATACCATGTGCAGTACTTGTGGAGGAGTTTCTAACAGGCCAGAGGAAGTAAACGAGTGTAATGCTTTTCTCTGTCTTTCATCATGTTTACCACAAGAGATGAATGAGAATATGGCTTTTTAATTTTAGAAAAGATAATGCTTTTCTTTCTTTATAGCCCAAAACAAAAAGTGTAACATATCCACTACCTCTGGTAGCCTTAACACCAAAGGTCATGCTTGATTGCTGGTTGAACATTTTCCACCACAATGATTTTTTCTTGGAAAATGTAGCTTCCACAAAACCAAAATTTTGTGTCCTGAACCCACTTTAAGTCCTTCCCACTGGATCACTTCGCATGTTCAGCATGCATCTCCTGGCCATCCATGTCTGTCTCTGTGAGAATCCATTAAAACCCGTCAGTTATGTTTCATTAGACTTTACACAGAGTCTTTGATCAAAAGTCTCATGTAGAGAAGAGACCACATGAATATCATCTACTCATTATTTTCTGGAAATGCCCTTCCAGCCTTCTGTTTCCAAGGTAATGATATGTCAAAAGACTTAACAATAGCTATTTCTTCAGATGAAGTATGGTGATCAGTTTTTGATCTGTATTATTGTTCCTTTCTAATGATGCTAAGTCATCCCTCCTTATGTCTGTCTATCCTGGGTATCTGGGAGAGCCCCCATTATCCTAAAATTTGACACACACCCCCTTGCTATCTTCAATCTATTTATTCTAATGCTATGTCTACACTAGTACTTTTCTTGGTATTACTTAGGTCTCTCAGGTGTTTGAAGAAACCATGTATCCTGAGCAACGTGTGTTACACCAAGAGAAGTGCCAGTGTGGATAGTGCTGTACAGGGATCTCACAAAACTGGGTGAGTTGGCAACAAAATGGCAGATGAAATTCAGTGTCAATAAATGTAGAGTAATGCACATTAGAAAGCATAATCCCAGCTATACATTAAAAAAATGATGAGATCTAAATGAGATGTTACCCCTCAAGAAAGAGATCTTGGAGACATTGTGGATAGTTCTCAGAAAAAGTTCAATGTGCAGCAGCAGTCAAAAAAGCTAACAATGTTGTGAATCACTAGGAAAGGGACAGATAATAAGACAGAAAATATCATAGTGCATTTTTCTAAGTCCATGGTACAACCACCTCTTGAATACTGCAAGGAGAGCTGGTTGCCCCATTTCAGTTCAGAAAAGGTCAACAAAAATAATTTTGGGCAAGGAAAAGCTTCCAGATGAGGATAGCAGGAGCGTCGTTGCACTGGGAAAAGACCCAGGGCCCGGGCTCAGGGCCCAACCCCATCTTCTGGCCCTGATCCGAAGTTGGGGCCCTGGGCTCCTGCCACTGCCAGCCCAGCCCCTAATCCCCAGCCAGGGGTGGGGATGGGTGATCCAGGCTGGGAGAGGCATGCACTGCCACGTCTGGCCAGACCCCAGATACCTGGCTGGGGATGGGGCCCGGAGAGGCAGGGGGCGTGCCAGCCATTTGGGGCACTGGTGCTGGGACTCACAGCACATGCCCGTTATGCTAGGTGCCAGCAATGCCCCTAGAGGAGAGATTAATAAGACTGGGACTTTCCAGCTTGAAAAAGAGACAGTTAAGGCGGCTATGATGGAGGTCTTATAAAATCATGACTGGTTTGGAGAAAGTAAATAAGGAGGTTTTATTTATGCCTCATGAGACAAAAACTAGGGCTCACCAAATGCAATTAATAGTTGGCAGGTTTAAAACACACAAAGTGTTTCACCACACAAGGCACAGTGCTACATGGAACGTCTTACCAGAGGATGGTGTGAAACCAAGACTAATGCCATTCAAAAAGACTAAAGTTACTAGGGGCTAGCTCCATCCATAGTTATCAGCAAGGATTGGCAGGGATTGCTGTTTACCAGAGGCTGGGAATGGCTGCTGTCATGAATCATTTGATGATTACTGTTCTATTCATTCCCTCTGAATCACCTGGCATTGGCCTTTGTTAGTGGACCAGATACTGGGTTTGATGGCTCATTGATCTGACCCCTGTATGACTATTCTTAGTTGGTGAAGCTATTGGCATATTTCTATTAAAGCTTTACAATTTTAGTGAAGCAACAATTTTTTAGCGGTGACTCAAAGTTCTTTATATTAAGCATCGCTGATGAAAGAACAATGATCCTTTCATTTGATAACACTTTGTAGGTGTATTTACTGATCCCTCATAGCTGGCATATTTTTTGTCCATCTACAGGTTTGGCCATATGCCAGGCTTATGCAAGCATTTGTAACCAGTTTAAATCAGCAATAAGGTGACTGATGTTTTCTCGTGTATCTCATAGTGTTAGCGTGTATCTTTTGCTCTTGCCAGAGCTGAAGCTTGTTATCTCTTGTTGGACTAGACTGTCCAAATTACATCATTTCATTCGGAAACTACAACAAATTAATGGCTTTTTAAAGGCAGCTTTACAGAACACAACTCTGCTACAAGAATGACTGATTGCAAAACCCCTGTCTTATGCTTCAGTTACCTTATTAAATTGTCTCTGAAGTATCTTCTTTAAAAGACTTAATGCTAGTCATATCATCGATCCAAAAATCCCCAGACTTGTTTTGCTGTTTCTGTAGAGTTGGGTGACAAATGTCCTTGTGGTCACTAAAAGATACAATAAAAATGAGTCTAGTTTAAACACAGTGCTAATCCCACAGTAATTTATTTTATTTCATCTATTTTATTATCTGTACAGTAAAGCAGATTCACTGAAAAAAGGTAAGGAATGTGAATTAGCTATACATTTTGAAGTCTAATTAGCGAATCACAAAAACATTTCATGTAATTGTCATTAAAATTAAAGGTACTGGTGATAAATGGCAAGTAGTTCCAGTGGCAATAATTCCTCCCTCCTAGAAATGTGTCACTTCATAAAACATGAATTGGGTTTCTAGCTTCATATATGTTTTACTATAAGTGAAAAAAAATCAGTAATTGTCAGACTGGATGGTTCTGAGATTTGGTAACAGGATACAAAGCCTCTTACTTTGAAATCACAAGATTGACTTCAAGTACTCAACCTATGAGCAGCCATAAGTAGTTATTATGTAACAGTTTTTGATAGATGGATATGCCCTGAGCAGAGTTCATTTCCTGCTGGACTGGTGTTCAATTCAAAATCAACAAAAAACCAAAACTAGCACACTTGCTAGTCATCTCAACTGAGGGCAAAAACAGAACTGGTCACAGAATGAACATCCCATTTAAGGGTGACTCTCCAGCCCTACAACTGCTTGGCACTATTCTGGCAGCACCAGACTGCCTTAAATCCAGTTTAGACCATATGCCCTGAATAAGTGGGGCAACTGGGGCAATCCTATAGTGACACAGGGCACTCTGGCCCTGTGCTCACATCTGCTTTCGATGCTCACTTTCTCAGGCTGAAAGTTATGCTAGAATCTCAGCCAGTCTTTGATGTCCAGGTGGCAACAAAGGCAAATGGAGATGGGGAGGGTTATCTGTAACTAGGAAAGTGTGTGACCACTCCTTTCAAGTGCTACTTATTAACCTTGGCTCTCTCAGTTAGATATTAGGCTACTGTAATGTACTTTACCTGAGACTATCACTTAAGACCATTTGGAAGGTTGTTAGTTTAGAATCTGGCTGCGGTACTTCATGCAACGGGCATATCACACTTGCCTTCTGTGGTCTAGGTTGGTTTCAGCTTCACTTTCAGATAGTTTGTTGTTCTTAACCTACCATATAAGGCCCAAATGTTTGGGGGTGGGGATTGGTGTCAGGCTTTCTTGAGAGGCCATGTTCCTGGACATTTTTGTAAGGAATGACTTGCTCAAATAACTCTTCTTGTCTTTTCTTCTTACTCTGATGGAGCTTGGACCTGTTGATCTTTTGGGCATGCTGCAAGGCCTAGCTGTATACCGGGGATTTTGTGAAGGGATATGAATTGGCAAGGTTTGCAGAGTGCAAGTTTTTGTATTGGCTATTATTGTATGGGTTGCTTTTTAGGCTTTGATTATGTTGTCTTTTAAATATTAAAAGAATGTTTTGATAGATGCTTTTTAAAATTCTAGATAAAGAATCACTTCCAGATGTTGACCTCATTAGGCATAAAAATTCTAAGGATTAGCAGTGATCAAGTAAGAGCTTAGTGCAGAAAACTTTCAAGCAGTTCTGGTCCCTGCCAGATTTTGAGTTACCTGTCTATTTCATATAGAAACACCTATTTTTAAAACAAACATTCTGTTAGGAAACTAAGTAAAGAAGACAAGTGAAGCACAGGTGAAGTGATTGCAGACCAGGAGCTAGGTGTGTGAAGCAGCTTGATGCTCTTTCCCCCACATTTGTAACTAAGTGAACCACTAGCATCTCCATAAAGAGACTTGCTCAAGATAAATGTATCAATTTATCCTTATTTCTGTGATGGAAATTTTACCCTTTTACTATCCTTTTGTGCTTGGGCAGTAAAAAAAAAAAAAAAAAAAAAGCAGCAGCCACATACTGGTCTAAAATTTTTTTTTTTTACTTGGCTAAGTTATGCAAAGCAATGCTGCTAAATTATTCTTAGATGAAATAGCTCTTTGGTAACTGATTGAAGCATACCACATCAAAATTTCTAACTTATGTCTGTGGTTGCTTAACTGCTTTCCTTATCAGCATGATTGCTAAAAATTCAGGAAATCATGAACTTAAACTAAGATTTATATCACATTACCCTTACTTTACATGCTTTAGCACCCAGAGATCATCAGAATCAAATTTTCACAGCTCTTTTTCAACTCCAATATGTAATCTGAACTCAAACATTAGCTAGCATAAGGATTGTCTACAGCTGAAAAGTTCCAAAGGGGCAGCTGTGTAAGTTCAGTTCTGTAAAACAAGCAAGGAGTCCTGTGGCACTTTTAGAGACTAACAAATTTATTTATTGCATGAGCTTTTGTCAGATGCTTTGAAGTGGGATTTTCTGGGAATAAGAGCAGCTTGTTCCTGTTTAGCTTAATCCATTTTCAAATTATAGTTATTCCAGAACTATTCCATGTGTAGACAAGCCCTAAAATAAATTATCTACAGACCTATGTGTAGTCGCAAAATCTATAGTATGCTACTTGTACATATATAGCCCATAAAAAGTCTATCAGTTGGATCTGAGGCATTGCACTGGGATTCCCTAAAAGGGAATGAGTTAACTGTCATTACAGCTATTTCACTGTAAATTAAACTTCTATGTTGGAATTTCTCGAGGTTTTTAACAAGTGCATACCTATGGGTGTGAATAACTGTCTTCACGGATGTCATTGTTGATGCATATCAGTCAATTTCACTCTCACTCAGAGAGAGCCCCCAATTCCATTCCATTATAAACATTAACAAATAGGTGAAATGAAACAGGAGACTAGAAAAGCCATGGGAAGTTGGGACTGTGAGTGCTGGAGCACAGGGGCAATATCTAGAGATGTCAGAGGACTTGCTGGGGAGACCTGGCTGAGCTGTGATGAATCTCCTTTGGTTCCTGGAAATGGAGCATTGTGTGCTGGTGAAACATACACAGTATATCTTCAAAAAAAGCAAGGAATCTTGTGGCACTTAAAGACTAACAGATTTATTTATCGCATGGCCTTTCATCCTTGCTTTTGTTGCTTTACTAGACTAACACAGTTGCTCCTTTGGAACCTGAGTATATCTTCCGTTCACTCCAGTCTGATGAACCATAGCAAGAAAGGATGTATTGTCTGAGCTGAGTGTTAGGCCTGCTTCTTCCTTTGTGAACTTTGTGAAGGTTAGGGGGGACGTGTTGGGTTGTGCAGTATATGTTCTGGAAGTAGAGGGAACCAGGATACTAAGGAGGCTGCAGAAAAGCCCCATTTTTAATTTATATATCAATGCCTCCATGCATATGGATGGGATTTCTCACTGACTTATTGCCTGGTGCTTGAGGAAACTGAGGCAACAGCTCTGTGGGGAATCCTTGGCGTGCTGGAGGCTTGGCACATACAGAATTGGCTCTCAGTGGAGATGCTGCCTAGTGACGAAGATACCAGGAAAGGAGAGAGAATGGGCTTTGTTCTGCCCACCTTTTTGAGTTGCTCAACAGATATAATCTGTATTTGCATTAAGTACAGTAGCGTGATTCTTTGTAAGGCATCATTTTTCTGATCATACTATGCCCTCATTAGACTGGAAAATCTGTATAAGTGAGTCACTTTTATGAGGATAAAGGAAGTAGGGCTCTAGTGAATTGTGGATTTTAAAAGTTTGTCTATTTTGGTCCAAACCTACTGGCTTGTGGCAGACCTTGTTTGGACAAGAAAGAAGTGAACAGTATTTCAAATGGACCAGACGTTCTGAGCATTGCTCCATTTGTGGACATTGCTGTTGGTAGTTTCCTGTACAGTAATCCAAGATAGCTTCAGTTTATGCAACTAGGAAGAAATTTCAGTTCTGATAAATAACTACTCTTATTTTCTTTCTTCTATAGAGACTAACTCCAGCAAGTTTTAGTATGGCTGTTGTTCAAGAGAAACCCTGAAATTCCTGTTCTGGAGACTAAAAAATGGAACTAGAGATGCATGAAAAGTTTGTTTGTTTATTTATTTGTTCCCGGTGATTCTGAGAAAAAAATCAAAGTAATTTAATTGAATCAAAGAAAATCCATTTTGTGATTGAACAAAAATGTCATTTCACCTGACTGTTTCACAAAATGGGACCAAAGTGTATGGTGTTGTGGTATATCAATTGTGTCCGTCTTTTATAAATTTAATTATTCATACAAAGTTGAGAGATTGAGAAAAATGGATGTGCTGCAGCCCAGTGGGTAGGGCAGGGCACTCACCTGGAAGGTTAGAGGCCCAAGTTCAAATCGGGCAGGGTGGGACTGAACCCTGGGCACCTACATCCCTGGTAGGTGGTCTAACCATTGAAATAAAAGTTATCAGGGGCTGTAACTGCTGCCTCTTCCTCCACCTATATTGTAAATCTGACCTTAAAAGATTTTTTTGGATAAAACTATTCAATGAACTTGTGTCAAATTTGTGAACAGTTTTGGATAGACTGAAACTGCCTTTTTTTTTTTTAAACAAATAAACTGTTGGTCCTTAAAAATAATGTGCCTAACTCTGGGTGGGACCCCAACAGAAAATACCTGAATCAGGAAGTTTAACTCACAGAATATTCACTTTATAATATTAATGCAAACTTTCCAGAAAAGTGACAGGTTATGTCTATGATATAGGCTGTGAGATTTAACTTGTGCTGAAGGGATGTAAGTCTCACACACAGTTCTGTGATGTACCCTGAAATATTATTTAGAGAGACAAAGTAGATGAAGTGATATCTTCTGTTGGACCAATTTCTTTTATTGAGAGAGACAGATTTCACCTGACCTGAAGAAGAACTCAGTATAAACTTGACAGCTTATCTTTCTCACCAGCGGAAGTTTGTCTAATAAAAGATATTACTTCATCTACCTTGTCTTTCTTAATATCCTAACACTGATATGGCTACAACAACATAGGATGCATATTGCTTTTTAGTAAGTCAGTTGTTTTAGAAGTGCAATGGAATGGAAATTTTTTCAAGATTTTTCACTGACTCTGTGCGCTTGTGAGATTGACATAACTGTGAGACTGGAGCAGGGTAGGACAAGAAGGATGGAGTGGACATTACAGGCACTTGTGTGATGAACGAACAAATATCTGCAGGCACAGAGGTCTTGTGTCGTTGGCCTCTGTTGTAAGTTGTGTAGCAGTCTCTCGTTTATCATTAATAATACTTTTTTTTTTGCGTTAGTGTTATTGTCAAGATGTCTGGAGTGGCTCACTACCATAAGTGCCAACCTGTGGGCAAACTGCTAAGAATCAAGGTACAAACCCCAAATTGATTTTGTGTTCTATACTTAGATCTCACCAATCAAGTATCACATGTGAACACCTCAAGCACTAGAACAGCCTTAACTTGGTCACAGATAGCTCAGAATATCCAAGGTGACTATCTGGCTTCTGTGATAGATGATACCTGATACTAAAAATCACTCCCAGTCCCAAAGGATCAGTCATTTACCTCAAATCAAGTCTACCTCAGATCTTACACCAAAGACAATATTTGTCGTCAATTCTAAAATAAAGTAACTAAAGATTTATTAACTTGCAAAAGAGAAATTCATGAGTTATTTGTATGATTAAAGGAGGTAAACATACAAACAAATTAGTCTTAAATTTCTAAAAGTAATAGAAGCTGCTGTAATGTGCAAGCTCTATTCATCGTTTAGGGCTAACCTAAGCTAAACAGCCAGAGACCCCTTCCTTATGCTTAGAAGACTTGCCCTCTCCCCGAAGCAGCATATAGTTAACAGTCTTCTTGACAAAGATTTTTCCTTTCCTGCCCAGAGTTCAAGGTGATGGGATGAGTGTTTCTTCAAATCTCTTCCTTAGGGATGGAATAGGAGCAATCAACAAAGTCTGCTGTCCACTGATGTTTCTCAATTGTGTGTCTGGTGTGGATGACCTTCTTTTGTTGGAGAGGAGAGTCAAACTGGTTTCCAGATATGCATTCATCAGTGTTCTTTAAGATCGAGAGAGAGATCTTGGCATCAGATGACACACGATCTACCAGTGTCACATTGGGTTATCATACAGATGCCCTAATCAGGATCATGGCTCAGTTATGCTGAGTACAAACACATGGGACACCTGCCCTCTGGAGCTTAAGTTTAAATGAAGCTTAAGCCTTTTTTAGGTTTTGAAGAGAGAGTGATAGAATTTGTGCCTGAAGTTAATCTGTTGAATGTCAGTGGTGGAGTGAAGGCATGGTTTTATGGTTAATCTGCTTATCTTTGACTCATCAGAACAAGAGACTCTTGGAGGAAAGATAATATCGAAAGCTCCAAAGGGGTAGCTGTGTTAGCCTACTTCAGCAAAACAAGCAAGTCCTGTGGCACTTCTAAAGACTAACAAATTTATTTATCACATGAGCTTTCATGGGAGAAAATCCCACTTCGTCAGACACTTTGAAGATGGGGAACTTGCAGAATGGAAGGAAAACAAATGCAGGGTAGTGTAAGTCATAGGATCAGGTCAAACTGTTACAGCAAATCAAAGGCATTGTTTATATTCAAACACTGGGGAAGAGCATATGAAGGTAGGTGAGGTCAAATTACCTGTTGTAATGAGAAAAAATAATATGGAAAGTGAGTGATCAACTGTTATGACCTGCACCAAATATGTCACGTTTTCTTTCTTGCAGAGGATAGAAAGTGACTGCATCGGTATGAAGTCCAAGCTGGTCTCCCTACTGGAAGAAAAGGTAAAAGGACTATAGCCCCAACTATCAATCCTGTGTTGCATCAGAGAAAATGAAGATTTTCTGGATAGGAATCATGATTTGTTACAGCACACACTGCATGAGGAAGAATCAAAGAGGGCTGTGCAGGGGAAACCTGAAGAGTGGAAAAGAAAATCGGCAGCATGTGACCTTTAGAAGAAGAAAGAGGAGAACCCATATATTCCCAGTGAATATACAGGAGAGTAATGGTTTTCAGGTTCTCTGTACAGGTATTACAGAGGAGTTTAGTTTGAAAGATTCATATGAGGGAAAGGATCAGGAGGAAACCACATCAGTCAGAAGGCATGGGATGCATTGTCCTAGGAATGGGGGTTCCACGATGACCACTCCCAAAAGGAAGAGAGAGGGTCGTGGTTGGAGAGTTCCTCCTAAAGGGGACAGTCATCCATCTGCTGTCTGGACCGAGAAACTTAAGAAGTGTGCTGAGAATCTAAGAGAGACTTTTATCAAGCACTCAGACCTCTTCTTTCATCTCCACATGGGCACTATGATACTGCTAAGAACAACCTTGAGTAGATCACTTATGACTACATGACTCAACAAAGAAGGATAAAGCAGTTTGAGGCCTAAGGGGCATTCTCATCCATCCTTCCCGTTGAAGGAAAAGGCCCAAGTAGGGACCGTCAAATTGCAGAAGTAAATGTGTGGTTATAAAGGAGGTTCCAGAGAGAGGACTTTGGATTCTTTGGCCATAGGATGTTCTTCCAGGAAGAATTGCTAGGAAAAGATGAGATCCACCTAACAAAGAGAAGGAGTACGGAAAAGCATCTTTGAATGCAGGCTGGCTAACTTAGTGAGGAGGGCTTTAAACTAGGTTCACTCGGGGACAAGAACCTCATTCTGGAGGGAAGTGAGACACCAGGAAAACGTGCAAGGAGGTGGGTGCAACAGAGAGAGCCTTGTGATTTCATACTGAGAAAGTAGGGCAATTGGCTAGTTATCTTAAAGTGCCTGTACATGAACACAAGAAGCCTAGGAAACAAGCAGAAGGAATTGGAAGTCCTGGCACAGTCAAGGGACTGTGATGTGATTGGAATAACCAAGACTTGGCGTAACTCACACAACTGGACCACTGTCATGGATGAGTATAAACTATTCAGGAAGGACAGGGAAGGGAGAAAGGGTAGAGGAGTTGCACTGTATGTAAGACAGCAATATGATTGCTCAGAGCTCCAATATGAAACTGGAGAAAAGCCTGTTGAAAACCTCTGGATCAAGTTTAGAGGTGAGAACAAGGGCAATGTCATCATGAGTGTCTATTATAGACCACCTGATCAGGAGAATGAGGGAAACAAGGTTTTCTTCCAACAACTAGTGAAAGTTTCCAGATCACAGGACCTGGTTGTTATGGGGAACTTCAACCACCCATACAACTGCTGGGAGAGAGCAATACAGCAGAGTACAGATGATCCAGGAAGTTTTTGGAGAGTGTTGCAGGCAACTTGCTGGTGCAAATGCTAATGGAACCTATGAGAGGTTTCTGCTCACAAACAGGGAAGAACTGATGGGGTAAGTAGAAGAGCTGGTAACCTAGGTGGCAGTGACCATGAGACGGTCAAGTAAAGGATACTGACAACAGGAAGAAAGGAGACAGCAGAATACAGACACTGGACTTCAGAAAAGTAGACTTTGACTCCCTGAGGGAGCTGATGGGAAGGATCCCCTGGTTGGCTAATATATGGGGGGAAAGGAATCCAAGAGACCTTGCTTTATTTAAAAGAAACTTTATTGTGGGCACAGTAACAAACCATCCCAATGTGCAGAAAGAATAGCATATATGACAGGCAACCAGCTTGGCTTAATAAAGAAGTCTTTCGTGAGCTTAAACACAAAAGAAGCTTACAAGAAGTGGAAGCTTGGCCAGATGACTGGGGAGGAGTACAAAAATAGCGCTTGAGCGTGCAGGAGTGAAATCAGGAAGATCAAAGCACAACTAGAATTGTAGCTAGCAAGGGATGTGAAGGGTAACAAGAATGATTTCTACAAGTATGCTAGCAACAAGAAGAAGGTCAGGGAAAGTGTGGGCCCCTACAGAACAGGGGAGGCAATCTAGTGACAAATGATGTGGAAAAAATTGAAGTACTCAGTCTTTCTTTGCTTCTGTCTTCAAAGACAAAGTCAGTTTCCAGGTTACTGCACTGGGCAGCACAGAATGAGGAGGTGGTGAGCAGTCCTCAGTGCTGAAAACAGATTCAGGACTATTTAGAAAGGCAGAACAAGCACAAATCCATGAGGCTGATTTCAGTTTATCCGATGTATTGAGGGAGTCGCCTGATGTGTTTGCAGAGCCACTAAGCATTATTTTTGAAAATCTGTGGCAATTTGGAGAGGTCCCAGGTGATTGTAAAAAGGCAAATATCATTCCCATATTTATAAAAAAGAAGGAGGAAGATCGGAGAACTATAGACTGATCAGCCTCATCTAAGTCTCTGGACAAATTAGGGAGCAGGTCCTAAAGAAACCCATTTTGAGGCACTTGGAAGAGAGGAAGGTGATCAAGAACAGCCAGCATGCATTCACCAAATGAAAATCATGTCTGATTGCTTTCTATGACGAGATGACGGGGTCTATGGATGCCCAGAAAGTGATGAGTATGATATACCTTGTCTCCCACAGTCTTCTTATCAGCAAGTTAAACAAATACAGGTTGGATGAATGGACTCTAAAATAGAAAACTGGCTAAATCATTGGGTTCAATAGATAGTGATCAACACTTCAATGACTAGTTGGCAGCCTGTAACAGGTAGAGTACCCCAGGTGTTGGTGCTGGGGCTGGTTTTGCTCAAATCTTCATTAATGATCTGGAGGATGGGGTGGATTGCCCAAACAACAATTTGCAGATGATGCTAAGATGTGGGAATGGTGGATACACTGGAGGGCAAGGATGTGATAGAGTGACCTAGACAAATGAGAGGATTGGGCCAAAAGAAATCTGATGAGGTTCAACAAGGAGAAATATAGAATTCTGCACTTAGGACAGAAGAATCCCGTGCACTGCTACAGACTGGGGACTGACTGGCTAGGCAGTAATTTTGTAGTAAAGGACCTGGGGTTTACAGTGGACGAGAAGCTGGACATGAGTCAACAATGTGCCCTTACTGCCAAGATGCAAATGGCATATTGGACTGCATTAGCAGAAGCATTGCCAGCAGATCGAGGGATGTGATTATTCCCCTCTGCTCAGCACTGGTGAGGCCCCATTTGCAGTACTCTGTCCAGTTTTATTTAGCACCCCATTGCATAAAGGATATGAACAACTACAGTCCAGTGGAAGGCAGAAAAAATTATTAGGAGGCTGGAGCACATGGCTTATGAGGAGAGGCTGGGGGAACTAGGTTTGTTTATTCTGCAGAAGAGAAGAATGAGATGGGATTTGATAGCAGACTTTAACAACTTGAAAGGGCATTCCATGGAAGATTGAACTAGGGATGTTCTCACTGGGAGTAGATGACAGAACTAGGAGCAATGGTCTCAAGTTGCAGAGGGGCAGGTCTAGGTCAGACATTAGGAAAAGCTTTCTCACTAGGAGGGTGATGAAGCACTGGAATGCGTTACCTAGGGAGGTGGTGGATCTCCCTCCTTAAAGGTTTTAAGGCCCAGCTTGACAAAACCCTGGCTGGAATGATTTAGTTGGGGTTGGCTCTGCTTTGAGCAGGGAGTTAGACTACATGACCTCATGAGATCACTTTCAACCCTAGTCATCTGATTCTGTGAATTGCCGGATTGGATCAAACCCAAGTTTCATCGAATCCCACACCTTGTGTCTGACCCTGGCCAGTTCCAGCTGCTTCAGAGGTAGCTATAAGAACCCAGCAGTAGGCAGCTGAGTGCTAATCTGTGTCCCATGCTGGAGCTTCCTCTGTTATCTAATTAGTTTCATCTTTGTTAAGGAGCTGAGTTGGTTAGCCCTCACCTAAGTCCATTCAGTACTGCTGCTGGTCTCTCTCTGTCTCATCTCTTGCTGTGGAGAGGGAAACTGAGAGCACTTAGGACTCTTGAGCAGAATCCTGGCTGTTAGGAAATGAACATTGCCACAAAGTAAGAGTTCTTTACCATCTCTGGTACTCTCCAGTTCACTGCTGTGAGACTACCACCTTTCATGCTGAACAGTATTTTCTCATTGTTTCTTTGTACTTTCCGATCTGTTTGCATTCATCTGTTGTCTCTCATCTTACTCATTCAGTGTAAAACTTCTGTTGTTCTTATGCTAGGCACTGTGCAAACATAGATCACTGGGGGCCTCCAGCCTTCTAGGGCTCCTAGATGCTACAATAATACAAATAAATAATAGTAAATTTCATGTATTGTTATGGTGACTTTTTATGCTTAGGTAGCCTATGCCAATGAAGATTTTTATGGAAGTATTCTTCCACTTTCACCAACGGAGGAGGTAGAAAGCTCTTTCCCCTCTATAAATATAAGGACTCACATTTTGTAATCCAAGAACAACAGGGGGTGGAATCAAATGCTCAGCCATACACAAGAGAACATTATAAGCATCTGTAGTATATGTATTTTGTTTTCAATACATCATCTGGTACTTTACTACACTCTGTCTTAACGCAGGTGCTGATACATTGATGGGACTTGCCTTTCTATAAACCTTTTTTAAATACGAAGAGCAGATTGAGAATCTTTTCCAATAGTGCCTCTTATTTGTTGGAATAAAAAGTGTTAAACCAACTTTTCAGTGTACAATACTTCCGTTACACCCTAACATTTTTTTCCCCTGACTATAGGGATGCCATCCAGGATTATTCATGGAGTGGGGCTACGTATGAGATAACATTTAAGGGTCTTCTCAGATTACATCTAGGTTTTTTAAACAGTATGCCAGTTTACAACTGAGATCCATATTGTTTTACCCATTTGTAAGTAATTTTATTAAAGCATTTAGGTTGTGTGCTTCTTGAACAATATAAAAGAAAATAAACTCCAGAAATTACCTTTTTCACATTAACACTACTCTTTAAAGAGACTGTATTATTTACATTTTATTTTACACAACTCATTTATTGCAGAAAACATAATGGGAAAATGAAAATTTATAAGAAATAGTTATTACATTGAAATATTTACTAATTACTCAAATAAGAAACTTATTGTATATTAAAGGGAAAAATATTTGCCAGAAATACATTATTAAAATCTCTGAAGTTTAATCTGTATAAAGTTTTCGTATTCTTTTACATTTATCATCTTTCCATTCTTTTCAGTTCCATCCCTAAGAAGCTCATTTGCAACTGTATTTATGACAAATAAATGATGACTATGGGCAAATCTAACCGCATTAATGTTTGCCAGGTGTCATGTTCAACAAGATAAGCAATTATATCTCCCAGCGTATTTTTTGAGTTACACATGCTGCACATATCAGATGTTGTCAACATTTTGGCATAGAATTACATAGACCAGATTACTGGATACACCCTCGTGACTCTAAAATGTTGCATGCCATACTACTTCTAGGAGCAGAGTGAAGAAACGTTGTTTCATTCCTTTTGTGCACCTGTTAAAAAATTGTATTTTTTTCTCTGTGTATTCTATTGATGCCAAATTCAGATTAGTACAGAAAAAGGAGATTCACCAGAGTAATGTTCAGCATTGTGTTAGATTAGAGCACAGAAGACTAAAAGTACAGGTTTCACTGTCTTAATAAATTATATTCCTATATCAGACATTCACCTTGGAATGCCCAGCCCAGCCCCTCATCCCTACATCCACCTGATTGGTTATTCTAAAAAGAATAATAAATAGAATTGCTAAAGTAATAATCAACAGAAACATTGGAACAGAAAGATTAATTTTCTTCAGTAATCTAGCTAGTGACTTAAAAAGCAAACAACTGTGGTAGTCTGAGATAGCTGTGTAAGTGAAATGGGCAGGATTTAACTCTATTTCTCTCAGACTGCAGTCCAATCATATTAGTTCCAGTACCCCTTCTCCAGAGTACCCTGTTTCCTACTTTTTTCTCCACTGCAAGTCTATTTTCATAGAAAAAGTGTCTAAATTGAATGTCTCCTCTGACTATATGATTGTGTAGCTTAACAGCATCCCAAATGAAAGTGTTTATTTCATGAATTTAGAACACCTTAACTAGAATAACAAAAAGAGCCATAGGAGCTTTTTGAAAAGTGTTGTACATGTACTCTACCTTCAACTGCTGCTTTAAATTAAGATAGTAGTAAACGACTTCTCCTTCAATGTAAAAGAGGGGAAGAGAGGTCCCACCACAACATCCTCAATAGTTAAGCAAGCATTGTGTAGCAATATAATGTACTTTATATGGTGCAAATATTTATACACTGTTCTACTTACATATGACTCATTTCTAATTATAAATAATTGTTCATCTCAAGGGAGGGGTGGGGGTGGAGGACAGGAATTTGAACCAAGTACTGGCTTGTTTTGTTAGCTACTCAAAAGGTTTACTTTAAATTTCTGGTTATAAGATTTTCTTCTTGTATGGATCTCTCCTATGATGACTTATATTCTTCTTTCCTTTCTGTATGTGATAATACTCCTTATTTCCATGCACCCAGCACAGATTATTTTTAGGAGCTTATTAAGCTCACTAGATGGGAATCGAAACCACAACATTATACCTCACTTCAATGGTATCATGTCTAACCACTGCCATTCAGCTGGTACTTAAGTCATGTGTACTTAATTATATCTGTTGAATACTAGGCTAGAATTCTTTGCCCTTGAAGGTTATTGCAATATGTCATGTGTCAACTCAAGTCACCAGCACAAAATGTTTTCTTTTCCTTTTTTGGACATTTCTTGGTGGATGTAACAGCTCAGAATCACCTTAACTTAGTCACCTAATTTTAATATATAACATTAATGTGTAATATTACTAAAAAATGCCTTCTGGTCATGTGTACTGCTTGATCTACTACATCTAATCAAGGCTTTTCATATATGAAGGTAACTTGACTCTGAGCTAGACAAGATAAGTCACCCTTACATTTCTAGGATTTGAAATAGAGATGGAGTCTAAAAATCATAAAGGACATGATGAGCGCTTACAGCGGATCAGAATAGCTCACCTGTTTTGATGATCATTGTAAAAGAAGTAGAGGTTGTGTTGTGATATAATTTTTTTAAAAGAGCAAACATATTAAGTAATAATGTCTGAATCAAGCTAAAAGAGAATCTCCACGCACTGTGAATAGTGTGACCCACAATCTTGGTCATTTACCAATAGTTTTGTGGTCACAGACTGAAGAGCAACATAATCCTAAATACCTAGATAAGTGTGAAATTCAGTCTAACAGAAAGCATTGTTTTAGGAGTTCCTGATCTTCCCCATCTTTTAAAAAATGTCTTTAAAAGTTCTCAAGGCTGTGTCTACACTAGCAAATTAGTTTGAATTAAGGAGCCTTAATTCGAACTAATTCGAGCCCTGTCTACACTAGGTTTTGCTTATTTCGAACTAAATTTTTTTAGGCTTTTGATGGTTTTTGATAGCTTTAGGTTTTTTAGGCTTTTGATGGCTTTTAAGGATTGGTGTTCTTCTTAAGGTGCCACAGTTCCAGAAGAAAACATGTTTATTAGTGCCGACTCACTGTGACTATCCAGGCCCAGATTCATCAATTGGCTTTGGAAACTTTATGTTGCAGTGCAAAGCAGCAATAAAGGTAGCTTCAATGTTTGTCAGGTTAAGCTGAAGTGGAGCCAAGTAATCAGAGTGTACCAATGACTTTGATTCCCAATATCCAGTTTTATTCTTGTCAGTAGTAGGTAGCTTATACGTTCAGTTACACAATACTTTTTTCTAGTCATTCAGACAATAACTTTAATCAAACTTTCAAGCCTGGAGAATTCTTGCAGAAGTTGGTCTTCAGTTAAGTTTTTCTTCTTTAAAATCATATGCATTTTTGGAAGGAGTAGCAATTTTGCACTGTCAGGGATGAGACATGACTATCTGCAGGGCAGGAGGGAATTACTGGCCCTAGGCCCTGTTCTTGTAAAGGACTAGAAATGGGAAACTTGTAAAGGAGTTGGAGCACTTTTGAACAGCACCTTACACTGTTCAAAAGATCTTTAAGATCTTTGGAGGTTACCTGCAGTGGAGACTTTTATACTATAGAAGAAGTGGCTACAAAATCCCTAAGTAGAAAGTTTGTACATCCAAAGGGTCTCATGGTCCTCAGTAAAACAAATATGATTCTACAGATTAGACCTCAGTAGGTTTAATAAGGAGCAAAACTGTTCCTCCAAGGACATCAAGCTTGTCTGCAGAGCTCTCCAATCATTAACCCTGGAGATACAATTCTCAGCAGAATTGAAGAACATTTTGCAAGCAACAGGTGGACAACAGAATAGCATGCTGCCTTCCTGGACCCAAGACAAAAACCATTAATCTAAGACTGGATAGGCTTCTAAAGTTGTTGGGTGAGAATCCACTGGTGGTCGTTCAAATTATTACTAATGGCAGTGCATTTTGGAATATCTTGCAGATAGATGGCATCAAGGAACTCAGAAGCATGCTGAAGAAGAATGTCCATATGATCTTCTCTGAGGTTCTTCATGTCCAACAAGTAAAGGAAGACAGCATGCAGAAGATTGCTAGCTAGACAAGTTGTGTAATGTTTTGGTTTTGTGGAATATTGGTTCAGCTTCTCTGAGGAGAGGGACCTGTATAGTTTGGATGGCCTCCACCTCAGTAGAAGGGGAACTAATCTTGGGGACAGGCTTACTAGAGTAGTCAGAAGACTGAATTAAAAGGGGAGGGTGAAAAGGGGGAAGATATTAGCACTCAGCATGAAAGTGAGATGTTGAGAACAAAATTAATCAAGGAAACAAAGGCCAGAAAGAGAAGAAATTCTTGAATTTCCTGAACACCAATGCTAGGAGCTTGGGTAGCAAACAAGAGGAATTGGAATTGCTTATTTATGAGCATAAATTTGATTTAGTTGGTGTTCCTGAAACCTGGTGAGATGATTCTCACAAGTGGAATGTTAAACTCAACTGTTATAACCTATTTAGGAAGGATCAGGTGGATAAAACGGGGAGGGAGGGGAGGAGTGGAAGTCTCTCAAAAAATGGCATTTTCTCTTTCCAGTTCTCTGATAACTCAGAAGTAAGTCATCTTGAATGCATATGGATCAATGCTTATCCCAACAGACAAAGCTTGGTATATTTTATGGTAGAATAACCACTAGTATGGGTGGTTCTATCCCTTTTCTCAGCAGTTTGTCCTGAATCTGGTATCCTCAGCTGTGACCCCTCAGGCACAATCACAGATGGATAATAGTTGGCATCTGCTACAGACCACCAAATGACACCAGACAAGAAGATGATTGGCTTCTTATGCACCTATTTATAAAATGTAGGGGGGAAAAAGTTGCCTGATCATTGGGAACTTCAATTTGAGTGGCGTATGTTGATCACCTGTGGCCAGTACTAACACATCCTTGAATTTCTAAATGTTGCAGAGGACAATATCCTAACTCAAAGTGTTGCTGCTAACATGGGCGAACCACTGGTAGACCTTGTCCTAGCAGATAGAGAGGAACTGTGCACAGAACTAAACTTACTGGAAGCTTAGGAACAAGTGATCGTGACTGGATTACATTTGTAATGGGCATGCAGCTTAAAGTACAGATCAGTATTATATATATATCTGGTACTTTAATTGGGCCAGTTTCACAAAGCTGAAAACAGTTATGAGCCAAATCATCTGGGAGGAAGAATTCAATCAGAAAAATGTAAATGATAATTAGGAATCATTTTAAAACCCCTTCCTGATGCTCCAAAAGCCATAATCAAAGAAGAAGGCAGCATTGGTTAAAAAACTGGCCTAGTTTAGTGGAGAAGTGAGAGCAGCTACTTTAAAAAAAAAAATCATGGAACAAATGGGAGAGAGGAGAAGTTGAGCATAATGAACAGAAATCAGAAGTGGAGGCAGTGGTGCAGAGAAGTCTCTTTACCTCTATATTAGCCACTGCTGCAAACATACCTGGAATATTGTCCAGTTCTGGTGTCTGTGATTCTAGAAAGAAGCTGATAAATTGGCTAGGATTCAGAAAACCCAGCCACGAGAATGATTAAAAGGTTAGAAAAGATTCTTTATAGTTATAGGCTTAAAGAGCTCAATCTGTTTCACTTAACAAAGGGAAAGTGAAGGGGTGACTAGGTTGTGGTCTGTAAGTATCTACGTGGAGAACAGATATTTAATAATGAACTTTTCAGTTTGGCAAAGAAAGGTATAACATGATCCAATGGGTGGAGGTTGAAGCTAGACAAATTGAGACTGGATATAAGGTGTAAAATTTTAACAGTGAGACTAATTATCCATTGGAACAATTTAACAAGGCTTGTGATGGATTCTCCATCGCTGACAATTTTTAAATCAAGATTGGATTTTTTTCCTAAAGGATATTTCTGGGAATCATATAGAGTAAGTTCTACAGCCTGATGTGAACAAGAAGTTAGACTAGGTAACCACACAGATCTCTTCTGGTCTTGCAATCTATGAAACTATATCAATTTTGATAATGTACAAACCGACTCTCCCCTTCTGTGGAGAAACTTCCAAAGAGATTCCTGAAGGACAAGAAAACTCTGAGATTAACCTCACAGCATTCTCTATGCCACTACTGAATGTAGAAAGGCATATTTTTTAGGGGAAAAAGAGGCAACAAGATACTGTGAAACATATAGACAAGTAACTTTGAAGTATTACAATTCTTAAGGGGCAAAATGATTAAATAATCAACATTTGACTTCACATGTAGACCAAATCCTACAACTTTTTCATCTTGTGAACAGTCATTCCACACATGAAATGTCCAATTGAATTCAGAGAAATCACAGGTTCGGGCTTTAAAAGTGCAAGCTCATTACAAGTTTATTGAATGTTTGTCCTCTGTACAAATGTAGTGGATCAACCAGAGAATGGTAACAAAGGACTAACAGTATTAATGGTTATAATATGGTAATTTCACAAAAGATGAATTCCTGTTTGGAAAAAAATCAAAATTTTAGAAACATGGAGAAATAAATTGCAAAGCATGAACTGAAACTTTGTCATCGTCATCACCATCATCATCATCTCCTTCAGGTAATCCTGAATCTTGGAAAATCACAAAAGAAATGTGAGTGCCAAAGGATGAGCACACAAAGATGAGTATAAAGAAATATGTTTACAGTTTTAAAAAAAATCTAAATATACTTGTCACACATGCAGATATTGAAATGTGTTTTGTCTACATTCTGAAAGTGGAACCTGAGAGATGTAGACCAAACCCATTGTAACAGAACTATGACTGCCAAAGACCTTACAATCATCACTGTATTGTCTCTTGGCCAAGTCTTAAAATTGTAAGAGAAGACGTGACTTTGAAAGCATAGCCTCTTACCAATCAAACTAAATGAGACTTTCACAAAAAAAGTACATAATACCTGTGAACTGGTCTGACCTTCCATCCAGCGAGAGGTAGCTAGAATCCATCTTTTTTAAAGGAGAAGTGGGCTTTAAGCAGAATGTCTCTATCAAGAGTCCTCAGCTATGGAATTTGCTTCCCCATCAGAGTTCAGATTTTTTTCACTCCAGGATTTGCTGTAAGACCCACCTTTTCGTGGGCATAGAGAGGAACAAGCAGGGTGATCTGTTGGAATATATTGACACACATTTTGTTGATTATGGTAGGTGCGGAAGTCTAGGTTTGATTTTGATTACTACATATATGGGAAGCTCAATGAATGTTACAGATTACTGTAATTTTATACTCAGTAACATTGTTTTAAAAATTGTGAAGCCTAGACTTTGACACAGATGCTGTGAAATGAGGACATTATTATTAGCACATTAAGTAGTATCTTTCTCTGGGCCAGATTTTTGCCACATTTACTCATGCTTACACTACAGAAATTCCCTTAATTTCAATAGATTGATTTGCAGAGTAAAGGAATATTTACTATGAGGAGAGAGATCACAATTCAGACCCTGTGATATCCTTTTCTCCTGCTCTTAGATTTTGTTATTTTGCTGGCTTTATTTGCCATGTCTGTTACATTAGAATAAGTACTCAGAAAAATTCTTGCTGTGCCTCTGAGCCTTAAAGCCACCTCTGTTCCCTTCCTATCCTGGACTGCTCCAAGGGCTGAACACAGTCAGTCTTGAAAGGGCTCTAGTTATATGGCAATATCCCCAGGCTGCCCTGTGGGTTGTGGTACTGCCAGGAATCTCCATAATAGGGCATGGTGCTGCCTTGCCCCTTCACTCCAGGACTTGCAAGGGCTCTTTGGAAGGTAGCTTTATAGCTGTCCTCTGGACATGTGAAAACTCTCCTTCAGCTCTGAGTGAATTTTTTAGAGCAGATTTATTCTGCTCCAACCTTTTTTACCAGATAGACACGGGCCCTTGTATGGGTAAGGACCTTGTCTTCTGTTTCATTGTTTTAATTTGTAATAGTTGGTGGTCACGGTTTTGCTATGCTCACCAAAGGGATTTCTCCATTTCATTACTTTGTTTTTTGGGGACTCAGCTCATAGCCTACGTCTACACTAGCAGCTTAAGTTGACTTAAGCAAAGCCAGAGCTATAGTTAGAATTTATTAAGTTGACAAGGATTTGCTTAAGTTGACATAATTCCTGCCCTGTAAATCAACTTAAGCTTTTAAGTCGACTTTACAGGGCAGGAAGCCCTGGACCCTGCTCCAGGGCCAATCAAGCTCCAGGGGCTCAATCCAGCCAGAGCTGTCACTCGGAAGCGTCTGTGAGCCAGATTCAGCTTCCAGCCCCTTGCAGCAGGGCCAGGAGCTAGCTCTGACCCCACCACGGAGAGGGGCTGGGAGCCAGATCGCAACAGGCTGTGGGGGCTTGGATCAAGGGGCTGGAAACTCAGTCGGGCTCCCAGCCCCCAGCCACAGGTGGTGGGGGCTTGAAGCTGGCTCCTACCACCCACAGTGAGGAGCTGGGGTCCTAATCTGGCCCCCATTCCTTTGCCACAAGCTGTGGGGCCTAGGAGCTGGTTCCTGCCCCTGCAGCAAGGAGCACAGAACCTGATCTGGCTCCAAGCCATCTGCAGCTAGGGGTTTGGAGACCAATCTGGCCCTGGTAGCCTAGTCAATTTCTATTAGCCTGTGAAATTGATTAGGCTTTAAGCCCCCTGCCCGTGGCAGCAAGCTACTTGGGGCCAGATTGGGCTGCAAGTTGGCTCCTAGCTGTCACAGCCTGCAGCAATGGGCTGGGGGTCAGATCAGGCTCCCAGCCCCTCTCTGCAGGCTGGGAAGGGGGTGGAGCAGCCCCAGGTATGTTTGCACTGTGTCCATAGCAAGTCTGTACTGTGTGCATACGAAGTCTCAGCTTGATGTAAATTTAAAATATCCATGATGAAAACTGCTGAAAAATTGGAATTTTATAATAACATTACCTGATGTTAAGTGACATCAAAATGGGCAGTAGTAAAGCCACAGGATTTCTATGATATTAGACATCACACATTTATGATCTAAAGTAATCTTCTTTAGGATGGGTTTACCAAGAATGTGTCTCAGCCCTAGTCTATACTTACAGGGGTTCTGAGCAGCAGTCAATGGCAGATACACAAGGCACATAACATACCTTGCATATCTGCCGACAACTTTCTAAGCCACCAATTCATATTAGGGGAACCAATCAACAAATGCCTTGTGGTCAGCTTTCAGCAACTCCAGTTCTGGGGCTGGAGTTGCTGAAGAAATTTCCAGAGTGATTCAGTGGGCCGGGTAATCCTTAGGGAGGCAAGAGGGGCAACTGTGCCTGGCCCCGGGGTTCCATGGGTCCCATGTTGTCCTGTCATGAGCAGGGCAGCACAAGGCCTGCACCACTGCCCCCCATGGCCGTACTGTCCCCCATCACCTCCCTGCTGCCATCGGCACAGAGCCAAAGGCAGCAGTAAAGGGGTGGGGCAGGAGCGCAGAGCTGGCCTCTGCTCTGGGCCAGCTCACTCCACCCCCAGTGCAGGGAACGGGTGGCCCAGGGGTGTAGTGGGTCGGCCCAGAGGCCGGGCTGCACTGTCTCATCTGTCTCGTGGGCCAGCTCTTCCGCCCTGGCACTAGGGCGGTCTAGCCCAAAGGCAGGGCAGGAGAACAGAACGCAGACCGGTCCCCCTCAGCTCAGGGGAGGGGCAGAAGTGTGGGGCCAGCCTCTGCACCAACCTGCCCCCCAGCATGGGGGAGAGGAATGGCTTGGGGGTCTGCCATAGGCTGATTGCCCCAAGTCCCGCACCCCACTAAGGACGGTCCTGTCAGCAGGTTCAGTCTCACTACTGAACCATGTCTACAAGATTGTGCTGATGGCAATGATTTTTGCCACTGCCAGTATAGACATACCCTAAGTCACATGAAAGGTTATTATTAATAGAACTATTACATAATAACCTGACAACACCACTGACTTTGAAGGGAGCTGGAAAAACACTGATAGCTATAGTCATACAATGATCTTAAGTAATTCAGATACATCTAGGTGCATATGTAATGCCAGGATGTTTTTTAATATCAGCTGAAAATAATAGAGCCTTTGTAGCATACATACAGACTGCTGAATTGTAGATAGCTCTTCATGGACAAATGGAATGTAGAAAAGAGAGGTCCTGGGCCCTCCGACAACCTTGAACCTCTAGTTTCCCCATTTCTAGCATATTCAAGAATAATGCTTGCCTCTGACTTAGGGGGGCTGTCCCAGTTAATTACCTCTGAAGATGTAAAGCACGATGGCCCGAATTCACCCGTTTCAGCAAGGTAGCAGAAAATCAAAGCACTATTTAAATCCCATGCTAGCTTGCAAAAATATGTTTAAAGTTGGCTTTAACTAGGGTATAAGCCTGTATTGAGCCTCTGCACTGTTGTAATTTTTGTCCTTCGTTTGTTCAAAATGTCTGATTATTTTGCAACAACATTCCCATGATGTCCTACTGCTAATGTAGAAAATAATGGGTGGTGTATCACAAAAAGGTCTGAGTTTGGGTCCAGCCACCTACCTGAACTTCATGACTGTTTCCTCTTCTAGAGTCTTCTCTATCGCAGTTTCTAAGCAGCCAAAAGGTGACTAAAGTCATCTGAATTGTATGAATGTTAACTCCTGGAGAATCCTCTCCACAACTATTGCTAAGAAGTCAAAAGGAGATTCAACCAGTGACATTATTGGTCTGGCTGGATTGTTGTAATCATGCTTCTGGGGAGAAGGGCCAATCCAGCCATATGACGCAGCAATCCTCCATGCAGGAGATGTTTCAACAGATCTAGGAGTGCACTTTTCTGTTACTTGCTGGGATCCCTGGAAGAGTAAGGCTTCCTGGATTACCTATTCCATATTCCCCTGTGCTGCCCTACCTCAAGAGCTTGATTTCATAAAAGCACTGCTGGAAGTTTTCTCGCCTTTTTGTCTTTTCCCTTCAACGCTGAGTGAGGTGGGGTGAAGAAATAATGTGATTTTAGCTTGTCACTATCTAAAAAGTTATTATCTAACCACCTAGCCAGAATCTACCAACAAAATTGTGTTGACCTTAAAACATTTCCAAGAATCAAATATAAAAGTTGTGGTGGTTTCTTTTGGGGAGGGGCAGTTGAAGTGGGAGGGCTGGGTTTTTTGGGGTTTTAGAATTAGGGAATTCTATGTTTCAGAATTAGTAAATGTGACAGAGGCCTTGAACAGCTATTACTTTTAATGTCTGGTTTCAATTATTAAAAGTATTTTGTAACTCAAACTAAATTCCTCATGTAGGTAAACAATGGAAAAATCCAGGAAATGTGTCATTGTCAGATATTATTTTAAGGACTTAAAAAGCTAAAGTTTTCTTTCTTTGTGGGAAAAAGAATTGAACTTTTGGGTGATAATATTGCCTTTAAAGGAAGGACAATATTGCCTTTAAAGAGCAATTAGTGCTACACTTCAGGTATTTATGTTTGGTGTTGCATATCATTTTTAAAAAACAAAAATTTTGTGAGGACAAAAGGTAGAAAATGTAATGAAATGGTAAAGAGGATGCATTAATACGTGCTTTTATGAAAGGTAGGTCATGCCAGACTAACTTAATTTCCTTTTTAAGATAATAACCATTCTTTTTAGATAAGGAAAATGCTGTAGAACTAATACACATGAACTTCAGTAAAGCATTTGATACTGCCATATTAGAAATTGTTAGTTAAATTAAGGAAGATGAGGATCAATACAAGCATTGTAAAATGGATAAGGAATTGGCTAGAGCAGTGAAGACAATGAGTTATGCTGAAAGGTGAATTATCTAAGTAGATGGTTACTAGTGGAATTGCTCAAGGATCAGCCAAAATTTTTATTAATGACTTTGGTGCAAAGAGGAGGAGTGTGCACTTAAAGACTAACATTTATTGTATGAGCTTTCATGGGAGAAAATCCCACTTTGTTAAATGTTTAGAAGAACTGGGATTTTGGGATGTTGCTTTCACTAAGATCTGCACCAGCATGCATTTAAACATCCAAATGCACATTCCACCACCATTCTGCTTTTGCTGAGCCTGTTACTGAACTGCTGCTCCTCGCTGTCCAGGTGCTCAGTATTTGGCTTCATTAGCCAGAAGAACAAAGGGTAGGCAGGGTGCCCTAGGATCACTACTGGCATTTCAACATCACTAATACTTACTTTATGGTCAAGGAAAAAAGTACTTGCTTGTATCTTTTTGAACAGACCTGAGTTCCTAGAGATGCATGCAGCATGCACATTTTCAAACTATCCCACACTGATGTCACGGACGCACAGGGCTCCTTTCGAAACAAGAGCCCTCCTTTCAAAACAACTTAAACCACTTTGCTTTCAAAAGGAGGGTTATTTCAAAACCAGTTGTTTAGAAATAACGCTGTTTGGACATGTTATTTTGAAACAAGGTGCATAGCACCCTGGGGGGAAGGTCCCACCTCCCCCCCCAGCACCCTGGCCAGGGATCAGCACCCTGGCCAGGGTCCTGAGTGGACTGCAGGGGGTCCGAGGGTGCCACAGCCAGCTTCCCCCCCCTTCCCCTTGCTGGGAGCAGGGGGGATGCATGCCTCAGCCCCCTTCACCCCCCCCCATCCCTGGCAAGGGGAAGTGGGGGAAAGCCGGCTGGGGCACCCCCATGGCTCTGCCCCCCACCCAGGCTGCAGGGGAGCTGCCAGCCCCGCAGCCCAGTCAGGGGGCCTGCAGCCCCCGCGGGGCAGCAGTTCCAGGGGTGGCTCACCCTGCTGCTGGGGCTGCCCCCAAGCCCAGGGTGCCCCACCCCCAGGGTTCCCTGGCCCCTGCGCGCTCCTGCCAGGGGCGGGACCAGGGCTGCCCTGCCCCCGGGGTTCCCCAGCACCTGCCCCCCCTGCTCCTGCCAGGGCAGGGGGGCTTCCCCTACCCCCCCACCACCACTTCTGCTGCAGGCGGCCCCGGCGCCCCCCCCCACTCCTGCTGGCTGGGGACATGCTATTTCGATTACTGCTTTTTTCTTATTTCGAAATAGCTTTTTTTGTTATTTTGAAATAAGGTGTTTCGAAATACGGCATTATTTCAAAAATGGTTTGTTTCTAAACAGCTTGTTTCGAAACAAGGGCTTGTGTGTGGACATAGCCCCTGTGATCTACAAGGGCTTGCAACACCATGGAAAAGTGTCTCTTTCTGTTTATGTGCTGGAAACAAACACTGACTTGGAGATCACATTTTTATGAAGGTTTGGGACAATGAGCAGTGTCTGCAAAAGGTGTCCCAGTGCTAAGATAGGGATATGTGTGCCTTCTATTGCCCCACCACAATTTGGGAACCCCATTGTGGCAAAGCTTTCCACTGTATCCTGCACATTTCCCAGAATCATTACCTATCTTAACAGCAGTCTATTAATGAGCCTGCATACTAGTAACATAGCAGCTCCCATAGTGGATTTCCTGACTTTGAATTGATTCCCAACTGACTGGTATCAGTCTGGCATTGCTAGCTTGCAGCGTTTGATGGCCACTTTCTTATCCACTGTCACAGCAAGTCTCAAACTAGTATTCATGTGTTTCGGGACTGAGGACAGCTCTGTGCAAAGCTCTGTGAAAGTGGCCTTTTGTATATGAAAATTCTGTAGCCACTGCTCATCAGTCCACACCTTCATCAGGGCCGTCCTTAGTGGGGGTGCAGGGCCCTGGGCAAATCACCCTCTGCAGGGCCCCCATTAGCCCCCGGGCACTGGAGAGTGGGGCTGGCTGGCCCAGGGGAGGGGAAGGCCCCTGCGCTGCCCCCTCAATGCCAGGGACTGGGTGAGCCAGCAAAAAGGGCAGCCCGCTTCAGCACTGCTGGGTCTGCCCACCCCCACATCTTGGCCCATGGGCGCTGCTCTCAGCTCTGTGCAGGAGCAGTGGGGAGGAGGCAGTGTGGCCAGGGCAGGGGGAAGCATTATGGGCCACGCGCGGCCGCTCACCCCCTCCCTGCTGCACTGGCACAGAGCCAAAAGCAGCACACGGGGGGGCAGGGGGGGGCAGACCAGCAGTGCTGAACCAGGCTGCCCTTTTGGCTGGCTCACCCAGTCTCTGGCATATGGGGGGGGGGACTGTAGTCCAACCCCGTGGGGCCCCCCGAAAGCACAGGGCCCTGGGTGGCTGCCCTGGTTGCACTACCTTAGGGACAGCCCTGACCTTCATAATGATGTAATCCCACCAGTCAGTGCTCATTTCCCAGGAGCAGAAGCAGCACTCCATAACCTGCAGTAGGTGCATGACCCCCTGCAGCAAATGGAAATTATGTTCTATGGCTTGGAGCAGGACTGCTTGAATGACATTGCATTTTACCATGCTGTAGCTCCTGTCTCAGCCTTCAGCTTACTTCAGGGTAAGTTTTGACGCATTGGTGATGCTCACAATGATAGTGCAGAGCTGAATAGGCTCCATGCCTATCTGGCAATGGTGTCTGTGCAGCAGAGACTGGATGATTTTGAAAAATGGTGTGAAAAAGCAATCTGTTTGTTTTGGATTAGAAGGAAAGGAGAATCCAGGGAGGACAACAACATACCCAAAAGCCCCTGCAGCTTATCACACTGTAGACTATGTACCCTGGTATGCTACTCTCAAGTGTGGCTGGTGGAGACACAATCCCCCAATGAAACAAACATGTTGTGATCATGTTCCTCCAAATTCAAAAGTTTGGCAAGTGAAAGGTAAATGAAATTGAAGAACCTTCACTCCACAGTGAAGCTTTACCCTAGGCAATTGCTTAGGGCCCTGAGCAGCTCAAGGGAGCCCATTTTTACTTTGTAGTATGTGTTGTATATGGTGGGGGGGATAATATTCCTGCTCAGGGCCCCCACCGGCTAGCATCAGCACTGTTACAACTCTGTGAGTGGAAGCAGTAATGCTGATTACTTATTGTGTAGGCTAATGGTGCTTAGAGCACTTCTAAGCAATTTGTTTTAAATATGACCAGCGGTTCTTCAGTAATACTCCCTAGAGAGCTCCATTGCTGATACCAAAGGTGGGAAACATTAAGGGAGCCTAGTATAAACAGGCCTGGAGTGTTTGAGCGTGGGTGTTAGGAAGCAGTTGGAGATTAGGAACAGATTTTAAAATAATTTTTTTCAGACAAACAACCTAAATACATTATCATAAGCTTAACTGAAGAGGAGAGAGAAACACTGGCCTTAAAGAGAGAATGCTTGATCAGTAGAAAAGCCTGTCATTTTCTAGAGGCAATTTGCATATCGTCTAGCCCCTCAGAGCATTGTGCAAGACCTCCGCAAACTAAGCAGAAGCAGAGGTGAGAGATAGGTCAGAACATGGGATCAAATGCCCTGTATTCTATATGGCTATGGAGCTGTGCCCACTATTGCAACACAACAGGTGAGCTAGGAGAGTTGAGGGCAACCAAGCCCATGTTGCCATTGTTGGAAAGAAATGTGAGGCCAGGGATCAGCAGCAGTCAGAAGGAGGGAAGCCACAGATAAAGTGTTCACTTGCTACGGTATTCAAAATCTTGTGGTTTGTCCAGGCATCTCTCCTCTTTATAAAGTTTCGAAGGCCACCTATTCAGGAAACAAAGGTAACACGCCACAGAACTATGGAACCAGTCACATACACAAGGAAAACTTTAATCTAGCCCAAGGCTGGCAAATCCCCATGTAGATTTTTATATAGTCTTTTTAAAAAAAAAAGTTAATTGAATAATTACAAACAAGGATAAATTCTGAGACAATTCTAATCATTTTGCAGATAATTTGACAGCAGGGCTAAATAGTTATCTAAACAAATTTAGAACAATTTGGTCTTAACACATAGTGCAATCAGCTCATGTAATAAATCCTTCTTATAAAATGTGAAGGATTTGCATAAATATGAACTGAATCCAAACTAGTATGCTTAAAGGTTGGCAGTCACAACTGCATTGGAATTGCATGGAAAAGAAATAAAATAAACCCTTGAAGAAAGGGTACACAGAGTCCAGTCCAGCTGCCATTGAAGGCAATGGAAAGGCTCCCATCCAAGTCTTTCTGTAGATTTCAATAGGTATCAGATCAGCTCCATATTACCATTTACTGTATGCTGTTCCAGCCTAAATGCTTGCAGGCAGCCTACATTCAGCCTGCTCAGTAACCAAGGGTAGAATGGTTGAAGTCCTGACTTGGCTGGATGAGTACCAGTTTGTGTTGTGCTAGTTCAGCATCTCACTGGTTTTCATAGGGTTACTAAACTGTCTCTTTCTGCTGCCATAGTCTCTGAACTACTTCTGCTTAGGCTGATCTGAAAACTGCTCATGCTACCCTCATAGGGTGTCTGCATTTATGTAAGTTCTAAAAGAAAACAATCGCTTCAGATCTTAGTTACCAGCATAGGATATTATACACATTGATAATATCTATTTTCCTTCTAAAATATTGACTGGCTCTATTCAAATTAATATTCAGTAAAATGGTCCATTGTTTATAGTCCTATGAAACTGCCAACATTTTAAAATGTGTCATTACTGATACATATGAAAAAGAATTAACAGTGTCAAAATTATTAATCAGGATATTTATCCATTTTTGCAAATTGCTTTAGAGTCCATGGCTGAAAAGTGCCATAAAAGAGCTATTTATTTATTTATTTATTTATTTATCATTTACTGAATGTTTCATTAAATGTCAACCAAGATACATGGAAGGCTCAGACACGTTATGCTTTTGATGTTTAAGTGTTACATGTCATAGATTAATAGCACGTGGTGTGTAAATGCTCTGACATTTTCAGCATTTTCACAGTGTCAAGGCCCTAATCATGCAAAGATTTATTTATGTCTTTAAATGAAACGTGAGCACTTTCATTGATTTTAAAAGATGCTATTCATGCAAAAAAGACAAACACATATAAGATCTGACTCTAAATAAATACTAAAAATGGGCCCAAAATGTGAAGTCCTACATTTCTTGTCACATCTATGACATAATGAATTTAAAAAATTATCAAGGAATGAGACCATAGCATTTTGTAATGCTGCTTTTATGAAATACAATTGTAATTCGAACATTACTATTAATGTATGGTGTTGGAAAGCCACAAGGAGGAGCTATAGCCATGGCTACATTATTTGAGCAACTGTAGTGTTTCACTGCATTGTGACTTGCATTTTATTTGTATTTCTTGTTCCTGGAACTGTGCTAATATTTTAATTTAGAACTCCTTTAAAGTAATAGGGAGAGATTATTAATGACTTTCTCCCTTGCTTATTTTACATCAGTAACATCAGTTCTAACATTTTTGCTTCTTAAAGCAAAAATCAGGCAATTTTTAGTAATCTGTAAATGCGTGAAGATTTGCAAAGGCATATTAGAATGAACTTCATATTCTGATATGCCTTTACCCTCCATTACAGCTCTTTGATGGGAGAATGTAGGAAACTGAAGCAAACTTCTGAATATAAAAAAAGTGACTTGATGTTCTATCTCAGACTTTTATGAACTAGCACTCTCTGGTATCCTCTTCATCATGGTAAACTTGCTTTGCAAATAGGACTTGGCCTGAAGGACCATGTATAAAATCTGGAAATAAAATAAATACAAAATCAGATTCACCAAAGCTAGCACCATTTTTCATTTGCTTAGATTTTTCTTATATTTAGATCAGTGGTTCCCAAAATTTTCTCTGTCATGGCACACCTTGCTACCTTTAATTAATTTGGGGCACACCACCATATAGTTTCCAAATGAACTCATGAATATGCATGAGATAATGAGCCAATCCAGAGCTCTTTGAGTAGCTTTTCAAAAAATTTTGTGGCACACCTGCTCAGAGCTGACAGCACACCTGTGTGCAGTGGCACACTGGTTGGGGACCACTGAGTTAGATTATAAATGTTTAGGCAGTAGAGACTGTCTTTTGTTCTGTGTTTGTACAGCACTGCACAATGAGATTTGGGTCCCTGACTGGGCTTCAAACTGCTATGTCAATACAAATATTGAAAGAAGAATATGTATACATCAGTAATGAAACAGAAAACCTATGCTAACATTTCACAGGGCAGAGGCCACGTCAACTACTAAGATACAGGGTGATGCTCTAGTTTCCATCAGGATCTGCAGCATCACTGTAGCTAGTAGCAAAGCAAGCAAGGGACAACAAAGGTACTCAATAGGACAAATCCATCCTTATGAGTTTTTCCAATCACTATTAATGGAGTTAAATCGCTGGTAAATTGGACCCTATTTGTTTTTCAGTTTATGCCCATCAGGAAACCTGTGATCAGAATTGGCTGAATATTTCATTGTGGATAATTATTCCAGTCAGTTTAGCTTTTTAACTCAATTCATGACTCTTGAAGACATACTGGCTTCTACTAAGTAATGCATTTATTTGTAAGCATTTGCTAATACTTTTGTGAACATATTTCAGCCCATGGATTGTTTGCAAACTGCTCACTTCCATAGTTTGCTATTGATCACCTACATCATGTAGAATGGTTTCTTTTCCCTTACTGAATGGCAAACTTTTTAAACAGGAGAAAAATATTTGGGAATTATTTTTTTAATTATTTAGAAGTCTCTTCTTTCAGTTGAGAGGAACTAGAAACAACACTCCAAATCAGTTAAGATTGCTGTGTTATGAACATGGAGAACATTTTCTGGGACACTTACTGTATTGCAAACAATTATAGCTTAAATATTTGGATAATAGATATATAGTATGTTCAGTCTAAAAAGTATTTTTATAATTTTGTTTGGAGTCAGGGAAATATCTTTTTTTGCCTTAAGATCATCTTCCCATCCACCCGCCAGTGAAAGAAAAATCAACAATTGAGATGAAGTTCTGTATCTATCTGCACAGATATTATGAGGCAGATTTTCAGCTAGTGTAAATCAGTGCAGATTTATTTACATCAATGGAGCCAAGCCACATGAGCTGAGGATCTGTGTCAATATGTTAATGGACAATGGGAAAGGGAATTCTCATCTTAATATTTATGTGAATTGAGAACACGAGGTTGGCAGAAGTGCTTTTTGAAGGAATCCAAATTTGAGTATTTAATCTCTCAATAGAGATGAAGAAAACAGTGTGCGTTCACTTTTCTGTGTTTCTTCACAGTACATCTCTAACAATTAACTGCAGCTAAGGCTTTACCTGTAGAAGTATAAACATCACCCATGGTAATGTAATTTCTTGATAACAAAAGGAAGAACAGAAGCAAGTGAATGTTTGGTTGTTGTGCTTGATTATTTATATTTGTGCAAGCTACTGGAAGCATATGGGAACCAAACATGCTAAGAAATCTCACCTGAGAGTTAAACAAATTATCTTTTAGTAAAGCCAGATCTTAAATGAATTTTAAATTTAATTTAGTGAGAAAGAGAGGAGAAAAATCACATTAATTAAATCTGATAAACTTAAGATTCCAAGTTAACTACCTGTTAACTCAAAAGAAAAACTTCATTAAATGTTTTTCTACTACTTCAGTATCTATTGTAAATTTAATTCAAAATCTCTAAGCTGCATGCGTGCGCAGCAGCCATGACTCCGCGACACACGCCTCACTGCTGGACAAGCAGGGCCAGCAGCTGTGGCTCCTTGCTGGCCCAAACACACGTTCTTCTGGCTGGCAGGAAGCTGTTCCGGGGAATTTAAAATCGCCCCAGAACATGCTTAGGGTGGGAGATTTTAAACTTCCTGGCACAGCTTCCTGCCACCCAGAAGAATGGTTGAGGGGCACACTCCGCATGGGAGCAGCTCTGGCAGCCAGGGTAATGGCCTGGGGGAGCTAGTCAGAGGGCATGTGGAGAAAGAACCCAGCTGTGGGACTCAAAGTGCTGGGGGGGGGGGCAAGTAACTTCCCCAGGACTAGTGTTGCCAGATGTCTGGGAAAGGGAGGAGGTATACTCCTTTTTACCATCAAATCGAATCAAAACATAGAGTTGGAGGACATCTCATGAGATCATCAAGTCCAACACCTTAGGGCTTGAACCCAGGACTGTCTGCATGTTAAGTAGAGGTGCTAGCCGCTACACTATGTACTATCATGGCCTTAGTCCTCCAGACATTCTAAAAATAGGTGATTTTTTCCAGCTTGTTACTTTTATTAGTAGAATGCCTTTAAAAAAAAACAAACAAACCATGGCTAACACAGGGCTTGAACCCATTAGCCTGAGGCTGTCTCCTATACACACACAAAGCAAACATAGAGATTCCTAGAGGCTGCTATAACAACAGCTTCAGTAGTTTAGTTGGTAGTATCTCAGACTCTTAATGGGGGGGGGGTAGGTTTAAGACCTGTGTGTTGGGCATTTTGATTTTTTTTGGAGCATGACTCCCTGCAAAAGGACTACATTGGCGGAAAAAATATAGCAAACCATAATAAAATGAAGGAAAATAAAGTATAGTGTGAATAAAATTACTAACAGGGGCACATTTGAATTGATTAGAAAGAATATAGGACAATTAATTTTTTTAATTGTAAAATGGGCTGCTGTGGAAATGAAAAAGCGGTGAGTCAACTTTTTTTTTTTTTTTTTTTACTTTTTAGGTGCTTTTCAAGTTTATATTTCCAAATTTAGTTTTTTTAACTTTTTTTAGTCCCATGACCATTAATGAACAGATCATGGAAAACTTTCATTTACTGAAAAAAATCAGTTTTCAGTAAAATAAAACATTTTGGTATTTTTTTTATTTTAAAATAATTTAAAAAGCACATGATTTTGTGCTGTTTTAATGCTGCATTCATTATCATTACCATTTTCCATGACATAATATGGTAATGCCAGCAATGTTTCCTCTAAGCTGATGACGCAACTGAACAAATTTATGGATATGCTTGGGGGGCCAGCGGGCAGCAGGGAAGGGGCCTGATATGGGTCGAGGAACTTGCTCACCTGCATCATCACCTTAGAGGGAACATTGCTGCTCACTGAATCATTACGTGGAGCCTATGTAATACTACATCCATCACACATACCCCAGAGTAATCTGAGTATTGGCAGTGTTCTGAAAAACTATATGCTTTGTCTTCATGCGAAAAAATCACACACTAGAAAAAAATTTTAAAAATCACACATAGCTCATTTTTGCACTCCTATTACAGGTGCTGTGCAGGGCCATTTTTCCAGGCATAATTTAGAGTAGCCAGAGGACAATTCTAATGAAAATTGGCTTGTTAATGTTGTAGCTTCAGGGAGCCAAAACCACGCTGTGCAACTACATGACATAGCAGCCATGGTTCCCTTCCTACTCTCAAGGTTTCCCACCCTCTTGGGTGCCCACTTCCTTTAGACAGAATCTGCCAGCACTGTGGTGAAGAGTGGCTATGTTGCATCAGAGGCTCTAGCTAGCAAAGGCGTCTCAACCTCAAATCATTACGAGGGCCACATGAGAACTAATACAGGCTTGCATGAGGACTAGTATGTTAGCCCAAGGACCACACCACTGGAACCCTTTCACACAATACTGCAAATATGAGTAATGATAGTGTTGTTGTGGGCTGCAGGAAATAGCTTTAGGGGCTGCATGTGGCCCATAGGCCCTGTGTTTGCGACTCCTGAGCTAACACAATCAATGTGTCCTGAAGATTGGTTCACATTTTTCTCATAGTATAGCATTGCCAACAATTGTGGAAAGGCAGTGGGAATAGTTACTAACATACTTCCAGCTCTCTAGAGCAGTGGTTCCCTACCTTTTCTCTGCTGTGGCACACCTTGATACCTTCAACTTGTTCAAGGCACACCACCTTTAAACTTATGAATATTCAAATTCATTTACACTAATTATGAATATTCATGAACCATGGCACAGTGTTTTGGAAATGCTGCTCTGTGAGGTAGTAGGGGTAGCAGAACAGGGGTGGCAAAACAGGGGACGTCAGGAGTCATGTGCAGTGGCATGAGAGAGTGGGGAGCAGAGCAGGGCAGGGGTGGCAAAAGAGGACAAGGGCAGCCATCTGGGGGACAGCACAAAGGTGGCAAATGAGGAGAGGGGAAGGGAGAACACGAGTGGCTTTGTGGGGGGCCGGGGGGAACCTGGGGAGTGGAAAGGTAGGGCTGGGGAGCATGGCACAGCGCCCACTTCCCCCTTCTCCACAGTGGCTCCCTGCCACCCAGGGCAAATCCTTACCCCACCGCTGCCCCCTCCTACCCAGTGGGTCCTGTCCTCCCCTCCCCTCCCCCAGCCCCCTGCTGCCTGTGATAGACCCTGCAGTGACGGGAGGGTCCAGACCCAGGCCTCCAGCCCCCAGCTACACCCCCGCACAGCCACCCCCCCCAGCTATACACACTCCCAATCAAACAGCCACCCCACAACCCCAGCTACACATCCACTCCCACCCACCTGTGTTACACACACACACCCCAGCCCCACACAAGCCCCAGCAGCACCTCAAAGCCCTTAGTGGGCTATTTGCAGGCTGGCTGACATAAGATGCTCCACCCTGCAGGGGCAGATTCACACACTCCAGCCTCCCGCAGCTCTCTGCTGGCTGGGCTTAAGGTGGAGCCAGGTTTAAGGCAGAGCCACCAGAACTCCATGTGGCTGGGCTGAGCAGGGAAGAACTTTTAACTCCAGCTCCAGGGGATGCCCATGGCACACTTTGGGTGTTGGTGTGCCCTGGCACACTGGTTGGGAAGCACTGCTCTAGAGCAATGGTTCCCAACATTTTCTCTGCTATGGTACACCTTCAATCAATCAATCAATCAATCAAATCATAGGGCTGGAAGGGACCTCATGAGTTCATCAAGTCCAACCCCCTGGGAATTGAACCCAGGACCTTCTGCATGTTAAGCAGAGATGCTAGCCACTTGAACTAACTGAGATCTTGCTACCTTTAATTCATTTGAGGCACACTGCCCTATAGTTTCCAAATGAATGTATGAATATTCATGAGCCAATCCAGAGCTCTTTGACAGGGCCGGCACTGGGGATTGTGGCGCCCCCCCACAGCACCACAACGCAGGCACATACAAGTGACATCATCAGGGGAGCGCCGTGGTGCTGTCCCCTTTTGGCACCCCTCAAATGCTGGTGCGCCCTGCAATGCAGGGCCTGCTTGCCACCTAGCGCTGGCCCTGCTCTTTGAGTAGTTTTTCAAAAAAAATTGTCACACACCTGCTCAGACCTGATGGCACACCTGTGTGCTGTGGCACACTGGTTGGGAAAAACAGCTCTAGAGAAGTGGTGTTCAACCATTTTGCATGAGAACTAGCCAAGGGTAGCATGATGTTTTGTACAAAGGGAGGGTTACCAGATACCAAAGCATAGATGGGGAAATACGAAAAGGAAGACACATGGTGAAAAAATCCCGGGTTCAAACCCCAAGGGATTGGACTTGATGATGTCATGAGGTCCCCTCCAACCCTAATACTCCATTCTATTCTAAAATGTCCTAACTTAACATTCTTCTGTTTTCAGAGGGGCCCTGCAATGTTTCCCCCTAAAAACAGGGTGTTCTGGGCATACTTCAACCCCTGCAAGTAAAAAGCCAGACAAAAATCATGTATTTTAAAGTGCAGCCAGAGGGAGACCCAGCAGGTAAAAGGAAGACATGTCCTCCTTTTGCCTGACATCTGGTCACGCTATACAAAGGTAATGCAAATCAATGCAGCACAAACATTTTTCGGTTTTAAACACTATTCTATCCAAGCAGGATTACAACTCATCAATTGAAAATGAATCATCACATTACAAGCAAATTGGTGTAACCCCGCTACTAGCTGACAAGGGGCGCCTTGGGAAATTCAGTGGGGCTGTGTTAGGGAAATAGGGCTGATTTGATGGGGAGGGATAACTCTGCGGGGGGGGGGTGCGGGCAAAGCTGCAGAAGAGACTCCCCCCGCGGGCTGAGCGGGGTGGTGTCGTCCGGCCACTGCAGAGGACCCGCCTCAGCGCGGCTCGGAGCCCCCTCGCGAGCCTGTTGGACGATTCCATCCGTCCCGTCCCCCCCCCAGCACGCGGGGCCACCCCCGCCACAAAGGGAGCGTGGCGTTGCCCGGCTCCCCCCATGGCCGCCGCGCGGCGCTGGGGCTCGCGGCTGCGCAGAGCGGGCGGGCAGCCCCTGCAGCGTGACGCACCGGGGCCCCCGCGGCATTTCCGGCGCCGTGTCCCCCGCGCGTCGTCAGGCGCGTTTCTAGGAGCAGCCCGTAAACAACATGGCGGGCGCGCCGGCCCTGCGCCCCGCTCGCGGGCTGTAGGCGGCGGAAGGGTTGGTCGGGAAGCCGGGAGCCCGGGTCTCGAGGGGCGTTGGGCCGGCGGGGCAGGGGATGGGGACGAGGGGCTGGTAGAGGAGGCGTCGCGGAGCAGCAGCAGCAGCGATGTCCCTGCAGCCCCCGCAGGCGGCCACAGCCGGCTCCGAGCTCCCCGCCCTGCTGGGGGGCAAGGCGAGCGAGGACGGGCTGGCTCCCCCCTCGGCGGCGGAGGAGGAGGAGGAGGAGGAGGACGGGGAGAGAGAAAAGGAGCGAGAGAAACTGCCTCCTATCCCGCCTGCGTCTAGCACGGCTGCTGGGGTAGGTGGAGAGCGGGCGCCCTCTCGCCACAACAGATGCTTTGTCAATCCCCGGGACCCGCCGCTGCTCTGGGCGAGGGAGAATAACTCCGGTTTCGTCTCCTGTTTCAGGTCTGGGAGGAAAACGCGCCGTTTTAAGGCTTCATGGTTTGAGTCTCAGTAAACGGGCATTTTCAACCTCATTGGCTTTTAAGGGCTTGGGGGAAAGCAAGCCGAGCATCAGGGAGGTCGCTGGGAATGCTCCATGGGGATGGGGTGGTGGTTTAACCTTTTCTGTTCACTTAGGTGTTGGGTGGACGGGAGTGAGGTATGTTGCCACAGCGCTGCTGATTATTTTAAAGGTGCTTTCGGTTTATGTGCTTGGGTAAAATTACCATCTTGAAAGGAAGGTAGCGGCAGTTATTTTCAACCCCTAGCATAACATGTAAGGAATTCGTTTCTGGGGGCTCTCTTCTATTCTTCAGTCGCCTTAAAAGCAAAAGTGATCAATTTTGGGTGGTAGAGTTACTGATGTATGGGTTTATGCAGACCACGTTAAACTTGTACATTTGTGAAAGAAGATAAAGGCTGGGGCAGACCAGTAATCCAGCTAGCCCAGTAGCCCATCTTTAGACAGTAGCTGGTGACAGATGCTTCGGAGGGAAAGAACAGAACAGGGCAATATATCAAGTGATCCTCCTCTGTCATCCAATCCCAGCTTTTGCTAGTCAGCTGTTCAGGCCAGGGGTAGTCAGTAGACAGACTGTGGGCGAAATCCAGACAGTCAAATGCTTTTTGAATGCGTCCTACAATCATTTCATTTCTAATTCTTGTTATTGATTTTCTTTGATTATTTTCTTTTGGAATCTGTACCTCGACTGACAAATTTGAGCCTTGACAAAAATTTACTATCCCTGATTTAGGGATGCTAATAGCCGTTGATGAACCTGTCTTCCATGAATTTATCTTCAACTTTATTTGATAAAGGATACTTACCCTTGCAAAATTCCATGACATAAATGTTGTTATTTTAGTGAAATCGCTGTACTTTTTAAATTATAAGTTTTATTTCTGGTTAATGTACAACGTTTCCCACCATTTGATTTTCCTGCTATAATTTACATTTTTAAATAGGTCAGGTAACTGTGGAGACTATTTTCATGGAACAAAGGAGCAAACAATAGTTTCACTAATCCTTTGTCAGACTTTTGAGATCCTTTAATTCAATAGATTTAAATGGTGATTGAATTAGCACTCATCATTTTACACTATTTAATTTTAAATAGACTGTAATAATTATGGCAATGTCAATATTAAAGACCAGCTAGAGAAGGCAGACTGGAAACTTCTCTACTAAGTTCTGCCAGTGCATCTTTATCTTTGTGCACAATATTCTTATTCTAGGCCACTGGCTCATGAAAAAGATTGACAGTGTTGTAAATCACTATTCTGTTCAAATATGGATTGGGATAAGATCCGTAGGTTTATTTGCATTACGAACTCAAATCAAGAACTAGAGGAGATGAGCAGAAGGACAAATGGCTTGGGAACCTCACTTTCAATATCACTACTATAGGCTGTTGTGCTCCTAGCTTCTCCTGTTAGAAGCTATTTTCCTTTGTCAAATACATAACTATTTATTGGGTCAGAAAGAGAGACAGAACAACTTTGTAGCTTATTGATTGAATCACTCACCAGAGAGAGAGGACAGTGGTTCCCAACCTTATCTCTGCTATAGCACACCTTGATACCTGTAATTACTTTGAGGCACACTACCATATAGTCTCCAATGAACTCATAAATATTCGTGAACCAATCCAGACCTCTTTGAGTAGTTTTTCAAAAAATTCTATGGCATATACCTACTCAGGACTGAGGGGCCACCTATGTGCCATGGAACATTGGTTGGGAAACACTGAGGAAATGTGGATTCATCCAAAACTGCATTTGCAAAGAGTGAACTATTCATTTGTAAAAATTGGGCCCGCTCTGGGACTGATGTAGTGTAATCAATCCTAAAGGAATGGGATACCACTACCAGGGGAATCCTCAATAATGTATGCTCTTTGACATTGCCGTAAGTTGAAAATACTTTCCCAAGGTAACTCCTCTGTGAAGAAAGAGTTGGCACCCTTATTAACCAAGTCCATGGTGCATTGACTGGGCAAATCCCAGCTTGCCCACACTTTTGAACTATTATATTTCACCTTGTCATCCTTTAATATATCTTTGACACTTTGAGATTCATCGTGTCAAATCTGTTGGTTTGCTTCCTTCCTTCCTTTTTGCAAATCTCTAAAGTCAGAACTATCCAGATCCTTCTTTGGTGAACCCCTTAATATCACTAACAGAGAGAGAAGTAAATTCATCAACATCTTCATTGAACTCCTGAATGATCAAGGTTTAAGTTACTCTTAGACAAAATTGGTAAATCAAAAACTAAGCACCCAGAAGAGCCTACTCACTGGCTGCCAGCACCAACTCTCAAATTCCACTTCCCTTCTACTCTGAGCGACTACCAATGTGGAATACTACCGAAATCACCTCTCTAGTCCCTGACTTCATTTTTGCAAATAGTCACTGCCAATAGGAGAAGAGAGAGTTCTGGAGGGTTGCCAAGTTCCAAAGGCGCAGCTGTTTTAGTCTAGTTCATTAAAACAAACGAGTCCTATAGCACTTAAAGACTAACACATTTATTTATTGCATGAGCTTTTGTGGGAGAAAATCCCACTTCGTCAGATGCCTCTACTTTTACTTTTTTCTGGAGGGTTATGCTTCTATCTCTTCTGAGATCCAATGAGCAGTGTTTGCCTCGGTGAAAACTCCAGACCAAGTGCCCCGCCCGAGACATTCAAATTAACCTTCAGGTCCAACTGTTATCCAGTTCTCCCTTCATTGAAACCCTGCTCTGATTAAGGCATTGTTCAACACCCAAAACCTCTATCTCTTTCTTTTCCCTAAATAAACTGGCTCTGGCCGTAAATGAGGAAACATCCAGCTGTAAGGTGCAAAATATCCATCCTAGTGTTACCACTTAAGGTGTGAAATTGAAGGTGCCAGCCTTGTATTTCATGCAAACTAATCTTGGACACTCTTGCCCTCCATGGCCAACTCTGGTGATCCTAAGTCAGCAGAGATATCTTCCTGCCTGTGACTCTGTTTCACTTGTTGGCATTATTTATAGTCCACCAGTCAATGTTCTTGGAAGTCAGCTGGCTTTTCCCCCTTCTTAACTACACTCTTACTGTAAATAAAAGTGTACTGAGGTGACCCACCACCTGCAACATTTTTAACCAGAGAGTAACATCAGGGCATCAGTTACCCAGTTCAGGTGGGGAAGGGATTCATGTTGTCCTCCACCTCCAAACTATGGTTATCCTCTCTGAGGGTCTCTCGCTACCCTCAGGCTGTGTGTGTGAATAAATTCTCTTTGAGCAAACACTCCTTCCACAGGGACAGCTGCTTCTCTCTGTTCTGCTTCCATGTGGTTTGTGAGTCAAGGTCTCTTGCTTGAAGTGTCCCTCACTATCCATAGTTAGCCTCCATAAAAGGTTTAATTTAAGAAATAACCACCTGGCTACTGCACACACATCTTGATCTTTTCCCGCTCTCTCTCAGGTATCCCATATCATGTAGTACTCCTGGAGTGCCTCAGTTTCTCCTTTCAGCTGAGATCGTGGTCACAGTTTTCCAAATGGCAGCTGGGCTCTCTGCCCCATCCACCTCAGATTCCCAGTTTTGGTTGCCAGTTTCAGCTGTGATTTTGGCCGTAGCAGTACTTTGCCGTGCTTCAGTTTGAAATTCTAACTAAAGTTCTAGCCTCAGCAGCGCTCTGTGGTGCCTTGATTTTGGCTCATAGCTGCAGGAATATACTCAGCTTCATTTCAGTTTCATTGCTCTGGCTACCTCCCCACTTTGTATGCTATAGCTCTCCAGCCCCTAGGAGCAACACACCCAGGGGAAGCACCCCCACAGTACACGCTTGCTCTTGCCTCACAGCAGGGGAGCAGGAGAGGCAGAGCCAAGCCAACTTCCATTTCTTCCCAGGGGTTACCCCACTCACTAGTCTGTGTTGTGGGGAGCCCAGCTTCCCTGCCTCTGTCAGGAAGCACTCACCTTTCCTCTTCTGCTATTGCAAGCTTGCCCACTGTGTGTCCCCTCCCTTCACCCTATTGCAGCGTGTGCTCTCCTGGCTAGGATCCCCACCATGCATACTCTTGCTCTGGCCAAAATGAGGGGAAGAAAAAGTATAGTCAAGTAATCAATCTCCTGCCCACCCCAAAGGGCTCTTTGGCTAAGGAAAAGCTGGTGAAAGGATTGTACACAAAAATCAGAAATAATGTATCCTAAAATCAAAATAATGTTAAATCAGATCTGAGGTGTATTATGCTGAGTTTAATTGTTGTTGTCAGAAAGCACATATAACTTGAATCTAGATCTGACTTACTGGAGATTTCTAATAACAGGTTAAATGTCTTTCAGGAATGGTCTAGATCAGGGTCTCAAACTTGCAGCCCTTAAAGTTATATCCTGTGGCCCACAACGGCACTGTCATTGTCAATATTTGCAATATTGTATGAAAAGGTTTTGGTGATGCAGCCCTCAGGCTAATGTACTAGTCCTTGTGAGGCACTTGTTGTGATTTGAGTTTGAGAACCCCTGGTCTAAATCATACTTAATTTCGCTTCCGTGCAGAGAACTGAACTGCATGATCTGTCGAGGTCCTTTCCAGTCCTACACAGCTATGATTTTGTTATTCTGTTGTTAATTTAAGGAAAAGTCAGGTCAGTATGCAGCAGAAGTTTTGAAAAGTGAATGATTGTCCTGTTAAATAAGCATAGAAAGATTACAGTGGCATAGTAAAACTGTGTCTGTGACTTTAATGTTATATTCAGTTTTGGTCACCTTGCTTCTGAAACGCTGTCAAAGAGATTTAAATAGTTTTTACAGCAAAAAGCCCTGCTTTAGTAGACGCATATAGATCTTTTATAAATAATGCATTTGTTTAGCACTTTTCATCTTCAGTTACACAGAAACATTAATCTTTACAGTAATCTTGTGAGCTAGGTATTTACTCATTGTGCGTCTGAAAAAACTGAGGCAGAAGAGTTAGCTTGCTGATTCACATAATGGGAGTTCTTTCAGACGTAGTATCATAACTTAGGAGTTCCTGACTCCTAATATTGTGCTTTCACCCCCTTTAATCATAGATCATGCCTTTCATATGTGAAGAGTGAATCAAAAGACTGAGCTCTTCATACCCATAAGAGAAGGCATAATGACTGTTGACATAAATTAACAGTAAAAGAGAGCAGGCCATTGAACCAACAACTTTATTTCTGTTCCTCGGGCTTACGAGATTGGAAGCAGGTGAATCTATGAAGTCACACAGAACTTCATATCTGTGTCAGGTTAAGGGAACAACATTGGGGGTTTTATTCCTGGATATGATTTTATAAATGCCAGTTCAGTGATCCATGCAGGGAAGGCATCTGTAGTTTGAACAATCCTGCAGAAAGATCTACTGTGGATGAGTAAAGCTCTAGTCCTGCAGCAGTCATTCATCTGTCATGGAATTCTAAACCCTGGAGATATGTAAGGTTTTTAATTATGGAAAGACTTTATGGACTTTAAAGTTTCCAAAATAGTATCCTGGTATAAGGACTAGCCTTCTCCGTGGCCCTGGATTTCTCTTGATGTAAGCATGAAAGAAATTTTCCAGCTGAATAGACCAAATTTGCAAGACAGCTAATTCATTGGTTACAGAACAAGTACTTTATAAGCTACTTTGATAAAGGTGATGGACCTTGGTAAATTCCTTTGCTGCACCCTAGTGATCACTAAACCCAGATGTCTGATTCTTGGAGCTTGTACAGTACTGTATACTACCAGATCCAGGATGCTTTACAAATTTTTTAAACCCAGAGTTCTTGGTACTTCAAGATCAATGTTATATAACACAGGTCAGGTCTTATAAAACACTTCTAAAAGAAAAAGAAGATTCTCAGACACAGCTTCATTAAGTTACAGTGAAGGATGCAAGTCTATATAATAACATAAGAAAAAAATCCCTATTAGAACATTGTAGTTTTACATAAAAAACAACCGCCAACTTTAACATGCAACTTCAACATGCAAGGAGTTTTTAAGTCTCATTGCTTTAAAACAAAGCAAAAGAAAAAAATATTGTAAATGTGAAAACACAGTTAACTCATTGCAAACAACATTTACTTTGCCTCTGTATCCCTGTATAATGTGTTCAAATTTATGTGGCAATCTTACACTGACACCCCTGACATCTTATTCATTGGCAACGAGCATCATATTCCTTCTTCCACGATACTTCATTGTATTTTCCTGTACTGTATAGTACTAGATATACTGTGGCAGGTGCTAAGTACCCATGTGTTTATGTAGTTGGCATAACTAGACTGTCTTGTAATTTTTCCTTGGTGAACCAACCAATTTCTTGAATGTAAATCAACCAGTTACTGTACTGGTTATGGAGGTTCAGCGGATCACTGAAGCAGCTTTCTGCTCTCAAATGTTGATGAGAAAACATATGCAATCTACTGGTTGCTGCCTGCTACACTACCATTTTTTCATGCAAGTTTGGCAATGGGAGTGCCTGTGTTCAAGGATGAGGCTGTCAGCAGTAGACATCAGAATCCTAAGTTGCAGCCCTTTATATTGTGATTCTCCATGACCAAAAGCGGGTGGAGCTTTGGAAGGAGGATGCCACCATCACCTGTGCTCTTCTCTAAGAAATGCTGAGAGCTCATGAAACTTGTATGTGAGTGCATTGGTCTGATCTTGAAGTCAGTTCAGACCTTCATAGTGTGCCAGGGCTTTTGCTTTAGGGATGGATATCTGTAGTTCTGTTTGACTGTGGGAACCCAGATTCCAGCAAGAAGTCCAGAGTAAATTTCAGAATTTGCTTGTCACTAAAGAGAATTTGTTATAGGAGCACATGGTGACCTCTGCAACCAAGAAAAGAAAGGCTATTCTGCATTCTCTGGGACCTGTTTTTGCCCTCATGTTCTTTCTTTCAGGGAGAAAATGGAAAGTCTCTGCTTAATAAACGTATTGCATTGATTTGGTGGCAGGCTTCAAGGGAGATGAGTGCCCTACCTGTGCAGGTAGTTTAGCCTTGACACTATAAATTGAAGTGTTCTAAGCCCTCTTTCAGTAAATGTTGTTGTTTATATTATCATGGCTCCAAAAAGATGATGTTAAAGGTTCAAGACTGTTGAGTTCACCTGCTTTTACTAGTAGTCTGCCAGGGCCTCCTTGCTGGAGGCAGACAAGGAGCATTTTACTCTCAGTGGCCTCTGTGCACCTCAGATATGTAGGTCCTGAACATTGTTTGAATCTGAAGGATCAGATTTTCAGAAAATTCTTGGTATCTTCCTCTCCTTCCCTGTAATATGGTATAATTAGATCCAAAAGGATGTCTTTATTTGCTGCTTACAAGCTTCTGGCCTATCTTCGTCCTGTTGAATTTAACTTATACACACGTTGGGAACTGCTTATGTCTGTCATGAATTGCTTGAAGATAGGTTGGTGGCTGTCCAACCTCTTGTCAGATTCATGCAGGGTTTAACACTTTGGAAACTCTTTATTAACCACCCAGTGGTCTAGTGTGTTAAGTGTGGTTCTAACAAAGATGACGGTAGCTCATTTGAACCACTTAGTTACTGGTAGCTCACGTTTTGTCCATGGAAGTTCACTTTTCTGATGGCAATAAGTGAGCTTTAGGCTCTAGTGACTGACCGACCTCCTAACACTTTTTTAGAAGAATGAGATTTAGACTAAGGGCATATTGGCTAGAGCTCTGGTATTTGTTTGGGTTTTTTTGTTTGGTTTTTTTTTGGCCTTCCTCTGTAGTGTGGGGCATGGCTCACTTGCTGGTGGATTCTTTGTCTTAAAGTCTTTAAATCATGATCTGAAGATTTTAATAACCAAGTCATAGAATAGAGCAGTGGTTCCCAGCCTTTGGTCCGTGGACCCTTGGTGGGCTGCAGCATGGCTCCAGGGGGGTACATGGACTAGCTGGGCACTGGCGCCGGACAATGCCAGGGTCTCCGGTTGCCATGGAAACCCAGGCTTTCAGCCAGCAGGGAGCTTCCCCCAGGCAGGGAGTTTTTAAAACTCTCGCTCCCTGAGCATGTGCTCAGGGAGAGCAGCCTGGGGGGCAGCCAAATGTTCCCAGCTCCAGTGGCCAGTTAAGGGTGGGAAGGGGCCAAGGAGAGGGGGTGGGGATGGGGGACAGAGAAGGGCCCGACGGGCAGGGAACATTCTGGGGGCAGAGGCAGGGGGCCATGTTTGCGGCGGCTCCTGGGTAGGGAGAGGGGGCCATAGCTGCAGCGGCCCTCTCTCCTTGACGGGAGAGCAGTGCGGACCACATTCTGCCCTGCTAGCTTGAAATTAAGAAGGCCATGAAAAGTTTCATTCCGTCAGAGACCAGGCCGTTACCACATTTTGCTTCACGGATGTTCCCATTGCAGTTGACTACAAAGCAGATTCATGGTTCTATGGTATTCGTAATGGATTATTGGTTAAACTCAAGCTCCAGAAGGTTGTCTGGCTTTGTATTCTGCATGTTCCTGAGCTTGATTTCAAAGTGACCACCCTCAAAACAGGGTTCCTTTTCAAAGGGTTCCTTATTTTCATTTGACCAATTGTGAGTTTATTCTACAATCTTGTATGTCATACATAATGCATTTTGAGAGGTATCTTTCTTTTTTTGTGTTTAGCCTTTAAGATATATTGATAGTGTGAAAGGTAGCCTAGCACATTGCATGTCAACTTTTTTGTTCCCTAGTTTTTAACACCTTTAGTATGTTAGTTGTTCGTGGTAGGAAATGGAAATTTGGCAGTCTAGAGGTCCTAAAGAGTCTCTTGCTGTTCTAAACTTGTTCAAATTTGACTGAGTTATAAGCCATGGAAAATGGCCTCTTGGGCAAGTGCAGGAGAATTTTCAAAACTGTTGAAAATGCCTGGCAGTGTTACAACTCTTGCCGTGCTTTACAGTACAGTTTTCTGGGCCCCACTGAGTCTACTATAATATGTCAGAATGACTGTGTGGAGATAAAATAGCTTTTCTCAGAACTCTAGATCAGTAGTTTCCTGACATCTTCTCTACCATGGCACACCTTTCTACCTTAAATTAATTTGAGGCACACCACTAAATGAGCTCATAAATATTCATGAGGCAATGAGCCAATCCAGAGTTCTTTGAGTAGTTTTTCAAAAAATTTTCTGGCACACCTGCTCAGACCTGACAGCACACTGGTTGGGAAACACTGCTCTAGATATGATTTTCTTATAAGAGGTGTATAGAAATGAAAAAATGAATACTGAAAATCCATTATTACACCCATTTTATTTTTATATGGAAAATAAATAAAATGAATGGAATTATGTGTATTCAGTATTCATTTTTTTTCAGTTAAAAATCTGATATATTTTTACAACTACAGTTTTAGAGTTACAAAGATTTATGTTAAAAGTTATGATTTTATGTGGATACACAATAAAAATACTTTTTGTACTGGAGAGAGCATTGCCAAAGTTTGTGGGACAAATATATCATTGGGTGGTGTGAGGGCAAAATCAATCATTGGTGAAAGAGAAAAATTAAAGAGGAGTAAACTCTTGAAGTGAGAAATGCTAAATCTACCTATACTGGTTGTGAAATGAGCCCTGGGAATTCTAATACTCCACTGTGCTACTGACTTCCTCTATGATCTTTGCAAGCTGACTTTATTTGTTTGTAAACTAGGGATAATATCACCTTTGTAAAATTCTGTATGGCTATGTCCACGCATAGACGCTTATTTTGAAATAAGTTAATTTTGAAATAAAAATCATTATTTCAAAATAACTTAAATCAAAATAAGCAAAAACCTCAAATCAAAATAGCAAGTCTGGACACAGGACTGGCTATTTCGAATCAGGAGAGGGGCACCATGGGAGGTGTGGCAACATCAACCCCCCCCCCCCGGGTCATGACCCCAACCAATACATAGAAAAAGGAAGGCACCCTGGGAAGGAGGACAAAAGTGTTAATTCAAAATAACATGTCTGAAACAACCTTTTTGCTTTAACAGACAATTTGAATTAAAGTATGGTTAAGCTATTTTGATTCAACATCTCTTGAATCAAAATGATGGAGCTCGTCATTTTGATTCATAAGAACGTCATGTGGACCTAATATTTTTTAAATTGAAATAACCACCGTTATTTTGATTTAAAAGATACATGTGGACATACCCTAAAAGTGCAAAATGTTGTTTTTCAAGGGAGCTAGAATAATTTATATTGTCTTACTTCAGACAAGCTTACATGAACATTTGGATCATGCTGATTCACATAGGCTCGCCACATCTCAAAAAAGATATATTGGAATTGAAAGTACAGAAAATAGCAACAAAATGACAAAAAAAATGACTAGCAATAAGAAATAGTTTCCATATGAGGAGAGCTTAACAAGACTAGAACTTTTCAACTTGGAAAAAAGACAGGTAAGAGGGGATATGATAGAAGTCTATAAAATAGAAAATACGAAAGTGTTATTTACTCCTCATAACACAAGAAATAGGGCTCACTAATAAAATTAATGGGCAGTAGGTTTAAAACAAACAAAAGGAAGTATTTCTTCACACAAAGCACGGTCAAGCGGTGGAACTCATTGCTAGGGGAGGTTATGAAGGCCGGGACTATTGTAAGGCTGAAAAATAAAAAGACCTAGGTAAATTCATGGAGGATAGTTCGATCAATGGCTATTAGCCAGGATGGACAGGGATGTAAAACCATACTGTGAAGTGTCCTTAGCCTATGTTTGCCAGAAGTTGGGAAGGAATGACAAGATGGATTATGTAATGATTGCCTGTTTTGTTTATCTGTGAACAACCTGAAATTGGCCACTATCGAAAGACATGATACTGGGTTGCATGGACCACTGGTCTAGACTCGTATGGCTGTTCTAGTGTTCTTATTGTCTTGATGCTGATTTTTTAAGTTTATTTGCATACAAAAGGGGATGGCAGTGTTTCATGTGGGTTCCTCACTGGCATCAGACCTTCAGGCACTTTGTGCTAGAGAATGCTGAATAAATGACCTTTTATTTGTAAGCTGACTGGCAGCCAAAACTGAAAACTCAAGTTATTAGGCTACAACTCAATCAGAAGGCCACCATTCATAATATGTAATAGTATTTTCATGTAGATGTGTAAAATTCACTGTTGGATATGAACTGAATTACAAGCAAAAAAGAAATACAAAGGTGATAATTAGGGTACAGAGAGTTAGAGTAATCTATTGAAATCATTTTAGTTATATCTACTACTCCCAATTTATTTGCAGAACTCAGAAGTATTGTAAACTACTACATGGGTTTTAAAACATGGGAAAAATGGAAATGAGTCTTACAGTGACTTTTATTATTCAATTTGAAACAAATTTATTAAAAAATACTTAAGTATTACTTATGGATCTATTCCTTGTTCAAGAGGCATGTTGTTTAAGTGTTCCATAGAATAGTCCGTGAGTAGAATTACTTTTGCCATAATAGATATTAGTGGTTTATTGTTATATCTGCCTTCCTAATTACAGGGATTGGAGAGAGGAACCAAAAGCCAATTTTCTACTTTCAGCACTTTTATTTCCACTCTCAACCAAAAGAAAGAAGCAACGGGAAGCAGCAGCTCACCTACACAACTGGTTATGCCCAACATAAAAAATGGTAAGAGAATGAAATGCTGTGTTATTTGGTTAAGTCATTAAATTATTTTGGGAGATGCTCAATATGTTGCTGTCATTATCTGTGTTATCACAGTGCCTTCAAACCTTGACTAGGTTGAGTCTCAGTTGAGGTAGGCACTGTACGAGCATATAGTAAATGAGAATCCATGCCCACAGGAGCTTAAGTTCTGAAAGACAAGATGTAACAAGTGGGTGAGACAAACAAATGGGGCAGGGAATGGAGAACAGAGAACAGAAGTAACAATAATGTTCAGAAGGTTCAGTGTAGACTCAGTATATACACAATTTGTAGAGATAGTAAGCTAATCAGTAATAGTGATCACAGATTGACATGCACCTGTCTTTTGTACAATGGCAGATTATTGCAGATACCATGGCAGAGATGGATTTTGAGGAGGTATTTGAAGAAGAATAATGTAGATGTTCTGCAGGAGGAAGTGGACTATACATTGCTGGATTATGCCTGATATTAATTAATAGTGATGGTATCTGTATCCATGCTAGCTCTACTGTGAGTTCAGTGCTAGGTATATTAAAAAAAAAAAGTAACACTGAATTTCATAGCTGGTCTTGAATAGAAAAGTACCTCAAAGAATAGATCACTGAACTGCAAAAGGCAAATTATGAACCTGTAAATGATGTAGTTGACCCTTAAATTATATATTTTAGGTAGGATTTTCCAGTCTGCTTAGGTTATTTTGAATAGTACAAAGAAAGCAAAGCAGTTTGCAAGCAGGGGTGTTGCTGCCCCAAAAAGGTGTTTGGGGCATGGGCCCACTTCCACACCAGGCCTGGCCCCTGCCATGCCGACCCTGCCACTAGCCCCAATCTGGCACACCAGCCTTGGATCCCCTGACTGGGGGCTCGATTTGGCTCCTGCCACTGCTGCCAGAGGCCCAACTCCAAGTCTCTGGCTGGTGTCAGGGCTGGATCCTTCCTCTGGTGGCGGATCAGGCTCCCACTGCCAGGTCTGGGTCCACAGGCGGATCTGGGGATGGATTGGGCTCCTGCTGCCACTGCCAAAAATCTGACCCTGAATCCGCAGTCAGGGTCGCGGCTGGAAAGATCTTGCTGCCACCACTGCCTGCCCAGCCCCAGGACTGCCTGAGCTCCCCACATCCAGCCTGGATCCCAACTGGGGACCGGGACAGTCCCCTGGTCCCTGGCTGGGGTCAGGGTCGGAAGCGGGGGGAGCTTGGGGCACTGGCCGTGGGGCTCAGGGCGTGTGGCCAGCACCAGTGATGCCCCAGCTTGAAAATTGTCACAAAAGGCCGGTGGAAGATTGTTCCTATGCAGAATTGGGAGTGGGTGTGTCAGGGACAGCGTGTGGGTACTGCTGACAAGGAAAGTGTTTCATGAAACAGATCAGAGTTGTTCCATCTGCTCTACTGACATTAGGTCAATGCAGAGCTTCTGTGTGCAGCCCTAGCTTAAACCAGGGCTAGAGGTCCTGAAACAAGAAACTGCAAGGAGCTCCATGAGCTCCCTCCCCCTCCACCATCTTCATGATTGTAAGATCTTTAAATACAAGCTGAGTATGCAAGCAGTGTTGTTACATCAGAAACTGAAAAGTTTAAAATTCTCCTTTCAGATCAGTGCAGTCTTAATACTGGAAGCTAAGGATGATAATTTGTCAGTATTAACATCATTGCTAATAATTTTCAACAGAAATTCACAGTTAATGTGCTTAGTCCCAACAATTCCTAACCACTTCCTTTGTCTTGCTGGTGCCAAGACCCCCAGTTGTTTCCCTTTCAGCTGTAAAACTCCAGCATCCTCCTGAAAAATTGTCCAATGCAATCTTGTGTTGGTGGTACAAAAAATCTGCAGCTCATTGAAAGTTGGCATAGTAAAATAGATTTAACATAAAAATAAGTAACAAGGGATATTGTACCTTTTGTAGAATTCACATCCATATTTAAATAAAAAAAAAAACACTCAGATTTTCAGTTGTAGCTACCAGAGAGCATCTTATCTTTCATCTGAGTGCCAGAAAAATTTAGGTCCAGTTTATTAAAGAGAACATGGGGGGTTGGTTATAATTACTACGCCAGCAGTAGTGATTTAGTTAACTAGTATGTATTCATTAAAAAAAAACAACACTTTTTTGGACATGGTTTTATTTTCTCCTTATTATATAATCAATCCTAAAAACACTTAATGTATCTTCCTAACTTGAATAGTCTCTCAGAAGTTGCTAGAGCAACTCACACATTTTTAGGATCATGATTAAATTTCATAACATTTCAGTTTTATGAGGAGTGGAAAAATTTTCAAAATGTGTGTGTTCTTCATAAATTGTATCAGATGCTGATATATAAGTATGCTTTAGGACAGGGGTCTCGAACACACAGTCTGCGGGCCGCACATGGCCCCTAAAGCTATTGCCTAGGGCCTGCGATGACAGTATTGTTACCAATATTTGCAATATCATTGTATGGAAATCTTTCAGTGGTGCAGCCTTCACGCTAATGTACTAGTCCTCATGCGGCCCTCATGGTGGTTTGAGTTTGAGACCCTTGCTTTAGGAAATGGCTTGTTAAAATAAACTCAATTTCAAAAGCTTTTCCTTGGTATTTCTTTTATTCTAATAAGGATTATGGCATTTGTTTAAAAAAAAAAGTGTATTAATAGGTTAAAATACCTTGATAAAGTTAGTGAAATGTAATATTTGTCATGAAAAAGATGAAATAAGGCAAGTACTGTTGGTAGGATCAAATTTAGGTTTAAGTACAATTGTTATGATACCAGCTACAAAGGTTGAATTTGTATGACCGTATGATACAATAAATATACATGATGAAAAATCTTTTCAATGAGTTTGATTTTTCCACTTGTGCTGAATAGTTAAAATATGGATGGGTTTTTTCACTTTGACTGATTGAAAAGTCTGATTGCTCAATGATTGTCAAGTCATTTCAGAAATGTGGCTGTTCTAAATCCATTCATTTTTAATTTCATTGTACTAATCACTTCCCCCTCATACCGCTAAGGTTTTGTTCCTCAGTATTTTCACATGGCTTGTTACATATTGGTTAAGTGTTTTTACCTAATGTAACTAAGCAACCAGCTAAAAATGGTAACAATATTACAAGAAAAGAAAACTATTGCTGCATATCAATTCAGCACAAAAAGTTCCAAGTATCAGCTGCAGGAACTCAAATACCAGTCTTTTAATTCTGAATATTTTGCACCTTTTGAGAACATTATGATATTGTGTATGGTGAAGTGACTGTGCATTTGTTATGCATGGTGGGACTCATTAGAACATCAGTTTAAGATTTAATACTTCACTGTCTTCTTTGTTGCTGATGACTACTTTTACCTTCAGATTGTTTAGAAGTCCAGCTGTGAGAACAGGCAAAAAATACACTCTAAAATCAATGCTACTGATACTCAAGGGTCAGAGGACCCATTTCCTTCTATTTTCATCTCATGAGTGGTAGCTGAATAAGTCAGATCAGTAGTTTTGCTCTGTCATTAGGGTGAGTGAATAGAACCTGCCTTCTTTCTTCAGCTGCAGCTTCCCACTGTGATTAGTGGAATTGGCAGCAGGCTAGCAATAATACTTTGGTGTGTGGTTAATTTAAAAAATGTAAACTAGCAAATAAGTTTTTGTGAATATGCCAGCTTTGGGAATAATTGCAACATCCCTGCAGTGTTTCCCACCTTAAATTTTATTGATATGCTGATAGATACTGACAACCTTAACTCAATTTTATTGTAAATCTGGACTGTGAATAATATAAATATTGGAGCTGGTCAAGCAGTAGTAAACTTCACTAAAAGGAAATGAAATGAAAGAAAAGAAAAATTTTGGTTTAATTTTAAATTAATTTTTTTAACATTTTGAATTTTTTTTTTAAAGTTTTGATAGGGAAAACACTGCTCTCCTCACTCTTTTTCATTTATTGTCACTGAATAAGTGTCAGAGGTGGAAAGTAAAATAGTGAGAATGTTTGGGTTTTTTTTCCACGTTGAATCAACTTCAAATATTAAATTTTGAGAAATATGAAAAATATTAAATAATTCTTATTGGTTGAAAAAGCATTTTATGTCAGTTTCATGGGGGGAAATGTTGCTCTGTATACCATGAGTTACTAGTTTACAAAATAATTTCTAGTTTCACTTTATGGGTTGCATTGAAATTTTAACTTTTTGCAGAATTCATGTGCACAGCTAAATAAATGACTTTCTTTGGAAATGATTACATTAAATTTAACACTTCTTTCAAATTTTTCAATAAGTGAGAGATCTACCACCAATTTGCCTTGATGTTAGGCAAAAGCAGCGGATCTCTATAGATACAGTGCCACCAGAACTGAAAGCTCCAGTCCCTCCAGAACCTTCCCTTCCAGTTAGAACCAAAACTGTGAAAGACTTCCAGTAAGTTGCACTGGTCTTTTAATTGTGTGTTCTGTTTTGATTTTTATTGACTGACTTTCCATGTTTGGTTGGTTGGTTGGTTGGTTTGTGTAATATATTTATTTTCTAGCTGATCTCTAGTGATGGGATCAATACAAGATAACAATGCTTGCTAGACTGTATTTATATAAATTAGTTTGGCCGGGATGTTGGAAATAATAGTTCCATGACTGTGAAAACTGTCATGACATCTTGGTCAGCTGAAGATTTTATTTTATTTTATTTTGCATCTTCTAAAAAATAGCACTTGTAGCACCTAAGTGCCACATGTGTTTTGTTTACCATTACTGTTTTGGGCTGAGAAAGAACTACTGTAATTTACTGTACATTTAGTTTTACTCAGAGAAACTCTTCTGGTACAAAAGCTGTTTGGATACTTAGCCACATTTCAGAAGCTTTGCTGTTTGTTATCTACTCATTTGGGCCTCAATCCAGTCAGGTGCTGGACTTTCTCAACTCTGCTGAAGACGTTATATACCAGGCCTTTAATCTGTAATGTCATATATTTTAAGACCTGTGAAAATAGATAATATGAACTATGCCACATCTCATTTAATTGTTGGTTAAAATGTAGAGAGATTTTTTCATGTGTTTATGTCAAAGGGAGCTGGTATCTACAGTTCACTTCTGTCGTGGTTCCTTTTAGTTCTTTTTCATCTGCCTTTCTATCAATGTAAGTGCTATTTTAAATAGTGTAATTAAGCTTGACCATTTAGGGGAAACCTCCTTCTTTCTAAGTCTAGTTTCCCTATATGAGAACCACTACACCTAATAAGCCTTTTATTTCTGTAGACTTAAATCAAAGACCATATGGTTGAGCTTCATACTGCTGTCCTCTAAGAATTCAGCAAAAGGACAATAAGATCACATTGCCAGATCAATTTGGTTTTGTTCCACTTCCATTTATATTCTCTCTGTTAGCATGAGCTTAAATGACTGTTTTGGTTTGTTAGGTTTTTCTTCACTTGGTGCAGAATTATGAGTCAGGTACCACAGAGGATTTGGTAAAAGAGGACATTTGGCCAGAACTTAAGAGGTCAAAAATTGAAATGTGAGACTCCCATTTGTCAAGCATTTTATTCATTTAGAGCAAGATTGTCAAGTGTTTGTGACATATGAACTTAAGCTCCATTGATTTGCAACAAGACTTAGGTTCCTAAATCCTTTAAGCATGTTGAAAATGTTACTTTTATTTTAACATTTACAGTGTGCATTATTGAAATAAACTCATTATATGAGTTGATGTATTTTAAAAAAGTTTCATGCTATAGAGGAAAAAAGCAAATTGTGATTTTTATCACTAATATGTAGGACAAGTGTTTTCTGAAAATTGCTATTATTATTGTGTTCTTTCCAAAATGACTTCATTTCTGGAATTGCTCTTAATTTCCAGAATCACCATTCAGAGAGTAGAAAAGGGACACAGAGTCACACCTTCCCAGATTTCTACCCATAGACACCCGACTCCTTCCCAGGGAGCAGGGCACAGACTGGGGTCTGACTGCAGTTGAGACTTGCTGCCAACTGCTCCCGTCCTCATGCAGACCTGGGCTGTGGGCTTGGCAAACTGCTACTTCCCCTACTTCCCTTGGATTGGCAGGGCACTTAACAGCCAGGCGCCAGACTCCCCTGTCATGCTGCAGAGCAGAAGGTATTTGCATCTGCTCCTTGGCATCATAGACAGCATCTGTCTCCCATTCACTTCTCCTGCACAGTTGACTTCTGTCTCCTTTTCCTCACACACAGCTTGTCCAGCTCTAGCCTTCAGTTCCCAGTGTCTAGCCTTCCTCCCCTGCACACAACTGACTCTAGCCCTCAGTCCCCAGTGTTTGTCCCCCATCACTCTTGCACAGCTGGCACTGTCCCCCATTGCCCAGCATTTTTGTGCTGCAAAGCAGTGCTTCTGGAAGTGTGGAGCTAAGGGAGCATGGAGGAATATTCAGAGGTCATGTGGCAGGCCAGACCCACCCTTTCAGCCCTTCTGTACCTCAGACCCAGGCCCAGCTCCACCTCCAATCCTATTTAGCCCCCAGTCCTGCTCTGCCTGCAGGCTCAGGTCTTCCTTCACTCACTCTCTACTCCAAGACCAATTCCATTTCCCAGCTGTAGCTCCATTCCTCCTCCTTCAATCCATCTCAGATCAGTTCCAATCCCAACTCCACCACTGGATCAGCTCTGCCTCTAGCCCCAACTTCTCTCCTAACTCTGCCTTGAGGCCACGCTTCACTGCTGAGGAAGCCTTGGCTGTGCAGTAATGGAGTTAGGGAAGCACAGATAGATTCCATTACTGGTAAGAGGGGGTATAACTGGAAAAGTTTGAGCATCACTGATGTAAAGGATTGCATATTGCTCATCTTTGTCGATACATCTAATTTTTGTAATGCATTACCCAAAATATTCAAAATATATAGCTTTGAAAATCCAAAATTACTCTGTTTTCATTGCCAGAAAACACCGGTTCTACTAATAAGGAAACACATAGTGGCATCTTAAGAACACACTTAGTTCTGTGTTTTGAAATCATGACTTTGCATAAATGTTTTTAATTTTATTTTTGGTATATTTGGAGTTTTCCATTATTTCAAATATAAGTCTCTATGGGTGCTTTAAAATATTCACATACCAAGAGATCCTTAAAATCTCTCGGCTTTTAACTAGCTGTGAATATCTAAATTTTATTATTTTAGCAATAAATGTCATCTCATACATAAAACTATAGAAATTTTAAGGTGTATGGTAAAGGCAGAGATCTATAATTATAATGTTAAAATTAACATTTTAAAGAGGTTACTTTCTATTTTAAATTATTTCTACACACTGCCTAAGAATTTATATTATAGTAGTAATTTCATAGTAGTACATTAGTAATTGCTTTAAAATACTGAAATCATAATCCACTGCACTAATAAATGTTATGATCAGGTAGTGCTGAAATATATTTTTCACAACAAATTTTAAATGCGTCCATTCTTTTGGAACATTAGTATTTCTAGAGCAGTGGTTTCCTACCCTTTTCTCTGCTGTGGCACACCTTACTACCTTAGTTAATCTGAGGCACACCACCATATAGTTTCCAAATGAACTGGTGAATATTCTTGTGCCAATGAGCCAATTAAGAGCTCTTTGAGTAGTTTTACAAAATATTTTGTGGCACATCTGCTCAGACCTGACAGCACAGCTGTGTGCCATTGCACACTGGTTGGGAAACACTGTTCTGGAGTTGCAGGTAAAATATTAGAGCAGAAATAACTTTAACACTTTAATTCTTAAATTCACCTTTCTTATTAACCTGTCTAGAAATAAAAGACAGTGAGTAATAGTGAAGTATAAAGTACAAAGTCTACTCTGTGAAGTTTTTAATATCTGTACATGAGCTTGTGTGATATATTTATTTGTGAATTTTCTTTCTAGGGAGGATATGGAAAAAGCTAAGTCTTCAGGAGACTGGAAAGCTGTACATGATTTTTATTTAACAACATTTGATTCTTTCCTGGAGCTAAATGCTGCATTTAAGGTATTGCAAATTGCAAATGCTTCTTAGCGCTTGTAACTTTTATATCTTCAGGATGCTATAAATTTGAGAGAAAATTTATGTTAATACTATGAGTTTAGTCAGTTTATATAATCTTGTTTGCCTTACCCATACATTTCATAGTTATTTCATGTTTCACTTACTGGTTTCATTTATTATTCGTTTTTAGTAAACCATTTGTCCGTTATTAATTTATTAGGTAACAGTGTTTCAAGCACATTCCTAGGGTTTAAAACAAAGGAGAAAAAAAAAAAAGCCTGGAGTCCTGAGAATTAAAGAACAGACCATAAAAGCTGGCTCTGTACAATCAGTTTCTGAAAAATTAACTTTGCATTATAGTAAATTAAATTATATAGATCTTATTCCAGGGGTTGGCAACATTTGCTGGCTCCCATTCCAGTCTCACCCCTTGAACTCTCAGCAGCTGCCAGGGGCAGGGCCAGAAAGGGACAGGAGCTGCACATTGCTTTTCCCTGCTGACCCTCCCACCCCCGTGGTGAGTGGGGCCAGCAGGGGGCAGGAGCCACATAGCAAGGTCCGCAGGTGGAACAGTCTTGGCTCTGCAGAGCTAGGAGCCCTGCTTACCTCTATCCATAGGTCCGCATGCCAGGGGTTGCTGAACCCTGTAGTATTCTGTTAAATTTTATACCTTTGTGACATTGGCCTCCAGGGGAGCCATGCTGAGATAGTTACAACAGGGCAAATGGCGAAGAATGGGACAGGCAAAGCCCTAACCATTGGTCTTTTTTTTCCTATAAGATATTCAAGGCCAGCAGTAAACAACTTCTGATCACCTTGCTGGTCATTCAAAAGACAAAATACAGTTTCCTTAAAAACCATCCAGCCTTTTGTCTCACACCCAGATAGTCCTGTCAAATATGGTGGTGTTTACTGGCATCTTTATCCATCATCTGAAGAAGAAAAAAAAAAAAAAAAAAAAAGAAGAAGAAGAAAAAGTTTTACCAGTCCCAAGGGATTGGACCCATTAACCAAATTGGTCAATGAATAGCTTAGATCTTACCCACCTACATGTTTAAAGCCAATGCTTGTTAACTAAACTAATATTTATTAGAAAAATTAGAGAGAGTAATAGTTACAAATTCAGTATACACACACACACACAGGAAAAGAGGAGCGTCGTTGGCCCAGGAAAAGACCCCTTGGGCCCTGGCCCCACCCCCTGGCCCTGATCTGGAGTTAGGGCCCTGGTTTCCTGCCATTGCCAGCGTGGCCCCTGATCGCTGGTCCGGGACAGAGCCAGGCAAGGCAGTGGTTGCTGTGAGTGGCCCAGCCTGGATCCCAGGCTGGGAGAGGTAGATGCTGCCATGGCCGGCCTGGCCTTGGATACCTAGCCGGGGATGGGGCCAGGAGAGGCAGGGTTCATGCCAGCCCTTTGGGGCACTGGTGCTGGGACTCCAGGCACATGCCCCCCGAGTCAGCCACCAGCAGCGCCCTTGGAGGAAAATAAAGTTGTAAGTTGTTTTCAGAGTAGAGATGATCACTGAGTCGCAAGGTTCTTAAATTGCAAAGTTTCTGAAATCACCTAAATAGCTTGAGGTTCATCAGCCCTTGCATTAGGGCTTTGTTAGAAATCCAGTCCAAACAAATGAAGACTAAATAGTCCGTGTACAGAATTCGTTCAGATTCTCCCATGAGAATTAGCAGGGCAATTCCAGGCTGGTGCTGCGATCCCAATCTTGTGATCCAACCTTTCCATGACAAACTTGGATAGATTGTAGATGAAATGGATCATGCCTGGAAGTTCCTTTATAGCTGAAGCAAGGTGGGTGTTTGCAACTAACTCCCTCACGTGACCCTTGATGAAAGCGAGCCAGCTGTTTCATCTTTACTCAGTGGGTCCTTTCTTAGACAATATGGTTAGCAATAGCCATTTAAACTACCAAGACAGTGCACAGATTTTTTCCTTGAGTGGAGAACAGTAATATGTCTACATCTATTTAAGTTCAGACTTGCAAAAATGTCTGATTTTAGCCTGAACTAGCCTCAGGCTAGTTCAGATTAACCACAGCTTTTTAGTTTGAACTAGCTGCGCTGCTTAGTTTGAACTAAAAAGTTAGTTTGAACTAAAAAGTGTGGCTAGTTCAAACTAAAAGGTTAGTTCAAACTAGAAAAAGTGGCTAGTTCAAACTAGCTGCTCGGTTTGAACTTTTTAAGTTTGAACTAGCATGACTACATCGCGCTAGTACGAACTAAAATTTGAACTAAGCAGCTAGTTTGAACTTACTGTTTGAACTAACTAGTTTGAACTAAGCTTTGCCTAGTTTGAACTACAGAATTTTGTAGTTTGAACTTGACAAAGGCTAGTATAGACCTGGTCTAAATTAGTCTGGACTAAGCTTGCTTAGTCCAAGCTAATTGGCCAGTGTAGACATAGCCATAATATGTATTGTCTTTGCAGTTAAACCTTCATTTCCTACGCACACATTGGTAGTTAGCTGCATTAGCATGATTGACAAAAGAGTTTACATAGATCTCAAAGAGTAATTCAGGCAAATGATGTTATTACATCAAAAATCCATCTAAATGTTAATATTTCCTTTTGACCTCTAATCATTGGAACAACGGTAATAGACAAGAAAGCAGTGCATCTACACTGTTAACCTCTAAAAAAAAAATGTGTTCAAACAACATCAAATGGCTACTAAGAATACACTGACGTATCAAAGCTCTAGTCTACTTGTGGACTCTCATTACTGTTTATATTTTCCTTTAATATGTCTTTAAAGGTCAGCTCTGAGCCATGCAGCTTGTAATGTTGCTTAGCCCTTTCTGGCCCAGTGTCACAACCTTATGATTGTGGATTTGCTTTAATGTCTTTTTAGACTATGCTTGATGTAGATTCCATTGCTGGTAAAATTGCTGTCTAACAGCCCTAGAGACTGAAGCCCTCAGTCTCCAAATCAAGTACAGTATGGTTTGTGGCAATGCCGTCTTCCTTGCATTGACATCTTAGTGTGGCTCAGTCCTGTTCTGGAAGGATCACATCTATAGATGTGGACTTCAGTGTCCGCGCCTAAAATGCCTGCTAGTTGTTCAGTCTGCCTTTTGCAGCGCAAAATGTGATCACTATATTTGATGTGAACAGTAGGCTCTGAATTATGGCTATTAATTCATTTTTCATAGACTATCCAACATATCCTGTGTATGATACTCACTTTGCTGCTTAATTTGAACCAATAACTTGAAGTGATAGACTGTCACCCATTGTATGTCAACTGACACATCTATTGTAGCTTCATTACTTTAGACTTTTGACGAATTGGACCCATGTAAACTTTGCTAACAAAGATTTGTATTCTTGTTTCAGAATTTGAAAAAACAGAATACCATGCATGATCTGCTTTCTTTTGTGTTACAAAAAATTATCAGTTTAATATTTTTCTTTGTACACACTGTTTTCTAATCTGGTTATAAATGTGGAATTTTACATAAATAATTTTGAGTAAAGAAAAGAAAAGCTTAATGTATTATGATCTGAATTTTCAGAAAGATGTCAGTCTCCCCTTCAGTACCATTGAGGACTCTGGAATCAATGCTAAATTTGTGAATGTTGTATATGATTCCTTACTAAATACTGTAAGTAAAAAAGATAAAAGTTGTTCAAATATTTTAAAATCTGCAGTTATAAGTTCAAAGATCTACTGAATTTGCACAAACTCTGCAAGCTTATATGCGATCACAGTAAAATTCTGAAAACTGCACTGTACAGGTAGAGCAACTTTTAGTTAATAATGTTGTTTGTGTTTTGGTAGAACCTTCAGGCCTGAGTCAGACCCAGTACCCCACTGTGCTTTGATGTACAAATACAACAAGGCATGGCTTCTGCTCCTAAAAGCTTAGTCTCAGTTGAAGCAAGATACAGAAGTAAGTGTAGGAAGGAACAGCAAAGATGGAGCAAGGCTGACAATTAAATATGCAAATGAAGGTCCAAATCATTTGAAAGTTTGTTTTTCTTTAATAAATAAATGCATACAATAGGATCCTCTTAACCACTTCCTAATCTAACCCTTTTTTTAATCTCAGTGTTCTGTGATCACTGGTGTTTTTCTGGACAAAAATATTTTTATCCACTATTAGTGAGCATTCCAGAGGGGTAGCCGTGTTTGTGTACAGCAAAAACAGCGAGAACCCTGTGGCACCCTATAGACTAACAGATTTCTTCAGGCATAAGATGCATCTGATGAAGTGGATTGGAGCCCACTAAAGTTTATGCCTGACGAAATCTAGTAGTCTATAAGGTGCAACAAGACTCTCGGGGATTTTTTGTTTTTTATAGTGAGCTTAAAATTCCTGTTCAGTAAAGGGTATTGTGTAATCATTAGTTTGGTTGTAAGCTATCTGTTCACATGGTAATAAGCTATTATAGTCTGAGTGCCATGAAAGCAAAAAGAGGAATGAAGGTCTTTTTCCCCCATGACATCTGAGATTCATATTTAGGTTAAGATCCTGAAATAGGGTTTTGGAGGCTGATTCCTGTGATGGTGCAGTACACCACTGATTTCAAACATGGTTCTTCACTGTGTATAAAGATCTACCCATGCAGGATTCTAGTGAACTCAGAGGAGCCTGCACTGCATGTGGGTCTCACCTCATATCAGATTGTAGGGCTGGGGACTTGCACAGTAGAAAGGAGGAGACTTTTCTCATACACTAACAAGCAGTCAAGAAAACACAGTAATAAAAAAAGCAACTGTAATATTCAATATGTAAGAAACAAAAGTGATAGCAAAAGTTAAACTTAGGTGTGCAACAGAAAAGCATATTACTTTACGATGTATTCATTCAAAACAGTGGTACAGAGAACTAGTTAAAATCTTTGTCATTATTTTCAGTAGATTCCCTCTCTAAAACCACCTCTCTAGGTTTAGATGATATGCCTTTGAGATGAGGTAGCTTTTTTTAAACATAATTTTTTTCATGTTTGCATCCAGTTGGAATGTTTGATATTTCTTTAATAAGGTCATGTACAAGATAAAGCCTCCTGATAACTTAAATGATATTTTATTATAAGCAAATTTAGAGCCTAACTAGCAACGATTCATCTAGCAGGATTTTTATTTTTGTTTATTTTCTACACATCCAGCTTTGATAATTTCTGTTAGTTTAACAGTGCTCCTATGGTGTCGTATCTAGAAAAGGATTTGGGGAAAATGTAATAAAATGATAATGTTTTGATTAGGAAGTGTGGCTATGGTAAAAACAAATCCTCCTCTTGTTTGTTTTTCTATTTCAAATTTTACTTGCAGTACCAAGAAAAACTTTGAATAATCAGCAAATTAAAAGATTTAAGTTTATGTATGGAAAGAAAAGACAATGTCTTAAATTTTTTGTAGACTGATTGGATAGATGGAATTTGCCCTTCCTAAACATTACAAATGTTATCAAGCAATCATTCAGAGTCATCTGTTTACTAGAACTGGAATGATCGTAAATTTTCAGTAAAGCTTGGGCAATTAACTTATGTGGTCAAAGTAATTAACATGAAGAAAATTAAGTCATCTTTCTTAAACAATTAACTTAATATTAAAGTCAGTATAAGGTCATTCTTTCTGTTACCATTATATGAAAATCAATATTTAATTCTAAATTGGTAAAATGGAACCTGGAAGACTAGAAACGGGAGAGTGTGAAGATAATATTTATCGCATAGCCAATGACTCCTTAAGAAACAGAATATTTCGATATCAGATCTGATATATACAAATTTAGTTATGTTCTAAAATGAATATTAATAACCAATTTAATAAACCATGTCAAATATAATTTACCTATAGATCTAATACTCAGAATTCAACTAGTTGAACTCAATATTCAGCTTAGAATTATGTGGAGTAAAATATACTTAAATGCGCAATTATCACTGACGTCTCACAGACTACTTTAAAATCAGCGTTTCTCTTAGAATGGGTGGCATTAGAGTCTTAAAAGTTGCTACTCAGTGTAGTTCAGTATAGATTTGTATGTGCTGTATTCCCCATTTTAAATACAAGGATACCCCCAAATAAAGTAGTGGTGTGATAAAGTCAAATTGGTAGAGGCATCAAAGATAAGTTTAACATTTTCTTCTCATTTCCTTGCTGAGCAGTAAAAGACCTGATTCTTCTACTAAACCATTAATTTTACTTCATTGTGAACAAATGGCAAAATCCCATAAACATTTACAAGTGCGTTAGTTTATGCATCTGAGTAGTCCAAGTGTAGAACTAACCTGAGCATTTCTCACAGTGAAGGTAGCAAAATAATATACATGTATACATTTCCTGTTAATGTTAATTCTTTATCATTGTTCTCAATTGTTTTCGTTATATCTTTTCTGTGAAGTGAGCAAAATAAAAAGTTGTTTTTTTTACAGAGTAAAGATACTGTTCCTAATCCTTTACATAACACTGTTAAACTTCAGTCATACATCAAGAATTTTTTTATATGAACTGTAAAAAAAGAAGTATATTCTTTAACACACTTCATTTTTTTTCTTTCCATTTTTCCTAGCCTCAGGATATTCAGAAGACTGTCCTAAAGGGAACTATAAATGGTCTGTTACAGGAGTGGAAAGGGTAATTATAACCAGTATTTGCATTAGTGAAAAATCAGGATTTATTGTAACCTAATATATTATCTTTCTTGTTTATGTGACAAGGCTCTAGTATTTTTTAGACCAAAAAGGAAAAATTATTTGTGTTATAAGTTGTTTGTTTGCTTTATAGTCTCCTTTGGAGAGACACACTCCTGTTCATCTGAATCTTGGTCAAATACATTACAGCAATTGATCAGAAGTAACTGCTGCTCCCATGGTACACTGCAAAAAAGAAAAACATTTAATTAGGCAGGAGAGGTAAAGAGAGTGACATACTATCTGTTCTTGAATTTCTGTATTAGCTAACTCAGGTTGTAAAGACATGGCAAACTCCGCTTAGCAATTCATGTTCGACCCCAGGTTACTTCTTGGGTTTGAACTCAAGCTGTTAACCTGAGCTGAAATCCAAGTTAACCATGTCCCCACTGCTACTTGAACCCAAGTTATAATGTGGGTTAGCAAATCCAAATTAAGAACACACTTTTTTAATATAGTGTAGATCTGTCCTCAGTCATAGTGGACGCTGATTCAAGAGGATTTCTCCCTAGCTTCCTGCCAGAAACTTCTTAGGAAATGGATAGGCAACACTGGAGCTCCCTGTGATGTTCCAAAAAAACCCTTTATTCTCCAGATGGAAAACCACTTTCTTTTCAGCCTTTTGCTTCTAGAATCTCTTTTCTCTGCTGCCTCTTCATAATTCAGATTTCTCCTTTTCTGCCAGGGCACTTTGGCTTGTGATGGTAGTCACATGGAGAACTGTCATTGTTCCAGATACAGAGCTTTCTTCCCTCCTTAATGCCTCCTCATTTCAGCCTCTCACGGTTGATACCTGTCTGTTGTATAAAGAGGAGTAAGGTGGATAGGCTGCTTCCCAAGCTCCCACCAAAGTGGCTTAGCAAGCAGCAGTAGCGTCATAGCAAAGAGTCTGTACAGAGGCACAAAACATTCAGTGAGCAAGGCAGATCCCAGGGGTGACAGTAGCAGCAGCAGGAAAGTAGATGAATAGCAGGAAGCAGTGAAACCAGACTCATACAGCTATTATGAAGAACAAGGAGACAGGCAGGTAAATCCTCTACTATGAAGGGAGGTGAGAGCATCCATGCTCTTCTAAGACAGAAAATACAGTGGGGATCTCCTTCCTTTCCTACGTTAGTCCCAGCTCCTCATGCATTTCTCAATTCCATGAGATTCCCCCACATCTAAGACACGGTGGTTGTTTATAAATACATATATTAACTAGGATTGGGACCTCTTGTGCTGGGTGCAGCTCAAATATAGAAAAGACACTAAGATAGCTAGCTGGCTGACATTGTTCCTGCTACTCCAGGTCCCCTTCACTTACAGAGTAGCCAGAATTTGGTAAAGGTCTTCCCAAAGGTCTCTTTCAGTCAATGAATTTCAAGAGAGCAATGGTATTCTATATGTTATGAGCACTAAAAGACCTTTTTTTCCTCTTCTCTCCTTCTGAATCCTTAAATGTTTTTGTCTGTCATGGGTGATAAAATCCAAAATAAAAGAAATACAAGAAAAATCAAAGAGTCTTGGAAGTGCTATTTTGTGCCTTCTCTTAGCTCGAACACTTCCTTTCACTTTCTTTGCTCAGAGAATAAATACCTGCATCTGTTCTTTCATCTGAAATAGGCTTGCAAGAAAGACTTTTTATCCCATTGAATACTACAGCACTATAATTAAAAGGGATTATTTTGGCCCTGGAGTCCTCATCAAAAAGAAAGAATGAGTTAAATCCTAGGTGGTTATATATTTTCATGCTAGTACATGGACTTCCCTTTGCTTGCAGAACAGTAAGCTCAGAATGGGAGCAGCTATGAAAAACCAGTTGCCTACACCAGCAGACATTTGTATACGCTTCAGGGAAGGGACTGTCCATTTTGCCCTTGTAATATTGTATTCTCAGGCATGATGAAGGAAACCATCTTCTTCATTAGGATTGTTTTACTCATATACTTTGTGGACAGGAAAGTCTCCATTCCACAGAAATTAAAGCTGTAGTGCTATCTTTCCAGCTCTTTGTCTCTACCAACTACTTTGCTGGAGCATCTGTTAAAAGATTCAGAAAACTTAGCATGGGCTTTTCAAAAGTCCTCAGCATTGGCCTTCTCTGCTCCCATTAAATCCAGTGGCAGTTTTATTACTGATCTAAATGAAAGTAGAAGTAAGCCAATGGTGAAAGCTTTCCAAAATTCCATCCTTAAAGAACTATAACTACCAAACACATAATAATTCAGGCCATCTTGAAGACCATCTCTTCTGTCATAGTAGATACCACCATTAGCTCAGTTTGATTCTCCACAAGATTATTAACCCCACACGCAGTTGTCAGGAAACAAACATAGTTGTGTTTATGGAAACTAAACATCAGAGTAACTGGTAGTCCCCATGCAGCTCCAACAGATGCTATAAGAATGAACTAACATTTTCTAGAATATAAAAGCAAATTATTACAAAGTAGAGAAAAACTCCAGGATTTCTGCAAAATGTCCTGCATTGGAAATTAATGGGCAGCGTGATTATGTTTGTAGTACCAAGGACACTGGAGAATGGTTACTACTTTCTGCTCTCATGAAACTGAAAAAAGAGATTTCTACTTCCAGACTTTTCACGGCCTTACCTTATGAAATTTACCTCTTGGCTAACATTTCCTCAAAACGTATCGGTAGCAAAAGCCTATGTGGATGTCTATGCTGGAGGCTTAAGTCAACTGAAGCATCTTCATGACTGCTTTTGGAGTTCATCAAGTCAACTTAAGCACTTGTTTGAGTTAATAACTTTCACCCTTAAAGTTGACTTAACAAAACGTGGCCATTAAAGTTAACTTTGTAAAGTTGACTTAAGGCAAGAGAGCCATTTAAGTTGACTTTATAAAGTCAACTTAAGCCAAGGGACCTATTTATAGTCAACTTCAAGCATGTCCCCGGCTTAAGTCGACTTTATAAAGTTGACTTAAACAAATGGGGCCTCTCTAAGTTGACTTAATAAGGTTGACTTTTATTCAACCTTATGAAGTCGACTTACCAGAGCCCTCTAGTGTAGACAGCCACAGTGATTGAGCCTGAATATGACATATTCTACAGTATAGGGAACAAAGTAATCCTCATGATTTCAGTCTTAAAAATATATCTCATGTCTTACTATCCAGTTATTTTACCCAAATCGAAAATGCCCCCCAAAGAAAAATGATATATCCTGGGTTTTTGGTTTATTCTTTTACAATAAATCTTGCGAACACAAAAATATTGATGGTCAAGTTCTTGTCTTTTGTCTTATTCTTACATTATATATATATATAGTCTTCAAAAGAGTCAGAAGATCTAAATTTGTCTTATAATCAAATGCTGAGTTAAATGGACATAATTTGTCTTATAATCAAATGCTGAGTTAGTAAAACATGGAAGGCAAAGGGCTCTCCTCCTTGGAGGGACAAAAGACACACTTCTCTGAATGAGCTTTATTTTCATGGGCAGAGAAATCTTGAGCATCCATCAAGGAAGTGTATGAAGTAGCCATTTGATTCCAAAGTGAAGTGCTAGGTATTGCCTTATACAGTGTACTCAGGTGAGTATTCAGCTAAGCATTGCTACAGCAGGGTTTTTTTGGGTTTTTTTTGTTTTTTTTTTTTTCTTTTTGCTATGTTTTCCACTGCTTCTGGCTTAGCCTTGTCCCTACCTGTCTATTTTTCACTTTGGCTATGCTTTTTGAATAAAGATCCAATGGGTAGCCCTCTCTAATAAGAGAAATGTTCTTATTTGTCATTTTCTGTTATCTAAGCATGTCTGCTGGTCCTTATTTGTATAGTTGCAGAAATACATAGGGTCAATCAACTTGGTGTATATTCAAGGATTCTTCATGGTCATATTGAGATCCAATTAGAAGATGTTTTCCCTGTTTACATAGCTATTATCAGAAACATTATGCTTCTTGCTTATAATAGCTTCAGAAGAATTTTTTCTGCCAGAAAGTAGGTGGGTGTTGGTTTTATGCCTATGGCTTCCAGTGATAGACTGCTCTTGCTTCCTCTGATCAACCAGTGAAAGGGACCCAGCATACAGGGGTGGCCAAACTTATGGAGCTCAAGAGCCATACAAGTTGATTATTAAACCTTCAAGAGGTGCACTGAGGTGCATAGGCGTATACTTTTACCTACTAAATTGATTTGCTGACATTCTTCTGCAAGCCACACTTTTTCATTAAAGAGGCATGTGGCTTCCAAGCTGCAGTTTGGCCACGCCTGGTATAGATTGTAGAAGATCAATAGATATGGTACCTTTGGAGAAGCAAAACTAAGAGGTTAGACTCATGTTTTCACTGATTGTTTATATACTTACATATGATTTTGGTATAAATCTGTTTGTTCTTAGGCCACGAACAAAAGATGATCTTAGAGCATACTGTATACTTCTACAGGTAAGAAAAATAAAAACTTTTTAATAAAACACATTATCTGTTTAATGCATGATGTACAATGCTGTGGATAATCAAACAAAGCATAGCTAAAACATACTGTAGACTGCAAAAGTAACATGCAAAAACAATAAAGAATTCACTGCCTGACAAATTGCCATCTTTAAGGATGAGAGAGCAAAGTGGGTTTTTTTAATTTTCTCCACATCCCCTACTCTCCTGCATTGAACTGCCCTCATACGCACTTTAACAGGCTACATTCTGTGTATTTTGAGCAGTGTTTTGTTCCAACAAATAAATAAGACTGTAATGTTGCAAGAAACATACAAATATTATTGATAAATCCATCATGATACAGACAGAGGTAAGTATGCTTGAGTCTTATGCTAGCATTCAACCATTGCTGGTACTGGTGGAATGGCATCATTGATGAATTAAGTCCAAATTTTACTAAAATAGACAAGACCTATCTCTGTGTGTTGTACACAAGAGAGTAGTTCACCAGTATTTGGGGACAAAGTCTGCTAGAAATCTAACTTATGTAGGAGAAAAGGTTTTCAGCTACAATGGGAAGGGGAAGCAACTGTGAAAGTAGCCTGCTATCAGTAGTGGGAGCATGATCAGTTCATTGCAGAGGTGGTGATACTATTACTCTGATCTTGGAACGTATCAATCATTAGTATCTGTGGTGATATATAGTTATATTATTGAGCTGCAGTCAGTGCTAATTACAGACATAGGAATGTTGAAACTTCCAATAGTTTTGCTTATTCAATATATTTTGATAGTCATTTATAGTCTTTATTAAATAAACAAACCTGATTTCTGTTTAAAAAATAAGAGCATTCTTAAATTTTTCTGTTGCAATATTGCAGTTGTATGTCTTTTTTGGCTTTGAATGGAAGAGGTAAATTAAAAAAAATGTTTTTTTTTTATAATCTTGACTCTGTCACAGCAATTTTCTGAATGATATTTTTATCCATGATTGCATTGGTTGGAAAAGTCTAATGGCTTTTTCTATATGGATGTTTTGGTACTAATAACATGTTTTTAATATCTTTTGCAGAATCCTCAGTTTAATAACACATCTACTTATGTCATCTATGCCCACTTGCTAAGACAAATAGCAACCTTGACAGAAGCTGACCATCACTTCCTAACTCACTGGTTTAAAAAGTAAAAAAATAAACACCAAAAATCTTTATCATATAGGATTAAATGTTTACTTTCATTGAAAATGAATGTTATATTTCTGACAAACTTTAATTATATTAACTGCAAATTTTTATTTCTTATAAAACATATATGGAGTAAGGAAGGAGCAGGCTGGGAGATGCATGTGTAATTCCCCTCTAAACTCATGGAAGTTACAGGGCTGTGTTAACATTTGCAAAACCGTGCGCCTGTTGGAGCTATGTTAGCAGGGTCGAATTGGGTTTTAGCCTAATGTGGGATACAGAACTTTTGTCTGAATGAGCCTGGTCTGGCAGGTCACCTTCTAGGTTTGGGGAAGATTTTCCATGGGGACAGAAAAATTTCCTTCTCCAGGTGAAATGTTTCCTAGGTCACCAAAAACTATAGTTTGAAAAGGGTGATAACATGAAGACTGACATTGTTTATTGTTACTAAAAGCATAGAAAAGCGAAACAATATGAAAAGATTAAACTATTTGTCTCTTTAAAAGTTTTTGCTTTTTTCTTACTATGTACATGGAAACTATAAAAAGCATTTGTAGAGTACTTAATCGGTACTTGAGAGTTCATGAAGTTCTTTTCAGTGTGTCTGTTCAATGTGGCAAAATATTTCTAAATAGAAAATTTCAGGATTAAAATACACACTTCACAGAAGACAGAGGATTGTTGTCTTTTTGCCGCTTTAATAAAGAGCCAATTAACTATTTAGGAACAAGTACCTTTTTTTACAAAGTCTTAAAAAGATGTCCAAGGCGACAACATACCTAGACCGTGCCTGATGCATTCAATAGAATTGCTAAATCCTTTAAAAGAAAAACAACAGCACATATTAATTTTTAGTAGTATGCAGATGTCATTAAACTTTATATTTGGAATTTTATCCATTATATGGAAATCTATAATAGTGGGGTTCAGTGAGGCACAGTATTAGTATAAGAGTAACATAAGTTTCTTCTTCTAGGATTTCACAGAAGAGGTTTAAACAGTTGGTAGACAGGTTGTTGCAATTTATTTCTTTACGTCTGTTCCCTGCAAAACCTGAAGAATTCCCACCCATGGTAAAATGTACTTGGTGGATTCCATCAGCAACTAAAGTCTTGGCTTTGTTCAGTAAGTTTTTCTAACTAAAATTGATTATTCTTAGTTCATACCTGTTGAGATATATTGGCTTTTTCCTTTTACCATACAACTGTAAAATGCTAATTAGCAAGATAGATTCTGCAGTCAGTCACATCAACAGACCATGATGTTGTCAGAGCATTTCTGTTTTTGCTATTGCCTGCTGAATCAGAGATGACGTGTCATTGTCTGTAGTGGGAGGGCATCATTTAAAGCTTGGAGGGGAGCATGTGAATGCTCCATATGTCTCCTCTGCTGCCCACCTATCAATTTTTTGCATTCTCTCTTCCTTGCAGCATCCTCTTTCAGCTCCCCCTCCCACTGTTTCCTCTCCCCCTGCCCCTTAATTCGCCACTGCTGCTCCTCCATAAACCCCCAGCAGGACACATCCTGCTCCCAGCACTATACAAAGAATCAGTCCCTGGCAGGAGTCTCGGGTAGGAGCAGCTCAGCTCACCTGCAGCCTGCTCAGCATGCTCTTTCCTTCCCTGCTGCCTCTGACTGGCCTGGTACCTTGGGAAAGCCCAGGAGCAGCCAGGCCCTGCCAGTGCCAAAACCACCTGGAGCCCCATGCATCACTGGCACAGGGGAGCCTCTCTGACCCTCAGAAAGCACTGGAGTAGTGGAGAGAAGCGATTTCAATCCCATTTCCACTTCAAATTTACAGAGTTTGTTGATTAGTAAAACACTTTTTGGATTTCCATTGGAATTTCAAGGTTGTGTTTTTTGTTAAATGCTTGTGTATTTTAAAAAATTGAAGCAGAAAAAAATTTACCATGGAAGTTTGGTCTCTATTAGAAGTCAGTGATCATAAACATTACCTGCTACTTTTAATTTCATTGGCAAAATATGTTGTTTTTTCGCAAAATAAAAGAGAGAGAGAAATTGTATATATCAATTGCATGTCAAATTTCAATATGTCAGAGACATGCTTGAGATAGCAAGAAAACTCCCTAAACTTACTATTGTTTAACAGTCAGACTGTAAAATAAAAATAGCAAGAAAATGATCTTGAGTTTTGAACTGGTTTGTCTAGTTTCTCTTTGATTATAATGATTTGTAAAGTATTCTCATTAAGTATTGGTGTGCCAGCATGACAATATTTATTATAGCAGAGTAATAGCAGTGCTTTAGCTAAGCTTCAAAAGAGATTACTGATTAACAGCTGATTTTTTTCTAAGTGTTTTGACGTTCACATGTCTTGAAAATTGATGTGTCTCATTGGAAAAGTAGTTTGAGATATTTCCTGATGGTGATTTTACATGTTTTCTTTGCAGATGCTGCAAATAGTCTAGCTAATCCTGCTATTATTCCGTATACGGATTTCTATAATTCTACGCTGGATCATATTGATCTCATGGAAGAGTATCACAACTGGCAGTGTTATGGAAACTCTCACAGGTAAAAGTTCTTTGCAGTGTCTGGCAAAGTGGGATTTTCTCCCATGAAAGCTCATGCAATAAACAAATTAGTTAGTCTTTTAGTGCCTCAGGACTGCTTGCTTGTTTTAGGTAAAAGAGAAACTGTCGAGAGTCAGGGGTTGCTAAACAATGCATAAAAATGAATTACACTTTTTTGTTGTTGCTTATAGAATTATATATTTATTTTCAAATTCAGCGCCTTCTCTTTTTCAAATAGATAACTTTGACAGTTTGGGTAAAATCCTGATCCTATTGGTGTCATTCAAACTTTTGCCATTGATTTTAATGGGGCCAGATTTTCACACTTCATTTAAATCAGATAAAACTTGAAAAATTATGGACAGTTATATGAATTCATTGTTTACTAGTATTGAGATAATACAAAAGGCAGCTGGTGAAATTTAATTACAAATTTTATATGAATAATTTTTATCATGATACAAATTATTTTTACTTGCCACACAGTAAGAGATACCTATTAATATCAAGTGGTATTTACCATTTTACTATGTAAAACATAACAAATGCTCATATACTATATGTGTCCTTCTAGAATAGGTGTGGCCAAACTGTGGCTCAAGAGCCACATGCAGCTCTTGAATGAAAAATTGTGGCTCCCGGAAGAACGTCAGCAAATCAATTTAGGAAAGCAGCCCCAGCCTAGAATATCAGGAGGGGGTCGGGACGGAGGTATGAAGTGCAGCATGGTTGGGGATGGCAGGAGGAGTGCAGCATGACTGGGATTTTAAAAAACTCGCCACTAGCCTGCAGTCTTCTACATAGCGCAGCAGCTAAGGTTTTACTGTATAGGGCTACTTTTTGTGGTAACCTTAAGTAATTATTAGAATCTGACATTAGTAGGATCAATATTTGTCCTCTTTCTACAATGAAATTAAAGTGTGCAATGAATTTTAAACTTAGCAGTTTTGGAGTAGGTAGACGTATATGGCTGTATGCCTCAGTGCGGCTCTTGAAGGTTTAATAGTTAACTTGTGTGGGTCTTGAGTTCCACAAGTTTGGTCAGCCCTGTTCTAGAATTTGGTTCTGGTAACTTAAACATATGCTTAACTTTACACTCTGTGATTAGGTCCACTGAGGTCAACAGGACTATTTTCAGTACATGAAGCTAAGCATACGCATAAGAGCTAAGCCTTTAGTAGGACCATGAGACCTTCACTCCACCTCCATTTCTTGGTTAGCTGTGGAGAGACTTCTGTTGATAGCCAGTCAAGTTTTGTTTGGCTTTTGGATGAAATGTAGTTAGTCTAGCTATATCAATCTTGGTGTAGTTTCAATTCTTTTTTGTTTTGGGGAGCTTTCCCCTTGTTTCCGCAGTATTACATAGTCTAAATCCCCAGTTTGGCTGTAGCGTCTCTGTTCTGAGGCCCAGTTTCAAGGTGTGTGTGTTGCCTTCGCCATTCTTGTTCACCATTAGATTGAGCCACATAATCTAATTCCATGGGTCATCTCAGGTTACTTCTGGCAGCAGACGTGATCCACCCCTGCTCCCATCCCACCTTCCGTTGTGGTGAAGTGTTATGTGGCACTAGAGACAATGGATGAGGTGGAAGTGGAGATGCCATGCATCCCTGATGTTGGGAGGATCACAGCCATCACACCCAGGAGGAAACATCGGGTTGTGGTGGTTGGGGACTCTCTTCTGAGGGGGACAAAGGCACCCATCTGTCGCCTGGACAAGGTTTCTCGGGAGGTATGCTGCCTGCTGGGGGCCCATATCCAAGGTATTATGGAGAGATTGTTGAGAATCATCCACCCCTCTTACTACTACCCCATGCTACTCATCCATGTGGGAACCAATGATATTGCTAGAGGTGATCCTCAGCAGATCAAAAGTGACAACAGGGCTCTGGGACCATGGGCGAAGGAGTTTGGTGCACAGTTGGTGTGCTCCTCGATCCTTCTGGTCAAGGGTAGGGGCATGAGCAGAGAGAGATGCGTCCTGGAGGTGAATCCCTGGCTGCAAAGATGGTGTCGTCAGGAGGGCTTTGGCTTCTTTGACCATGGTGTGCTGTTCCAGGAAGAAGGATTGCTAGGCAGAGATGGACTCCACCTATTGAGGAAGGGGAAGAGCATATTCAGACGCAGACTGGCTAACCTAGTGAGGAGGGCTTTAAACTAGGTTTGAAAGGGAAGGTGGCCAAAGCCCACAGTCTTCGCAGGGAGGGCCAGCTCCCAGCCCACCACACTGGGTATGGCAGATTGGAGACAACAGAGGCACTTGGTGATGGAAGGTCAGGTTAGAGACTACTTAAAGAGGTTGGATGTGCACAAGTCTATGGGGCCGGATGAACTGCGTCCGAGGGTGCTCAGAGAGTTGGCTGATGAGATAACAGAACCATTGGCCATTATCTTGAAAACTTGTGGTAAACAGGGGAGGTGCTGGAGGACTGGAAAAAAGCAAATATAGTACCTATCTTCATGAAAGGGAAAAAAGGGGATCCAGGGAATTAGAGACCTGTCAGCCTCACTTCAATCGCTGGAAAAATCATGGAGTAGGTTCTCAAAGAATCCATCCTGAAACACTTGGAGGAAAATAGAGTGATCAGAAACAGTCAGCATGCATTCACCAAGAGTAAATTGTTCCTGACCAACCTCATTGCCTTCTATGATGAGATGACTGGATTTGTGAATGCAGAAAGAGCCATTGACATAATATACCTTGACTTTAGCAAGGCTTTTGATGAGGTTTCCCACAGGATTCTCATTAGCAAGTTAAGGAAGTATGGATTTGATGTGCAGACTGTACGGTGGATAGAAAACTGGCTAGATCAGCTGTTTCAGGAAGTAGGAATCAATGGCTCCATGTCTAGTTGGCAACAAGTAACGAGTGGGTGTGCCCCAGGGGCCAGTCCTGGGGCCAGTTCTGTTCAACATTTTCATTAATGATCTGGATGGTGGGATAGATTGCACACTCAGTAAGTTTGCAGATGACACCAAGCTGGGGGGAATGGTAGACACGCTGGAGGGCAGGGACAGGATTCAGAGAGACCTAGACAAATTGGAGCAGTAGGCCAAAAGAAATCTCATGAGGTTCAACAAGGACAAGTGCAAAGTCCTGCACTTGGGATGGAAAAACACCATGCACTGCTACAGGCTGGGGAATAAGCTAAGTAGCAACACTGTAGAAAAGGACCTGGGGGTTATGGCGGATGGGAAGGTGGACATGGGTCAACAGTGTGCTCTTGTTGCCAAAAAGGCCAATGGCATACTGGGCTGCATCAACAGAAGAGCTGCCAGCAGATCAAGGGATGTAATTATTCCCCTCTATTCAGCACTGGTGAGTCTGCATATGGAATACTGTGTCTAGTTTTGGGCACCCCACTAAAAAAGAAGGACAAGGACAAATTAGAAAAAGTCCAGCAGGGGGCAACAAAAATGAACAAGGGGCTAGAGCACAATACTTATGAGAAGCGACTGGAGGAACTAGGCTTATTTACCCTGCAGAAGAGAAGACTGATGGGGGATTTGATAGCAACCTTCAACTACTTGAAGGGGTGCTCCAAGGAGGAGGGAGCTCGGCTGTTCTCAGCAGTAACAGAGGACAGAACAAGGAGCAATGTTACAAGTTACAGCTGGGGAGGTCGAAGTTGGATATTAGGAAGAACTTTCCTATTAGGAGGGTGGTGAAGCATGGGAATGGGTTACCTAGGGAGGTGGTGAAATCTCCATCTTTGGAGATAGTTAAGGCTCAGTTAGACATACTTCCCAGCCAGGGTTTTGGGTTAGATGCATGGACTGTAAGGTGGATAGAAAACTGGCTAGAACAACGGTTTCAGCGTGTAGGAATCAATGGCTCCATGTCAAGTTGGCAGGCAGTAACAAGTGGTGTGCCCCAGGGGTCGGTCCTGGGGCCAGTTCTGTTCAATGTTTTCATTAATGATCTGGATGATGGGATAGATTGCACACTTAGTAAGTTTGCAGATGATACCAAACTGGGGGGAACGGTAGACACCCTAGAGGGCAGAGACAGGATTCAGGGAGACCTAGACAAACTGGAGCAGTGGGCCAAGAGGAATCTCATGAGGTTCAACAAGGATAAGTGTAAAATCCTGCACTTGGGACGAAAAAACCCCATGTACTGCTACAGGCTGGGGAGTGATCAGCTAAATAGCAGCACTGGAGAAAAGGACCTGGGAGTCATGGTGGATGGGAAGCTGGATATGAGTCAGCAGTGTGCTCTTGCTGCCAAAAAGGCCAATGGCATACTGGGCTGCATCAGAAGAAGTATTACCAGCAGATCAAGGGATGTGATCATTCCCCTCTATTCTGCACTAGTGAGGCCACATCTGGAATACTGTGTCCAGTTTTGGGCTCCCCACTACAAAAAGGACATGGACAAATTAGAGAGAGTCCAGAGGAGGGCAACCAAAATGATCAAAGGGCTGGAGCACAAGCCCTATGAAGAAAGACTGAAGGAACTAGGCTTATTTAGCCTGCAGAAGAGAAGACTGAGGGGGGATTTGATAGCAACCTTCAACTACTTGAAGGGTTGCTCCAAGGAGGAGGGAGCTCGACTGTTCTCGGTAGTAACAGAGGGCAGAACGAGAAGCAATGGCTTCAAGTTACAGCTGGGGCGGTCCAGGCTGGATATTAGGAAAAACTTCCTTACTAGGCGAGTGGTGAAGCATTGGAATAAGTTGCCTAGGGAGGTGGTGGAATCTCCATCTCTGGAGGTGTTCAAGTCCCAGCTGGACAAAACACTGACTGGGATGATCTAATGGGAGTGGTCCTGCTTTTTTTGGCAGGGGGTTGGACTAGATGACCTCGTGGGGTCCCTTCCAACCCTATGATTCTATGATTTAGTGAGAATGGTCCTGCTTTTTTGCGGGGGGGCTGGACTAGATGACCTCATGAGGTCCCTTCTAACTTTATGATTCTATATCCTTAGAAGCTAGTTATTTTTTTCTTTATGAAGAGAGATTTCAGGGTGGTTTTCACACTGCTTTTCCACCATTCAAGAACAACTATCAAATGCCAGTGAGTTTCTTTCTAAGATGGTTGAGTCTCATGGTCTTCTACACCTATGTCATGGGACCTAGTGGTTGTTGCCAGTGAATGAAACCACTGCAGCACTTGTTGTCTATAGAATGGGATTGACAGCTAAAATGGTATAAGATGACCTCTCGTCATCCTGTTTTATACCTCATGATCAGGAATGTACAGAGGCAAGCCATGGATAAGAAGATGATTTTTCTCCAGCAAGTGTAGTTCTTTATGAGCATTGCCTCAGCATATTCATTCTGCTTCTGTCTTTCTCTTTTCCTCATAGCTTTCTTCTTTCAGGATTTTGGAGTTCACTTGGTGGTTGTAGGCTCCATAATCCTTTGTGTAGTCATGAGTACCAATATTTAGAGTAACAGTGAGGTACCTTCTAGAAAGTTCCTGAAAATCATCAATATCAGGTCACTTCATTAATCTTTAATTAATTCTTTAATTGATCAAAACATTCAAATGGATTTTAAATAAGTGGTGTAGAATATTTAGTACCAGTAAGTTCATTTTTTTTAGTTCACATGGTGAATAAACTTTTCTGCTGTCTTATAGTGGATTATGCTGCTTATGATGAAGAATAGTAACTGTTGACTTGTGGCATGTCTGGTATGACTCTTTAATGTCAAAGGTGAAGGATGAAAGACACTTTAGGTATTATTTAGATGAAAGATGACACTGGTTATTTGACAGATGGTATTATGGGTTAATATGCTGTTCTTTCATGTTTGAAGCCCAAATTCCTATATAAATTCCAAGGTAAATTTTATATTGGGAGGGAGCATCATTCATCACTGTGGTCGTTTTATGATATGTATAAGGTTTTACAGAGTTGTCTGTGAATAAGCTAAAAACAATATTATTGTGTGTCATGAGAGAACACTAGCAGAGCTGCATGAAAAAGTAGAGACACTATCTACATGCAGTGTGCTTTGCTCAAGCTAGTGCTGCTATTTCCTCACTTTATGACAGCTTAAATTTAACAAAGAGAACTAACAAAAGGACCATTGGTGATTGTACTCTTCTGGGATTATGGAATGTTTATCATTCTTATTAGTGGTTGTTTGAAACATAATGTTACTAATGGCCTAACTTTTTCAGAAGTGCTAGTCACCTGCAGCTCCAGATGTCAATCAGGTCACAGCAAATAGCAAAAAAAAATACAAGTATTTCCATTACGCACTTGAATTAACTGGAAAATAGTAGACATGAAACATCTCTTTTGCATGTTTTTAATAGTTAAGTTTAATATTCATTAGCTCTATTTAACAATTCAACTTTAGTATTTAACACCAACGGTATTGTTTGCATACTACAGTGGATGGTTTTGTTCTTCAGTAACATGAAAGTGCAATTATGGTAGATACTACAATATAGCTAAAAGAGCTATTGTGAAAATTAGATACAAATACTGAGACTGAATTCTTGTTACTTAGCCTTAAAGTGGTTTGCACAAAATTAAATTAATGTGTGTACACAATACAGCAAGAACAATACCTATTTCAGAAGGTGTTATTTAAAAATGAGATATTAACAGAGGGAAGAGTTACTAAACAGTAATACAATGCTGATTCACGTTTTAATATATTTAATAAAAATTACACTTTATTTAATTTCCTGTCTGTTTTGTCATTTAGGTTTTCTTTCTGTCAGTATCCTTTCATTATTTCTGTCGCAGCAAAAAAAGTTATTATTCAAAGGGACTCAGAACAACAGATGATAAGCATGGCACGAGTAAGTCACTTTGTTGTAGATGATGTTCATGTAAAAATAATTGTTAGATATTTTAATATGGGCTAATCTCTAGAAAAATAAATCAGGTCATACTGTAACTTTTAATCGGTAAAAGGCCATTAAAGTTGTTAACACAGTGTTTTTGCTTCAGTGTGCTTGGGGCTGCAGTATCCTAATAAGTGTGTTTCAACAGCATAAGGTGCTGTTCTTTAGTCTTCTGTAAATATTGGAAGCTTTTTCACAACTCCCATGAGTGACAGGCAAGCCAGATTAGTGAGGAAGAGAATTTTAAGGGAAAATATTTTGCTGAAAAGGTTGGTCTGTTGTCTTATTTTATTGTGCTAGTGTGAATAACAATAGGTTGTAATACTGCTGTACAAGTCAGAGTACAAGCTGTTGGATATACGGGAATAGTGGCTATTGAGAAGAAATAGCAGCTGCTAAGTACAGAAGGCTGATCTGACTTTTTAAACAAAAATGCTGTATGTGTAAAATATTTTTCTTTTTCAATTCCAAATAGCAAAGTCTTGTGGACAAAGTCTCTCGTAGACAGAGACCTGACATGAATATGTTATTCCTAAACGTGAAAGTCAGAAGAACACACCTTGTTAGCGATTCACTCGATGAGGTATACAGAATGTAAATGTTTGTTTGTTTGTTTGTTTGAAAAGTACCTCTGTAACGTTTTTGGTTCAGTCTGATAAGACTTATTTCTATAACTAATCTGTTTAAAACAATGGTTCCAAACCTGTGGTCCTCGGACCTCTCAGGGGCTGCAGAGTTACTGCAAGGGGTCCGCAGACACTGCTGGGACCTCGTTGGCTGCCTAAGTTGTGCAGCAGCAATTACTGTGGACCCTACCTGGCAGAGCTGTCCCTAGGGGGGTGCGGGCCCCTGGGTGAATCGCCCTCAGTGAGGCCCCCACTCAGCCCCCCCCCTGCAGTGATGGAGCAGGGCTGGCGGGCTCAGAGGAGGGACAGGCCTGCTTCGCCCCTGCCCCGGCCATTCCCCATCCAGGGGACAGGGTGAGCAGGCCAAAAGTGGCAGCTGGGTTCAGCACTCCCACTCTCCTCCCTCTGCCTGCAGCCACGTGTGCTGCCTTCGGCTTTGTGCTGGAGGCAGTGAAGAGGAGGTGGGAGGCAGCACAGCTGGGGGGCAGCAATATGGGCCCCAGGCTGCCTCCTGCCCCCTCCCCACTGCCTCTGGCACGGAGCCAAAGGCAATGCGTGATTGGGGGGTGGCGGGGGGTGGGAGCGCTGAACCCACCTGCCAGTTTTGGCTAGCTCACCCCATTCCCTGGTTAGAGCAGAACAGTGCAGGGCGTACAGAACCGCTGTGCGCAGGGCGATAGCCCCTTTCGCCCATCCCTATGGCCCTGCTACTGTTCCCAGACACATTCTTCCAAGAGCCAGGCTGAGGCTGGGGGTGGGTTAGGGAGGGAAAGAAGGGGTTTGGGAAAACTTGGGGCAGGGACTGTGGATGCCAGAGCCTGGCGGCAGCACTGCTCCCCAGCTGGGGGGGGGGGGGGGGGGGCCTGGCCGCACGGGGGGGGTCCCGCTGGGAGCGGCACCAAAACAAGGATCCACAAATTTTTTTTCTATTAAGAAGGGATCCCCAGCTTTGAAAAGGTTGGGAACCACTGGTTTAAAATATTAGTGATGGTAGCTAAGGATTCTAACCACTTTTTCAGTCATTGTCTTCCTGCACACTTACCCATCTTACACACATAGGGTGATGTAGATTTTGTGTATTCACATTGTAACTACAAATAAATTTTTAAAAAAAATATAATCTGTTAAGAATACATTAGATTATATTGTATCATAGTACAAGGTAGGAGTTCCAACTTCTTTTAACTAATTGTTTAGATATGGTACAATTTCCTCCTTCACTTCCTCAAATGTTATAATCTGGGAGCACAGTGTAGTAAAATATCATTCTGTGGGCAAACTAATGTTAGAAAGGTAAAGGAGGTGTTTGATTTGTAGAAATCTGCAGAATCATAATTTCAGTGGCGTAGTAGGGCAGGCATACTTTCCCCTGGCTCTGCACTCCAGGTCTTCTGGTTGGTGGAATTTTCACTATATGGTATGTTGTGAGAAGTGGGTCAAATTGGGTATCATTCATAAGCCTTTTCTCTTGCCAATTCAGTGTCACTAAATGTGACAAGCATGCAATAATTATGTAGCTGTATATGAAAATATTTTAATATAAATTTTTAAATTATACTTCAACACAGACTTGTCAAACTTGGCAACCTGCATTAAGTTCCATTGAAGACTTTGACTGATAGTACTGTGTTATCAAGTAATACTCAGGACATGATACCTGGATTAATTTTTTTAATGTTACAAATTACTATAAATGGAAAGAGTGCTTGAAGTTTATTGCCAATGTCAGTTAAAAAAAAAAAAAAAAGTGACACCACTGAAATTATGATTCTGTCAATTTGAATGACTCAGGTGACTCCCGTATCTTTCTTTCCTTAATTTAGCCACAGAATTACACATGCTCCCAGATTACTAAATACTTCAGACTTTCCTCTCCCAATTTCTAATCCACTTCTTTCATACTCAGAATCCAGTTACTCACAGGGAGCATGGATGAGAGTTTTTTGGTGCCTTAGCTCCCAAGATGACATCCAAGCCTGGGCATAGACCTCATGACTAGAGCCCTGCAAATCCATGGCTATCTGCAGATATCCGCCTTAGATTCGCATCCGTGGATACAACACGGATATCTGTAGACCATTTCTTGTGGATGTTGGTCGGATATGGATCCACTTATTTGTATCCGTGCAGGGCTCTACTCATGACTAGCCAGGAGGAAAGCAGCCAACCAATTATGATTAGCTAACTTCCCCAATCCAAACAGTTGTTTGCATGTAAATTTGACCACTGAGTTAGAATTCAGCAACTTTATGGTTTCATATTTAATATAAAATAATAGCTTTAGAAATAAAAGAAATACATTTGTGTTATCCAGAAGTTCAGTTACACTAAATACTGTTCCCATTTTATTTTAATTCTTTCTTTTCAATAGCTGACACGGAAGAGGGCAGATTTGAAAAAAAAGTTGAAAGTTACATTTGTAGGGGAGGCTGGTCTTGATATGGGTGGTCTGACAAAAGAATGGTTTCTTCTCCTTATTCGCCAGATTTTTCATCCAGACTATGGTGAGTCCTCATAATTTACTTATTTTAAAATTAACATATTAAAACAGGATTAATCAAAGCACTGATGGATAGGCATTTTTAGTTTTTCAGATGTTTGGCTCATACACCTTGAATCTGTTTTCTAATATTTCCTGTTGGGGTATATAACTCTTCTGGAGGGCCAGATCATTTGTGAAAGGTTTGTGTGGTGGGAGGTAAGAGCTGGTAGCAGACAAATGAGTAATGTAGTGACAGGGGAGGAGCCCTGGCCTGGGCTGCCCAGTTTCAGAGTGCCACCCAATGCCCCTGCCCTCCCACCGTGCAGGCCAGAATGGCAGCAGGGCAGCTGTGGGCCCCAGTGCTGGAGGGGGGTCTTGCTCAGTGCTGGGGGCCCAGGGTCAGAGACCGACCTCCCTGCTGCTGCTCACAGGGCAGTGTTCCACCCCACCCATGGCCTGCTGGTCTGCCCCCAGTTGGCCAGCCCCACCCCCAGTCCCTGCAGAGGAGTGGCCACACATCAGCCCACCCCACCCACTAAGCAGACCAACTGGCCACGGGAGAGGCGGGGCGGGGTGAGGTGGGCTGGAACGGTTCATAGAACAGCGGAGGATGGGCTCTGGCCCTGCCCTCCCCCCAGCGTTGAACTGCTCCTCTGCAGCCCTGGGGGGCCACAACTCCCCTGCAGCTCCAGAGGCCATGGCTGCCTTGCTGCCATTGTGGCCTGTGTGGTGGGAGGGTGGGGGCACTAGACAGTGCCCAAAAACTGGGCAGCCCATGTTGGGGCACCTCAAATCCAGCCCTGGTGCAGGGCCAGCCTGGCATTCCCCTGCAGTACCTCAGTGGGGAACCAGGGCCTGACCTCTACAGATCCCCCCTCCCTGGGCCACCTGGGGGGTAGGGCTGAAGCCACCTCCTGCCTTGTGGGGGTGCAGGGTGTGGGTCAGAGAGGGGCACTAGAGGAAGCACAAATGTGTGCTTGGCCCTCAAGAACCAGTCACCCTTACTATGCCACGGAGACAAACCAACCCATAGCTACTGGCCACAGCAGTGAAGGCAAAACAGGGGAAGCTTCAGTTGTATATAGCTACAGGAAAATCTCAATGCCTAGAGAATGAATGAATGAAGAGAATGCCGATTGCTGAGCTATCTAAGAAGGGTTAGAATTCTGCCAAGACAGTTCCCAGTATTCCTGGAAAGCTGAGACCTCTTTTTCAGTTGTGTATCATAGTAGAGAATTTGGGAGGTAGACTTAGATTACACAAAATCTACATCTCCACTATGACCATGGTTACTCTAATTTCTGTTTCTTTACTCACACATTGCATCCTCTTAAAACTCTTGCTGAAGCCCCTACTTTTCAGGGCATTGGTTAGAAAACTGAAGGGCTCCAAACTGGCAGTGCTTCTTATGTCATGGAGCTGATTGACTGTTCCACTTTGTTTCCAGTTCAGACACTTATGGTTTCGCACTTCCTTTCCAGACGTCAGGATCTTCTTTCCAAAGACCAGGATCCTTGTCTTTGGGATGATGGGACAAGGCCACTGACTCCTTTGGGAAAGAGTGGTGGGATAGTTTAAGTCTTTGTTTCTGAGGTGAAACTGGATCTCCAGGAAGAAATACAAAATCGTATGATTAGAAGGGATCACAAGTGTCATCTAATCTAACCTCCTGCCAAGATGTAGGATTTTTTTTGAGTCTAAACCAAGAGTGGGTGAGATGGGGCCCATCTAACAGCTCTGTCTGTTAGGACTCTCACAAGTCCTTTCAATTCTTGCTTCACTGACAGGAGCAGAAGACCAGAGTCCAGGACCAGGCAATGCGACAAATGTATTGCAATCTTTTCCACACAAGCATCCATTAGGATCCCACAGGCCTTTACACTAATAAGTCTCCCCTCCCAGTAAATTTCCACCCTCCCAAATAAATTCATCCTCCCCCACTAAATTCCATCCCCCCACCCCCATAAATTTTGCTCCTTTTCTTTCCTGATTTACCTTAGTTTTTATAATGTATTTTAACGAATCATTTCTTTATTATTTTAAGAACCAATCCTACCATATTGTAATATAATTCTCTAACCAATCATACCTCACCACCTTAAATGATTACAGATAATTACAGGACAGACGGAAACCATTAAGGATGCGGACAGAAGTCATCAGACCAATAGACACCAGGATTACCAAACAATACAAAATGTAGAGTCTAGCCCCACAGTTGTTTGCAAACCAGACAGGATGCTATCAACTTTGAGCATTTTCAAATCTTCCTTTATCTTGAGGTGTTAGTCTCTTCCAGCCTGCTGTGTTAGAATGTGTGGATGTGACAGCATACTTCCCAGCTTTTTGCTGCCCCTGGTGCTTTCTGCCTTTGCTTAGCCAACGTACAAGGCCCCAGCCAGTCAAGTTGATTGTTTGATTTGCTAGCACTGTAGCTAGCTAGCGACACAGCATATTTTAAGATGATCATAGGCCTTATGGGCAGGCCTAAATATCTATAGTCTGACACTTTCCAGCTCATGATGACCCCAGCCAACTTCGGACTGGCTCCCCACTGGCCCAGGGCCATCTCTCTGCGGCTGCAGTGCCCCCCTTCACGGCTCTGTGCCACCCCCTGTCCCACTCAGCCCCAGGGCACTCAATTACCACGGTGGCCAGCCCCACAGCCAGCTCTTCACCACCACCCTCAGCCCACCTGTCAAAATTATGGCCCACCCCTGATGTGAACCATCCAGGGCAGGTGGCTATCCAGCTTCCTTTTGAAAAACTCCAGTGAAGGAGCTTCCACAACCTCCTCAGGCAGCCTTTTCTTGCACTGTCCTGCATTTCTTATTGTTAGGAAGTTTTTCATGACATTTAATCTAAATCCTCTATATTGTTTGAGCCCACTGCCTCTGTGGCAAGAGAGTACAACTTTTCTCTTATCTTTTTAATCTCAGCCTTTCAAGTAGTCAAAGACTACAATCATGTTCCTGCTTTAATTTCTTCTTTTCCAAACTAAACATATCAAGTTCCTTTAGCCTTTGCTCATATGACTTAAATTCCATCCCTTTAATCATCATAGTCACTCACCTCTGGATTCAGTTTCTCTACATCCTTTCTATACACTGGTGACCAAAACTGCAGACAGTACTCCAGCTGAGGCCTGACTAATCCTGACTAGAGCAGCATTATTGTCTTCTGTGACTTGCATGCTGTGCCTTTGTTAATACAACCTAAAATTGCATTTCCTCTTTTTGCAACAGCATTTCATTGATGACTCATGCTGAAGTTGTGATCCTTTGCAACTCCCGGATCTTTCTCAGCAGTGCTGCTGCCAACCAGTTATCCACCATTCTGTAGCTGTCCATTTGGTTTCTTCTCTATGCGTAGCACCTTATATTTTTCGGCTTTGTTGAATTTCATTTTGTTGTCTATATCCTAGTTCTCCAGTTTATCAAGATCCCTCTGAACATCTGTATATTCCAAAGTGTTGACAGCTTTGTGGCCCCAGCTTTGTCTTCTCTGTAAATTTTGATCAGTATGCTCCCCATCCCTGTCTCTAGCTCATTAATAAAGAAGTTAAACAAGACCAGACCCCCAGAACAGATTTCTGTGGAACTCCACTTGACACCTTTCTCCAATCTGACATCATTCTGTTAACAGTTACTCTTTTTGTTTGCAGTTTTTTAACCAATTCTCTATCTACTTAATGATAATTCTTCTTTGAGTGCTGCTCGGATGCATTGAGTAATAGGTGTCTCCGTGCCGGAGCGCCAGATTGGTCAGAAAACTTTTGTTCTAGCCTGTCAGGAGAGGGTAGGCGGCCTCCGCCCCTCGCGCCACCCCGTGGTTATATATACTTCTGTCTCCCGAGTCCCGACCCCTCCTCAGTTTCATTTCTTCCACCTTGAGCGTCGGATCTGGAGCGTCCACTCCTTGTGAATCGCAAGCAGCCTGCCTGTCGCCTACAAGCTTTTCGCCCAACTGGGAACATCTCTTTGTGGATATAATTCCACCACGAAAGCCTCCCACTGTCGGGCCGGAACATCCTCCGATCATGCTAGGGTTTAAACCCTGCGCCGAGTGTGGCGAGGCCTTCCCAGGGACAACCCCCATGGGAAGCGCCTCAGGTGCCTGGTAAAAGACCACATGGTCTCAGCCTGTTCCATCTGTCTCTCCTTCAAACCATGAACCATCAAGGAGAGGGAACAACGGCGCCATGCCCTAGCCGTGCCTAGCACCGCTCAAGGTCACCTTCAGGCAGCCTGGCCTCACTGGCACCGAGCTCACCTTGGCGCTGACCGCATTCACCCTCAGCACCGCAGAGCCCAGTGCCACAGGAACAGGAGCTTACCCACCCATACAGTCTCCCTTCTCCCCCACTCAGGAGACTCCCTCTCCACCTCGGCGAGCTCCCAGTACCGCCCTCTCCCCGGCACCGGAGTCCTATACAGGAAATCTGTCGACGCACTTCGATCTGTTGCACCAGGCCACGGGCCATCTAGGTATGGAGGTGCAGCCCTTGGGTCCCCCTCCTGGTGCCCTGTTCGGGCTGGCCTTTGCCTCCACAGAACCCCTGACAATCCTGCCCCACCCGAGCGTCTGGGACCTCGCCTATTCCCGGTGGCAGAGACCAAGCTCTATTGCCCCGGTTTCGGACACGGAGGGCGTTAAATATCGGGTTTCTGAATTGGATTTCCTTTCTCTCGCTGGTCACCTGGTTCCCCTGAGGGAAGTGGTACAGATGGCACTGGGCCCCGGGGAACCCCCCAGCAACCCCCTTCCATCCTCCAGGGAAGCCAGGGAACTGGACCTCTTGGGCCATAAGGCATACTCCTCAGCGGCCTTCCAATTGCGAGTGGCGAACAACCAAGCCGTTACCAGCAGATACTTGCTGGACATGTGGGAGTCAGTCGCGAAATTCCGACGCTTGCTCCCACCCAAGGCCAGGGAGGAATATGATGCCTTTCCTAGAGGAGGGTAACATAATTTCTCATGACCTCTTCCTTTCGGCCTGCGCAGCAGGCAGTTCTCGACCTGCCTTTCGAAGGGGACGCTTTATTCCCCCCAGAAACATTATCGGTGGTGGGCACTGCTCAGGATCCCAGGGGAGAGGCCAAATACTTGGGTCTGCTCCCTCCTGGGCCCACCCCTCCCACATAGATATCTGAGGCTCTACCCTTCTCCCCTAAGTGGGAACACAGAGAACTCCTTTCCACTGCTATTATCCACTGCAAGGGCTGAGACCCTACCCCTCTTCTTTTACTGCTGCGCCCACAGCACCCCTACCAGGGGTTTTTCCCTTGCCCTTGGGTGGCATGGGCCTCTTCAAGGCACAAGCTCCCTGCCTGCACTTTCTCTGCAGTGGCTATCCTGCCTGCACCTTCTCCTCAGTGGCTATCTTGGGCACTCATGGGGAATCCGCCCCCCTCCCCCCCTTCCTTCCTCTGGTATCCCTCAATCCTCTGCTGTCACATCAAACTTTGCTGGGGACGAGGAGCACGTCTCGTAGTAGCCCCAGCTTTGCTGCAGAGGCTCCGAGATGCACATTTGCAGCTTTTACTCGGAAGCGGGACCATCCCTGTTACCCTGATGCTCTCCATCAGGTAGGCCCTTTCGATTCCCGGCTGGGGGGCAGAATGCCTTTGTTCACTCATGACGAATAACCGGTCCTATTGTGGCCCCAACAGCTCGATGGGACCCTCTATCCTACTCGTCACATGAGATGCGTTCGCACGGTCTTGGCAGCTCTTAGCCTCCACGGAAGGCCAAGACAGAGCAGTCCATCCCTGCCTTCATATACTCCCCTTCTTCACAGAAGCTGAGGCCCTTACAGCCCCTTTTCCTTGCGGGCAACCTCAGTTATATCAGGATGCTTATCCTAGGAGTCCTTGTCGTAGGCCCCACCCTACTAGAAGTGGTAGCCAGCTCCCCCCTTATATCTCCCCTCCCTTTCTCCCCTTTCACTCACGAAGAAGACATTTAGCGTACCTGACTTAGAGCCTTCCAGATCAGGGAACCTACAGGGACAGCACCATCGTCGCTTTCCAATGGGAGGGGAACAGCAGTGGGATACCGTATCTTGGGCCTCCCACACTAGCGTCCACCTCCGCGGCATCAGTTCTTTGGCATAGCCAGGCAGAAGGCCACACTCTGAGCATGAAAGCTCCTCAATGAGTTGCTTATAACTACCCACCCTAACCTCCCTGCCGTTAGGTCACGCGTACCCTGGCAGAGGACACTGCCCCTTGGGCACACATCACCTGCTTATCTGCGCAGGGATCTACAGTTCAACCGGGGGCCGCACCTCCATGCAATGTCGGTGGCGACCTCACCAGGATTGTTGTTCCCCTCACCTCCCTTAGGGACCTGATAATATATGCTGATTATATATATATATTATAATATATATATAGATATAGATAAATAGAAACTATAATTTTTTATATATAAATATACGTATAAGAAGGGAAAACAGGTTAGAGCTTCTGTCTCTGGAACACTAAGAAATTCAGAGGCTTGCCCTCTCCCCCCCCCCCCCAGGGGGATGGCCATCCATTTTCCAGATTGACGATAACCCTCCGTATTGGGTTCTCTAACCTCAGGGTACCTCTGTGATACCGCGGTTGATACTCCGCGGGTGGCTTCTCTTCCTAGGTGGTCGGGAGATAATCTCTCCTGCCCCTGACAACCGTATTTCTGGGGGTAACTCTGCATCAACGTGTCCTCTCCCCTGGTGCTCACGTCTCACAGTGTAGCCATGACACTACCCCTTTTGGTGGTGCCCTGGACACACAAGACCATATTCCTAATACAGCATCCCTTCGAGCCCTTGGGCCACCTCGACTCCGTGGGGGAGGGGTAGTTGGCATTGTCCCCGCCTTCCCCTGCCCCTTTGCGTACAACCCTTGTGTTGCTGGAATCACACAGGATTACAGGCCAAGCAATCTCCCTCTCCTCCGTGAGTTCTCACACTATCAAGGTTATTATAGGTACTAATCCATCAGCACCGTCCAGGCCATTACGTCGCCTTGTGGGTGCTAGTGTCCTGGAGTGCCTCTCCAGCAAGAAACCTGGGGTTTGGTACCATTCGTAGCTGGAAGAGTGCGCTTTGCACACTAACATGAGATCCTGTAGCTGGTATACCTGTGCCTTCCACCGTTTTTCACTTTAGGCCTTTGTCTTCAGTGTACGGGCTTGTAGTGCCTTGTCAGACTATTCTCAATCATTGGCAGGGTCCCCTTTTTTCCCCCAGTGCAGCTACATATTTTTATTACTACCGTCATTGATCAGACCCTGCTGCACTGGCAGTGTCCAGTCCAGAGGATAAGGTTCAACCCTCTCACAGCTACCTGTGTAGCCAGCAAGCATCCAAGCGAGACCGTGAGTCTTTGGATCCTGGCTGAGGCCTCAAGGTGCTCAATCCATGGGGTACTTTCATCCCCTACATTACTTCCTGTGCAGGCCACAGTCATTATGGTTAACCATGTTCTTGTTGGCCTTCAGCATTTCCCGACGAGCCCATGCAGGAAGCTCATATGGCCAGACACTTTTCTTCTGGCGTTCATACCTTTGTGTTCTGCCACTTAGGTGGAACATCCAACACAGCCCTATATGTTTTCACATTGTGTTCTTCACACTCGTTGTGGTGACCTTGGTCTGTCCTGCCCACTCTCTTATGTCTCGGTGGGTTCGGCCCTGCCCTCGTCTTGGGTTGGCCCTCAGTTGTTAATTTTTCTGTGCCATGTCAAGAGCCTAATTTGTCTCTTGACTCTGGTTAGATTCTGGTTTGCTGGGCTTCTTCCCATTTGGGGCATATTGCTGTGCTGAAGGCAGAAGACCCAACTCCACCCGCCATCCATCGGCATGGCTAGTAGTCACCTATTACTGAATGCATCCAAGCAGCGCTTGAAGAAGAATGGTGGGTTACTCACCAGTAACCGTCCTCCTTCAAGATGGGCTGCTCGGATCCATTCAGGTCCCTCCCCTCCATCCCCGCATCTGGAGTTGGCAACTCTAAGGAACTGAGGAGGGGTCAGGAGGCAGCCGCATATATAGCCATGGGGTGATGCAAGAGGCGGAGGCTGCCTACCCTCTCCTGACAGGCTAGAACAAAAGTTTTCTGACCAATCTGGCGCTCCAGCACGGAAACACCTATTACTGAATGGATCCGAGCAGCCCATCTCGAAGAAGGATGGTTACTGGTGAATAACCCACCGTTCTGTGAAGCCTGCACTACTTCAGCTCAGCTATCAGAATGTCGTGTGAGACTGTCAAAAGCCTTGCTGAAGTCCAGGTGTGTTAAGTTTACCACCTTTGCCTCTATTCACCAGACTAGTTACCCAGTCAAGGAAGGAAATCAAGGTAGTTTGGCATGATTTGTTTTTAGTAAATTTATGCCGACTGCTAGTGATTACCCCTTCATCCTTCAGTATTCATATATTAAATGTTCTATATATTGCTCTAGTAGCTTCCCCGATATTGAAGTTAGGCTGACTGGTCTGTAGATCCCAGGCTCCTTTTTCAAGATGGGTATTATGTTAGCCTTTCTCCAGTCATCCATGAGTTTGCAAATATTGCCAGTGGCTCTGAGATTTTCTTAGCTAATTCCTTCAGTACCCTCAGCTGAATAACATACAGCTCCGCTGATCTGAATTAATCCAAGTTATTCAAAAGATCTCTGATGTGTTCTTTATCTTAATCTGCATCCCTCTAGTAGTCCAGTCACATTTACTTTTTGTGAGAAAACTGAAGCAAAGTAGGCACTGAACAGTCTGCTTTCCTATCATCTGTTACCAGTCCACCTTCTCCATTGAGAAGCAGCCCCACATCATCCTTGATCTTTCTTTTTTTGTCTGACATATTTGAAAAATCCAATATTCATGTTGCTAACATTCTTTTCCAGCTGTAACTCATTTGCCTTGGCTTTCCTAATTTTGTCCCTACACACTTGCATTATTCCTATACATACTTCCTTGGTGGCATGTCTTTCCTTTCATTTCCTGTATGCATCCCCTTTGTTTTTTAGATAGCTAAAAAGCTTCTTGTGACACCACATTGGCTTCTTTTGACTCTTCTTATCTTTCCTCCACATCAGAATAGCTTGATGTTGAGCCTTCTGGATTACATCTTTTAGGAACTGCCAACCTTCTTTGACTCCTTTTCTGCCTAGTTGGTCTTTTTGGGACCTTGTCTACTACTATTTTGAGTTGGTTGAAATCCAGCTTTCTTAAATCATCATCTTATTTTGCTGTTCTCATGTCCTCCTTTCCATATAATCTTGATCACTATCAGATCATGATCACTTTCCCCCAAGTTGCCAACCACCTTTACATTCGTAACTAAGTTATTGCTGTCGATCAAAACCACATCAAAATGGATGACACCAAAGTCGTTTCCTTGGCTTTCTGAATCAAAAAGTTGTCCCCTAAATATGCTGAGACTTTGCAGGATGTATTATGTTTTGCTGTAATAAAATGCCATCAGATACCAGAGAAACTAAACATTCCCATTAATACTAATTTGTGTGTGTTAGCTAATCTTGTTACCTGCTTGTAGAATGTCTCATCTACTTTCTCTTCCTGATTTGGTGGTTTATAATAAACTCCCACCATAATGTCATTACAGTTCTTTTTCCTTTTTATCCTCACCTAGGGACTCTCAGTAGGTCTGTTACTCACTTCCTTGTGGACCTCAAAACAAGTGTATTCATTCTTAAGTTACAGCATAACACTTCCTCCTTTTTTCCCCACCTATCTAGTTTTACTGCAGAGTGAGTGTTCCTGAGCAACAAGTCAGTTGAATTCTTGACATACTAGTAAACTAGGCAAAATAAGCTAAATCTATACCAGCCATTCAACTAAGACCATCTGTATACTTGGAAATGTACCAAAAAAGCTATTCCACAATAATTATTTCAGGTAACTTATTTCAGTGCAAACCCCAGCATTGATATCTCTCCAGCATATCTGGAAAAGGTGCTCTTGTTGTGGAATAAATACTTGCGTAAGAGTTTTTACTGAAATTGCTATTACAGAGTCCTGGAATAGTGATTTTAGTAAATTTCCATCTGTAGAGGAGCTGTAATTCAGCTGTTTTGTTTTGTCATTGTCCACCATTCTTGCCTCATCCTTCCTCTCCATGTCATTGCTTTCTTCCTTCCTTATGCATTTTTCATCTTCACCCTGCCCTCTTTTGTAGTTGAGAGTGCTGATTTTGGGGTCTGCACTGGCTTATAGCGATGTCAGAGGAATTGACTGAGTTGTGCTGTTTGTACCCTCCTGGGGCAACACACTGACAGCTGGAACAACCCCAAAGTAAATAGTTCAGATTTGCAATAGATCACTTATGATATATCTAAAAAAAAAAGAAAATCCTGCAACTTGAGCCCAAGCTCTGAGACCCTCCCATCCTGTAGGGTCCTAAAGCCCAGGCTTCAGCACAAGTCCAGAAGTTTTACAGAGCAAAGAAACAGCTGCACAACCTGAGCCCCACAAGTCCAAGTCAGCTGGCATGGGCCACCCATGGGTTTTGCTTTGCTGTGTAGACATACCTTCTATGTCTGTAAGCTGAAGCACAATAATTGTGATCAGAGCGGGACTTGCTTTCATGAGTGTCTAGCTCCTTATGTGATAATTGGGCATTTATGGTGAACATGGTAGTCAGTATTGTATTATCCAGTGAGTCACACAGTTCCCTCAATTTCTCTAAACCATATTTTCTAGATTTCTAGAACATGTTTTATGCTTTTTTTTCCCCCAGCAATTTTGACTCACTCTAATTTTCTAATTTTTGGCACTATGAATATGAAGATTAAATCTGATTCTTAGTTTAGAGCAGGTGTGGCCAAACTGTGGCTCAGGAGCCACATGTGGCTCTTGAATGAAAAAATGTGGCTCACAGAAGAGTGTCAGCAAATCAATTTAGTAGGTAAAAGTATATGGCTATATGCATCAGTGCGGCTCTTGAAAGTTTAATAATCAGCTTGAGTGTGGCTCTTGAGTTCCATAAGTTTGGCCACTCCTGGTTTAGAGCATTAGCTGCAGTGTGGTCAGTTTTACTAATGTTTGCTGGTTTCTTTGACCCAGCCCACAGCTGTGCCTTATGTGACAATAATGCTGGTGACTTTTGTGTCTGTGAAGATGTGCCAGCATCCTCCAACATTGTCAAATGACTACTGCTGTGGAAAGGAAGGAAAATATCTTGAATGAGGGCAATCATTGATATACATGCTCTGTTAGCTAGAAAAGGAAACATGAGACAAATATATCTGTTGGGAGGATTTTTTTCATTGCAGAGAAGCAGTTTGGTGAAATAATTTTTACATTCCACAGGTATGTTTGCATATCACAAGGATTCACATTGTCACTGGTTTAGCAGTTTTAAATGTGATAACTACTCTGAATTCCGATTGGTTGGAGCTGTATCCTTTGCTGTCCACTTGAAGGTGCTATGCACATAGAAGTTTAATCAGTTACTTCATGTAAAAACAAAAAGCCAGGGAAGACTGGGTATATATAAATAAATAATATTAGAATTAGTTTTATTCTTCTTTCTTTTTTCAGTAAAAGATCTCTCTTGTTTTAAAGAGCTAAACAGAATAAACTGACCAGTGATTCTTGCAGGAAAATTAAAAATAAGGAAATATATATTGTATGAATGTATATATATATATATATATATATATATATACATTAGAGTGGGAAAAAGTAATGTTAAGTAGTAAAGTAAAATAATGTTAAGTTAAAAGCAAGTGCTCCAGAGTTAGGAAATTAAGAATTAGATTTGTTTTAAGATAAGTAATGAGTTTAAAATCTATTTTATAGTAATGGTTTATTGAAATATAAAGTTTTATTCTTAAAACTGAATCTTTGGTTTAAATGTTGAAAATAAAATGTTCTTGCTGAATGTTAAACCAACTCATATATAACGTAGTACAAGCTATTCCAGGGCTCAAGCATAATATTTTGGGGCCCAGTACAAATTTGTTGTACGAGCTCCCTGCTAATGAAGGTTGCAGCCTGGGCCAGGCCCCCCAGTGGAAAGCAGGGGTCCTGGGTTACTCACACTGCTGCTGTTAAAAATGACATAACTTTTCAACAATAGGATTAGATTAAGTGAATTTTTTTTTAAAAAAATCATTAAATGGTATAATCATTATAAATAGAATGAATAAGCAGGCTTTAAGCTGCTAAATATAAAAAGAAAATCAGCATGGTACAAAGGGCAGCAATTGGATGGTTTATACACTTCTTTATTAGAACTGGCATGCTTAGTAAATGGAGACCAATAGCCAGTTCTTACATTTAAGAATATCCCATGCTTTGACCAGTTGGCTGCCTAGCATAGGAGGAGGATTAAACTAATGGGTTTTAATAACTAATCTGGCAGTAAACAGTAACAACCAGAAAAGTGGAGCAGTTTCTCTTGATGGATAATTAACTTCTCAAGTAGAGCAATACTCTCATTAATAGTTGACCCCAAAAATCTGGATGTTCCTACTGTCCCACCAAATATGCCAAATCATGAACTACATTGTCACCATAAGTTTGTCTTATTGCATTTACTTTTTATGGAATCATTGGTATGTTAAGAATTCTGCAGAATTATTAGATTAAAGATACCCATATCTGTAGTTTATTAACTTTTTTCATTATTACCAGTAGTTAAAAATTTGCTTCATGTTCTACTTATGTATAATCTTAATCATGAAGAAATTCAGATGTTGAATAAGAATGTCTTATTTGATAGTGTTAATGTTTGTTAATAATAGATTACTAATAATAATTTGTAATAATAATAATTTAGATAGCAGACTCCTAAAAGAATGGTGACAGTCAAAAAACTATTTTCTTTCCTTTTTTGTTTTGTCTAATACTTAGAGTACTCTCAGTAAGTTTTCAATATTCTTCTGAAGTTATCATAAAAAGAATATTAGCTATAATAAGAATGTGATTTTTCACTTAACATTTAACATGTATAGCTTATGGGACTTGCTGTGTATAACAGTATCACGCTGGATATTCGCTTCCCACCTTGCTGTTACAAGAAACTTTTGAGTCCTCCTGTTGTTCCTTGTGATCAGAACACACCTGTGGGCATCAGTAGTGTTACATTAGATGACCTGTGTCAAGTTATGCCAGTAAGTATAAAGCAGTATTTTAAAGGATAGTTTATTTAAATAATAATTAGTTCTTCTTTGAGTGTTTGCACATGTCCATTCTCAAAATAAGGGTTGTATGTGTGCCACATGCACTGGTGCTGGAAATTTTTCCCCTAGTGTTATTCACAGGGCCAGCCCTGGTGCCTCCTGCATCAGTGCACACATGTGCCAGTACATAGGTTCTGCTGATCCCCTAACCCCTCAGGCCTTTCTTACCAGCTACTGGAAAGCTTTCTTGCTTTATGAGCTCCTTTGTTCACTCTAGTGTTTTTTCAATCATCTACATGAATACAGGTCTAGTTCTTGCTGTAACTAAGTTCTTAGTGTTAGAGTAAATTTAGTCACCCAGAGATGGGGCATGCCCTGGTTTCTGGGTTTCAGATCCTGCACTTTGTTTAAAAAGCCAGTTCCAATCAGTGATCTGCACCAGAGCCCACCTGGGTACCATTCAGACTCAGGGCCTCTGGTCAAAGAATGAGCTGGCATTGCATATCAGTGTTAGAGAGCTCAGAGGAATCCGGCTGGCTTCCACAGTGTACCCTACTGTCCAGCAGGGTGATATGGGCACTAATGGACAACACAGCTGCAGCGTACTATATAGACAGGCAATGGGGAGCTAGATCCCTGGCCCTTTGTCAAGAGGTCGTATGTCTGTGGAACTTCTGCATAACCCACAACATTTTCCTTTAAGGTGTACACTTCCCAGAGGTCAGAAATATCTTAGTGGATCACTTCAGCAGGTCATTTTTCTTGCATCATGAGTGGCCTTTGCACAGGGATATGACCAAAACAGTCTTCCAGGGGTAGGATACTCCCTAGGTGAGCCTATTCACCAACAGGTGGAGCAAGATGTATGAGCAATTCTGCACCCCACAGGATCTGGACAGCAGCTCCTACACCAATACCTTTCTATTGCCATAATTGGATGGTCTAATGCAGTGATTCTCAATCTTTGTGGGTTGTGACACTTGGCAACATATTGTGATTCTACAGAACACATTAGACAACTTCCTCCAGGCCAAATCCAGCCATTTCCCTGGCTCTCCATGACACGCTGATGCCTCTAATCTACAAGGTCCTTGTAGGGCTCAAGAGAGACAGGGTGCAAATTTTACTGATAGCCTCAATATGGCTTCACCATTATTGGTTCAAAATGCTGCTCAGTCTGTTGGTGGCCCATCCATAGACACTTCCCTTGTAGCCAGACCTTCTCTCCCAGGACCAGGATTGGCTGCTTCACCCAGACCTTGACTCCCAGCACCTGACTGCATAGCTGCTCCATGGCTAAGCTTAAAGGAACGGGCCTACTCTAAACAAGTCCAGTAGATTCTGTTGGGAAGGGAGAAGCCTTCCACTACAACATCATACCTGGCAAAATGGAGACACTTTACCTGCTGTGCAACTGCTCATGGCATCTCCTTATCTGAAGCCCCCATCCAGACCATCTTAGGTTACTTACTCCAGCCGAACAGTGAAGGTCTGGCCGCCTCAGCTGTCAAGATGCACCTGGTGATCATTTAAGCTTTTCACTTTCCTGTAGAGAGAAAAATGGCCTCCTTTTATGACATGATGACCAGGTTCCTTAAGGGTGTAGAGCATCTTCTTCCACCTGTAAGGGAACCAATTCATCAATGAGAGCTCAGCATGGTCCTGTCAAGGTTTATTGGAGTGCCTTTTGAACCTCTAGCCTCCTGCTCCTTTCTGCATCTATCTTGGAAGGTGGCATTCCTGATGGCCATTACATCGGCAAGGTGGATATCAGAATTTAAGGCTCTGATCTGACACTCCCCCATGATAGTCCATAAGAACAAAGTCCAGCTACATCCTGATTCAGCTTTTCTGCCAAAGGTGATATTGCATTTCCACCTGAACCAAGCAATATGCCTTCAGTTTTCTGTCCAGAGCCCTATTACTTGGCTGAAGAGACACGTCTCCACTCTTAATGTCAAGAGAACTCTGGCTTTCTGCATTGATAGAACTAAACCATTCCACACATTTGCTCAGCTCTTTGTGGCTATTGGAAAGGATAAAAAGGTAGCCAGTATTATCACAATGAGTATCATCTTGGGTCACAGCTTGCATCCATGCCTGCTACGAGCTAGCAAAGGTTGCTCCTCCAGCTTTGCTCATGGGTAATTCAGTGAGATCACAGGTATCTTCTGTGACTTTTCTAGCCTGGGTCCTTATCCAGAATATATGTAGGACAGCTATCTAGTCTTCAGTTGCACGCCTTTGCAACCTGCTGTGCTATCATGCAGACTAGGGATGACACTGGGCTTTGATAGAGCTGTCCTACAATCTGCAAGTTTGCCAAACTCCAGTAAGACTATTAGTAAGTCACCTAATTTGAGAATAGACATGAGCAAGCACTTGAAGAAGAACAGTTATCTCATAACTGTGGTTTTTCAAGATGTGTTGCTCCTGTCCAGTCCACAACCTACCTTCCTTCCCCTCACATCAGAGTTCCAGTGAGAAGAAACTGAGAGGGAGGGGGACCGGCAGTGTGTATATACCAGTGCATATATGCGCTGCTTCAGGGGGTTCCAGAGCTGGCCCTACAGATACCACTATAGGAGAAATTTCCAGTGCCAGTGCATGTGGCACGCGTATATCTCCTAATCTGAGAATAGACATGAGCAACACATCTTGAAGAACCACAGTTACAAGGTAAGTAACCATGTTTTTCATTTATGCTGGTTGCTTGCTCCTGTTTCATTTAAATATTGCAGAATATTTTACATTATAAGCCTCCTTTTTATATGCTTTCCAAACATTTACATTTTGTCCTGACATTTTTCTCTCCAGTTGAAGATTTTACTTATTTTTTTATTGATTCTATAAGACAGAACAAAATTTTCCTTTCTGCCATTTGAGTTATGGGAATGGAAAAAACACAAGCGCATTAAACTTCACATCTTAGAAATTTATTATGCAGAACACCACTCTGAGACCAGTGTTACACTTTGCAATCCATGATATCATTAGATGCAGTAAAACTACTAAGGGTATACATGAGTTGGTTCCAGATCTAAGCATTCCAAGCTATAGTTACAACAGCCTCAGCCATTTAATTGACCTCAGTTCCTCTGTATCCCCCTACAAGATCATTCTCTTTTTTCATTCTTGTAGTTTAAAAAGCCCCATAAAAGTATTGTTGTGGTCAGATAAACTTCTAGTGATTTTAGTGGAGTTGGTTTCTACAACTGAGTAGCAATATTCTGAATTCTGCATCAGCACAAGATAATATATCTTAAAAAGTGTTTGGGGTTTTAAAAAAGTGCATCATGCAACTACTTAAGTTCCCCCATCTTCAAACCGTCTGACAAAATGAGATTTTCTCCCATGAAAGCTCATGCAATAAATATTTTTTAGTCTTTTTAAGTGCTGCAGGACTCCTTGTTTGTTCGTTTTACTGAACTAGATTAACACCTACGTTCCCTCTAAGCTGTGCGCATGTGCGTGCGCACACAGGTCATGAAAACTGTGCACACAACAAAATAAAGCATGCACAAAAAAATTCAACAGTGCTAATATTTTTGTACTCCTTTAAGAAGGTAGTTTCAAGTAGCATGTTTCAAATAAGTTTTTGTAATTTATGAAGTCATTTCCATCACCATATAAAAATAAAATTTAGATATTATTTGCATCATACACACTTGCTTTGTTGTGCTCACCAGTTTGACCGCACTCACTGGAGTGCGCACAAATTTTGGACACTGGTTATGAAAATTTGCACAAAAGAAATTTTTTGCACACACAGCCTATTAAAAATTGGAGGGAACACTGACTAACGCATCTGCCCTTTTGGATCATGGTTTTTTGAGCAATGGAAACAATGGAAACAAAACTTCAAGTGTCAGTCCTACAAATTTGCAAATACATTGAATGCAAACATCCAAGTGGACACATCTCTGGTAGAATAACAGGTGAGTCTCTCTGTCACTGGGACTCCCTCTTGCTTATTACAGACTTGGATAAGTGTGCTGTGATGGTACTAGACAAAATGTGGAAGCAGGCTCCATCAGTTCTTTCTTTTGTTGTACCTTTCTGCCAGAAATAACATCTCTGGAAAATAGTTACTGATAAATAATCTCCCATTTTTATTACATTTAAAAAAAAAAAAATTTTTTTTTTTTTTAAAGATTGTGTAGCACTTGGGGTTCCGGCTCTGCCCGGAGGGCTCCCCCTTTTGGTCTCATATCAGGGAGTTGCTCAGATCAAAGGCCCCTCCAGGCAGCAGGGCCCCCACCTCTTTCCCCATCAAGTTCCTCTCTAGGGACTCTTCGGGTCCCAGCTACCAAGTCTATGAGCCCCAGCCCCCAGGTGGGGCAGGTTGCCACAAAGTCTGTGAGCCCCTGTGGGGCAAGAAGACCACAAATGCCTTAACACAGTACGGGCACGGTGGTCGGTCAGTTGCTCAGGTAGACAGAGAAGGAAAGAGGGTGAGGAGGGGGCTGCAGGCCCACCCGCTCCTCTGCATCTCAGCCGAGGGCCCTACCAGTGACCACAGACCAAGTCACTGGGCCAGCAGGGCTCCAGCTGCAAAACACACTGGTGCAGGCAGAAGCATGGCACTCCCACCAACACGCTGGTGCAGCAGAGGCATGGCACTCCCACCCTGGGGTTCAGGTACCTGATTCCAAAGGGGATAGCACACTTCAGTATCCCCTTTGTAGGTCACCCATGGCATCCCACTGAAGCCCTCTATGTCCATGGGTGGCAGATCTGGGTACACCTCAGGCTCCTCGGCAAGGGGTAACTCCTCCAGATCTTGGAGCCTGTGTGCCACTGGCAGATCCTCCTCTACTGGGGGAAGCTCTTCTAGATCACAGGGGCTGTAAGTTGCAGGATCCTTGGTTTCCTCTAGTGCCTGGTCCGCCTCCAGGCCGGGTAGTTGCTCCTGGGTTTGGTGGGCTTGGAAGTGCCCTCCCCAGTCTGCAGCCTTGGGATTCCATCCCAATCACTCGGCCCAGGGAGGCTGGGCGGGCTGTAGAGCTGGCTGGCTGGAGAGGCAGGGGCCAGCTGGTGGGGCTGGACCTGGCCTCCCCTGGCTTGCTCCCTCCGGGAAGGCACGTCCTTCCTCTTTTGGGAGCTCAGCCCCAACTGAACTCCCAGCCTGGGTTTTTCTGCTTCCCCTTCCTGCCTTGGCCACACCCCTCTGCTCCCAGGGCCTAGGTCCTGCAGTTCCCCGGTCTGGCCAGGGAGGACATTTGGGGCACAGCTCCTTGCTACAGATCCATTCATAGCTTATGTTAGAAAGATAAAATTCAGAATGAACATATTGGAAACAAGTTTATTTGTCTGGTGAAGGGAAAAATTCAAAACACAGTTATAAGTGATTGAAAAATCATTTCTGTACATACTGAGCAGAATGCTGCTTTTTTTGTAGTATTCTTTAATGTGCAATTTTGCCCAAGGTGTTTCTCAGTAGTAGGTTATTGTACTTTAAAAGAACAATGTGGAATTGTAGCTACTTTAGTAAATTTAGTTAATTTTCTCCCCCTTTAGGAGTTGGCCCATGGATTAAGTGAGCTTCTGTCTTATGAAGACAATGTTGAAGAAGACTTTTATTCAACTTTCCAGGTACCGTAGGTACACAAAGTCTACAGTTTATACTAATTATTGACCCAGCTCAGGAGATTTATTCATAAGTGGAATGGGTCCACCACAGAGAGCAGTTGCTGGTTGTCTAGAGTTCAGTGTGGTTTGGTTGTGAATTATAAAGCTTGCCCCAGCTTTGAAAAAGTCAATATATATATAGCCTCAGAGATGGCAGGTTTCTGTAGTTGTGGAGGATCTAGTCAGCTTGGGACAGAAGTTGGCCTGGAAATGTGCCTTAGGCAGAAGCCTGCCCAATTTGAAAGACTTATTCTAGCCCTGAAAGACTTTATCTAATCTGGAGACTAGTTTTAGGTGTACACCTGCACTAGCTATTTGTTATACTACTGCTTGGAAGACTGGCTTAAAGAGAGTCCTAATGACTTAGGAAACACTTGGGATGCTTTGGAAGTTTTAATCTAGGCAGCTTGCTCTACTTCAGAATGATTTAGTCTAGCCAAGGGCACTTGGGTTTAGGCCTGCACCAGCCTGAAAACATTTGTTTGGCTTTCTAACTTTCACCAGGAATTATATCGTCATTAAGTTGAATGACAATCTTTATAACTGGAGTTATTTCCATTTCTATGGAGCCTACATGAAAGAGAGTTTATTTCTTCTAATATATCCTAAGTCTTTTTATGCATCTTTCTTCTTCATGGTACCTGAGTTCTGGCTTACACCTCACACACATTAGACTGCTGTGAACTTAGGTCCCTTTTGTTTTGTTTTTAAATAGCATATTTGTTTATAAAGAAAAATACTAAAAACTATGGTATTTTTAAAAATATCTTTCAAAAAATGTGGCAAAACTATTGATAAATAATGTATTTACTATAATAGATTAAAGGTATTACATGTACTATGTCACATTCTCTCTTCTCCAGGTCTTTCAAGAAGAATTTGGAGTCATAAAATCTTACAACCTAAAGCCTGCTGGTGATAAAATCTCAGTTACAAATCAAAATAGAAAAGGTACACTAAAGATCTAAATATGCTAGCTGAAATGCACCAGACTTTGCTCATAACTAGTGTGTGTTGTTTAGCTAAAAGTCAGCACTTCCCAAATCATGGCCAGTCATTCAAAGTGAGCTGCCTCTATCCTCCCACTGTCTTCAGAAAGGAGCCACTGCCTAGAGCAGGGGTCAGCCATTGAGGAGTGGAGAAGAGCCATTCTCCCCTCCTCCCGCCCAACCACATAAGCCAGAGCCAGCCCACTGGCTGTGCCGCAGCTTCCTAGTGCTGGGGCGGGGTGCATGGGCAGCACACCCTTCCTCCCTCCCTCCCTTTGCTGGTGGGGCGGAGCAGAGGGGCCCCGCCTACCAGCCAGCTGTCCCTCCCAAAAGCGGCTGGGGTAGAGCTGCAGTTTGTGGAGGCAGGGCCCTGGAACAGCCCCTGCATGGAGTTCAGGCTGTGTCAACCTGGCCACCCAAGGCCCTGGGTTGGACCCATTCAGCCCTGGGGTGGCCGGGTCGAAGTGGCCTGAACTCACGGAGGGGCTGTTCCAGGCCCCTGCCCCAGCAAGCTGCAACTCTCCCCCGGCCACTTTTGGGAAGGACGGCCGGCTAGTAGGTGGGCCCCCACTGCTTCACCCTGCAGGAGGAAGGAGGCGGGGAGGGAGCACGCATTGCCTGCGTACCACCCCACCCCCACCCCCAGCACTAGGGAGCCATGGGATGACCGCCGGGCCGGTTCCAGTTCATGTGGTTGTGCTGGGTGGTGGAACGAGTGGGAGTCCCCAGGCACACCTGGCTCCCTGGAAGAGACTTCAAGAGAGCCAGAAAGGGAAAGTCAGTTATCCTGCATTGCCGATCCCCAGCCTAGAGCCAAAGCAGAGCACTTTGCTGCAGGGCTATAAGAATGATTGAGGCTCCTTGCTGCAGTCAAGGAGATGGCATATCCATGCTCCCCATCCTTCCAGCTGCAGCAGGGAGCACAACAAAGTGCTCTGCCTGATTCATAGGCATCAGAGTCCCTGCTGGAGCCAGGATGAGGAGAGATCAGCACTCCTTTTCCTGGTTCCAGCAGAGAGTAAAGCACTCTCCCTGGGTCCCTAGGTGTTCAGATCCAGGCTAGAGCCAGAGAGAGGAGAGCACCGATCTCTCATCTGTCTGGCTACAGAAGGGAGCCACTGCCTAGGAACCCCAAGTGGAGCTAGGTGCTGCCTAGGGACCAGCATAGAGCTACAGGACACAGAGGGGAGGCTTGTCTCCTCCCTGAACTCATGTGTCTGGCTGCAGTGGGACTGGGGGAGGGGCTGATGGCAGAGACTTCAGGGTTGCAAAAATGGTATCTATGGCCCTCAAGCCAACAAGCTTAGGAACCACTGAGCAAAGTGTGTGTGTGGGGGGGTGGAATTCACTTGCTAATATACTTTCTATTTATAATGATACACAGTAAAATAAGCAAGGAGTCCTTTGGCACTTAAAGACGATTTATTTATAGTCTTTCAATGCTACAGGATTCCTTGCTCTTTTTTTTTTTCTTCCCCTGAACTACACTAACATGGCTGCCCCTTAGGAACAGAGTAAAATGTATTTTAAATATTTCAAATTATTTCAAGTGATTTTAAGACTATAAAATAAGTGGTAGCTTGAAAGTATTTTAATATTTAATTAAAAAGATTTTTTTTTCTAGAATATGTGCAACTTTATGTTGACTTCATTCTCAACAAATCAATCTACAAACAGTTTGCAGCTTTTTATTATGGATTCCATAGTGTCTGTGATTCATATGCGTTGATGGTAAGAATAAGATGAAAAGTCTTATAATAAACTTTATTTAATATTATTTTAATAAACTTTGGCACAGTTCTGTTATAAATATGCAACAAAAATTACCTGTGATTGATATGAATTATATAAATGAACTTCAGTAATTCAGTTGACTTTTTTTCAGTGCTCATAGAGGTTCAGTGTTCATAGAGATTCTCAATTCAGCAAAACACTGTTTTTCCCCCCCATTACAACAGGTAATATGCATATGCCATATGCATTGATTTGCTCTAACAGTCTGACCTGACTTTATGATTTACCCTTCCCTGTATTTATTTTTCTCCCATGAAAGCTCATGTGATAAATAAGTTTGTTAGTCTTAAGGCTATGTCTACACTAGCAAATTAGTCCAGATTAAGGAGGCTTAATCTGGACTAATTTAATCCTTGTTTCCACTGGGCAAAAGCAAAGCAAAGCTTAGTTTGAACTAGTTAGTTCAAAAGGTAAATTTGAACTGCTTAGTTTGAAGTTGTTTTGAACTTTAGTAGTTGTGCTAGTTCAAACTAAATAAGTTTGAACTAGCGGTTTGTTTAACCGTATTCTTTTTAGTTCAAACTAACTTTTAGTTCAAATTATTTGCATTTTAGTTCAAATTAAAAAAAAAACCGAGGCTAATTCGAACTAAAAGTTAGTTTGAACTAAAAATACATGGTTAGTTCAAACTAACTTCAAACTGCTTAGTTTGGACTAAGCAAGTCTTGAACTAAGTTTTTAGATGTAGACATAGCCTAAAAGTGCCATCAGACTCCTTGCTTGTTAAGCTCATCACTGTTTCTTGGATCAGGAGTAAATTTCCCAAGTCAGATTGACAGGAACCATGGGTGTTTCTGGCTTCCTTTTCAACATAGCATGCAGGTCTTTTGTTAGAATCATCTGGGTATATTTCATCTAATTAATTCCCTGACATCATAGAGGTCTTGAGTATTACTGTTCCTCATTTCTTCTTCTTCTCTGCCTGTGGTGTACAATATTTTACTCTTCTAAGGCTTGTAAAATCCACATTATTGGGCTCAGTGCAGGGGTAATGGGGTTGGGTTTAGGGCCTGTGGATGTGCAGATTCAATGACCTACATTTAAGAGTGATGAATATTAGGGAGAAATAGGTACGAGGGTAACGGCAATAAAAACACAATCATGGATATTTTCCAAATTTATTTTGCTTGTTAGTAAATTATTTTAAAATTAAGCACTGCAGAACTGATTTTCCTGCAAATTAGTAAATATTGGAATTCACCTGTAAACTTTTATCCATGTAAAATGTTCTTAAGAGAATAACAGATTTTGTCTATAATGATGATAAAACATCTGCAATTTATTTTTTCATTTTTTAATCTGAATTGTATTAGCATCATTATCTATGTTTAACAAAAATGTTCTGCCAGCAAATGTTATGACTTCTTGCAGTTACTTCGTCCAGAAGAGGTTGAAATTCTTGTTTGTGGAATGCCTGAGCTGGATATGTATGCTCTACAGAGAAGTACCCAGTATGATGGCTATGTGAAAACTGATCTTACTATACGGTAGGCTTAATTTTTATTCTTCTTAATACTCATTTAGAAGAATGGTATAGACTGATGCACTAATGGGAACAACTAAAATCTCATTTTCAGAATAGTCTTAAAGCATTAAGATGTGAATAGTTTTTTAAAAATTATCTCAAAATTAGATAAAAATTATGGAATCTTAAGTCCTTAAGTAGGAAAGGTTATATTAGTTGATCTTTGTTACCTATTCACGGTTGTCTTTCTAGGTATCTTTAAAGGGACAGAATTGGTTTAAGTCTAGTCACTTAAAAATAGTTTCAAGAACTACATCAAACCACCATGTGGTTTTACAATATTTCCTATATTATAAAATGTTGTTTCTTGTTTCCAATGATCTATGAAAGTTCCATACAAACTGGGGTGACTGGCTATATACACACAATGTAAAATACATACAAAATTGAGAGGTAAATGTTTCCCTATGATATTTTTGTAACACCTAGTAACCTGAGGCATTTCTTGTAACTAATGCATGTTAAAAAAGTTTCAACCAGAAATGTAAATGTGCATCTTTAACTAAACAAACATTTGAAAATGAAGCGTTTATAAGATACAGCCATGTCGTCATCTCTACCTCAGATAAAGCATCTCTTTCTTTTGCCCCACTACTCCATTTATAAAGTCTGGTTCTAAATAATGTGTTGGAGGGTTTGGGGTTTTTTAATTTATTTGTTTGTTTTTTAAATAGAGAAGTGTCACTAGTATATTTTTATAACTGAAAATTTATATAAATACTTTATGCTTTAAGTTCACCAATTAACTGTATATTTATGGGGATTTTTATATTAAGTGGCAGTATTTGAGCCTGGGGTGTAGTGAAAACTTTACATTGTTTTTATCAAGATATAAACTCTCCCCTTCCCCAATTAATACTGTAGATACTTCTGGGAGGTAGTACTTGGATTGCCTCTTGATCTGCAAAAGAAGCTGCTTCATTTTGCTACAGGAAGTGACAGAGTACCTGTGGGAGGTATGGCTGATTTGAATTTCAAGATTTCAAAGAGTGAAACGTCCACCGACTGGTAAATAATTTCAGTTATATTCTTAAATATTTTTAACAGAAAAGTGTCATTGTTATTTGTGTATGCACTGTAACCAAAAGCAAATGTATTGTGAAACTATTTTAGCTTAGTTTCAAAACGTTATTAAAACCAATTATTGATTTCACAGATTTAGCAGATGTTCATCTAATTCAGAGCCAGTTCTCTGAGTAATGTGCAAACCTGGAGTTCAGTTACCGCCTTTTAAAATAAGGGGTCCTGACACTTCAGTTCAAAGAAGTTATTTGATTTAGTCTTTGAAACTAGAGCTGAGCTAATGCAAAATAAACTACCATATTTATTAGGAGTTACACTGAATCCATCTGGGCATTCTTCACTAAGATTACCTGTCTTTGGAGCTGAAAGGAGAGCCCTTGTTTTTAAGTTGATTTGACTAAGAGTTTTTAGCATGTGACCCCCAGAAAAGGTGAACCATTGCTTTAGGATCTCTATAAAGTAAATGGATAGATGGTCCAATAATTGTTGGTCCCTGTAACTTGCATCTGAAGGTTATAAATACCAGTGTGCTCTCCAAGAACCTCTTATATCCTTTGGAACTCATGCAGGAAGTTTCTTATTCCTTACTTTCAAAACAGCTTTTGGATATCTGTTCTCCAGAAGGTTAAGAGAAATTCATGTTAATTAATTTGAAGACCTATATAGAGAAGTTTATCATCATTAGAAATTCCTAGTCCCACTTTGCATTGTTAAGCCTTCAGCAACATAACTAATTAGATAATTGAGATAAATACAGTATATGAGAACATTTTTCAAAAATCTTTTTATCGTAATTGGCCTTAGTATAACCTTTGAGTGTGCTAGAATTCATTTAATTACCCTTCTCCTGTACCTCAAAAAAAAAAATGAAACCCCAACTCCTATAGAGAAGCAACTGGAGACCCAGGATTCAGTCTGTAAGGGACTCACAGCAAAGACTGTCCACTTAGCCCCTCCATGTATTAAAATACTACCTAAGAACAAACATAATGAACTTTATTAACTACTAACTTGATGCATCTTATCATAAGAAAACAAAATGAATTTAAACAGAATAGTCCTCACAGAAACACTGTAAGAAACCCAAGTGTCTCAAAGTTTTGGTGGAGTTCACCCAAATCTCAGTTACAGTCTGTTCAAGTCCAAAGGCTTGGGTTGCAAAAAGCAGCGATCCTCTTCTTTGGTGGAAGGGATCTTAGGTAGAAGTCCATGCAGGCTTTTCTTTCTCTTCCAGAACCGGCACAATCTAGTCAGTTTACTGGTTAACCAGCCTTCAGTCTCAAGAGAAAACTCTGCTGCAGAATGCTCCAGGGAGAAAACATCTTGCTGTCCACTCCTGCCTCAGCTTCTCCCAGTCACAGACTGAGCACATGGGCTCGTCTCATTGCAGCTCTGTGTGACTGCTGCTCTTATAGCATCTGACCACAGCAGCAACAGAAAACCTTATGGAGCATTCTCAATGCAGCCACCTATTTAATTTTCAGAAACTTGTGGGCCTAGGCAGCTAAATCTGCCCAGCAACATAACCCAGCCTCAAGAGATCCCATAAAGAGAGAGCTCCTTTTTTTAGACACATGGGTTACATTAGCATAATATTGTATTGTCTCTATTGATTTTTAGATCAGCTGACTCATGAATCCAATAATGTGCTAAAGGATTACCAGGACAAAAAATTAAGAGCTGATTCCTAATCTGTTCTTAAATTGATCCCAATTCGAAATTGTCAAAATTGTATATGATCACACATATATTCAGGTCCATACTACATGTATCTTCTAGTTGTCTTCTGCAGTGGCCCAATATAAAAATGGAGTAATAGTTTTTAAATAAAAGATGAATGTTAAAATAAAGTAGGAACTGATCCTACGGCGCCATCTTTGCAGTCAGATTCGTGCACCCATGCAGATCCATTGGCGTCCATGTGGCTCTTCATAAACATAAAGAGGAGCATATTACAGGATCCAGGTAGTAGTAGTAAAGGTCAAAGTTTTCAAATCTGAGTCCCCAGAATTAAAGCCCTACAGGTCTTGTACATGCACCTAGTATTAAAAGTGGTCTGAGTTTTCAAGATGCTGAACACCTCCAGATCCTGTTGACTTTAGTTAAATGTGTGGGTGCTCAGTGGTTGTAGATCTATGTAGCCTGACTTTCAGTTGCATAATGGGTGCAGTTTTTCAAAAAAAGCACTCAGTGTTGGGTGAACTCTGCTATCACTTAACAGAGTTAAGCAAATGCTGAGAGTATTTAAAAATCCCACCTGCAATGTGAATTTAGAAACTCAACTTTAGACATCTTGGTTGGGAAACTTGCCAATATGTTCAAGTCAGTTCTGTTGCTCAAACTGAGCTAAACTGTAATGCCATACATATGAACTTGATTTTTGGATTTTTTTGGCTACCAGTGTCCATAAGAGTCTGCGTCTGTGCTCTGGGTGTTCTTGTGCCTCCCACGTAAGGGTTAAAGGGCAGGGTAACCCTAGGTTCCTTCTCAGTGCCTAGGGCTACATGTCAGAGCTTTGGCTGTGTCCGAGCCTCTTGTGTTTCCTTTCTTATCTAAAACAAACAAACAAAAATTATGAGTGACTTTACCTGGAACCAGATTTATAGCAAAACAGAAGTTTCCTCAATTTAAGAATTGTCATTGTGAGGCAGTAATGCCACTTAATAATAGGCATATGTTTATGCCTTAGCAAGGAGGGAGGCTCCTGAGAGACATGCAGTTTAACAAATTATTCTGGAAGTGAACACTAAAAAGAAGATTGACTCTCCTGAAGCTTCTTTTATTGAAGAGGTCTGTGCCTCTGCAGATAGTGAAATGACTGGATATGAAATGCTTGAGCAGTCCTTTTCCAAGGGTGCTCCAGCCAGCTCTTTATGCTACTGCTCTGAAGCATATGTCTAAAGATCTTCTTCTCTGGTTGGTAAAATATCTGAGGTCGAGAGAGAAAGATCACTGCACCTATAAAAGTGTGCCTCTCTCTCATCAGGTCCTCTGATTTTGCTATTCAGCTGGTTAGCTCAGATGAGTGGTCCTTCTGGCGCCCAGTCCACACTTTTCACCATACCCTTATACTGGCTCCCATAGAGCATATATCATCCAGTACTGACTTGTCACTGTGGGTTTTGGTACCAATCTCTTCCATTCACTTGGTACCACCATGCTCAGTATGAAGACCCTTTGCAGCATGTCACAGTCTCTGCAGTACCCTTGTTGTTGGTCTAACTTCCACCTGCAGTAACATAGAAACTGAAAGGGACCGTGAGAGATCATTGAATCCAGTCCCTGCACTCATCACAGGACCAAATACTGTCTTAAACTATCCCTGACAGGTGCTCGTCTAACCTGTTTTTAAAAACTTCCAATGATGGAAATTCCACAATCTGCCTAGGTAACTTATTCCTTTGGTTAATCATGCTGACAGGATTTTTTTTTCTTTGTGTCCAACCTAAACCTCCCTTGCTGTCATTTAAGCCAATTGCTTCTTGTCCTATCATTGGCAGTTAAAGAGAACAGTTTTTCTCCCTCTTCCTCGTGACAACCTTTTAGGTACTTGAAAACTGTTATCATGTCCCCTCTTAATCTCCTGTTTTCCAGACTAAACAAACCTAGCTCTTTCAATCTTCCCTCATAAGTCAAGTGTTCCAGACCTGTAATCATTTATGTTGCTCTTCTCTGGACTTTCTCCAATTTGTCCTCATCTTTCCTGAAAGGAGGCACCCAAAACTGGACACAGTACTCCAGCTGAGGCCTAATAACTGCAGAGTAGAGTGGAAGAATTACTTCTCATGTCTTACTTAGAATACTCCTATTAATACATCCCAAAATGGTGTTTGCTTGCTTTTATTTTTTTTTGGCAGTGTTACACTGTTGACTCACATTTAGCTAGTGGCCCACTATGACACCCAGATCCCTTTCCACAGTACTCCTTCCTAAGCAGTCATTGCCCATTTTGCATATGTGCAACCCTAAGTGGAAGTACTTGGCACTTTTCTTTATTGAATTTCATTCTGTTCACCTCAGACCATTTCACCAGTTTGTCCAGATCATTCTGAATTGTGATCCTATCCTCCAAAGCACTTGCAACCCCTCCCAGTGTCAACTACTACTCTTTCTTCAGTACTGAGCTTACATTTGGTACCAGACAGACGATATACTGAAGACTTTCCTAACACTCAAGCTAGTACTGCTTCTTCATTAGAAGAGCAGTAGTCTTTCTCCTCCTCTTGTTCAGACAACAGTAAGAGCATGTCACCGTCTCATTTCTGGGGGTCCATTGATCTTTACAAACCAGGAGAGGATTCTAGGAGGCCCTACCATCATCTAAGACCAAGAAGTTCTAGAAATTGTGCTATGCCTCAATTCCCACCTGTAGCCCCCACTCCTGGTAACCATCCCTTCAGTGCAGTACAGCCCACCTGAAAAGTGTCAGAGAATCAAAACAAGGAAACTACCTGCCTCTGCTGCATCATCTTATCCTGCAATGACCTCATCAAGGCAAAAATTTGACTGCTGGGTTGGGAACAGCGTATAACCTCAGTTGGATCTTTCTCTTATTACCTACTTACCCACATACTCCAGGACTTGCTGGGGCAGATCAGCTAGTGCAGGAGCAGGACGCTGTGGGAGCACACCTGGGCCCCCCCAGCACCAAGTACTGGCCTGCCCCACATGGCTGGCAGGTCTGTGGCCTGGGCCTCAGACCGCCCAACCATGCCCTATTCCGAGGCTGACTGCAGTCGTCTTGGAGGGGGGCTTGGATTTGAAGGGAGAAGGGGTGGGCACAAAAGTGGGTAGCCCAAGGCATCTTAATCCAGTCCTGCTTCAAGATGCCTTCTTCCATATTGCCATCTGTCTTGCCCATAGGAAATACCTACAGTTTCAAGTGGACAACTCGCACTGCCAGTACAGAGTCCTGCCATTTGTTCTACCAACGGCACCCAGGGTATTTACCAAATAACTTATAATAGTAGGATCTTACCTGTGGAAATAAGGAGCCCAAGTTTATCCATAAGAAGACTGGTTCATTCAAGAGTAGTCTCTGCAACAGGTGACGGATGCTGCACAATAAACTCTTCACCTTTTAACCTCCCTAGAACTCAAGGTCAGTGAAAAGAAGCCAGTGTTAGCTCTTTTCAAAGGATAGAATGGAGGAGTGCATGATGACATACCAGAGTACAATACAGAGTGATAAGCGACTAGGTCACTACTGTCCTTTCACCTTTATAATGCCTTGCCAGTGTAACTTCCAGCATGGACTGCTCTCAAAAAGCTACCAGCCTGATTGTCACTTCCAAATACTTCTGAGTCCTGCAGCCTACTAGCCACACCTTGATCTCACTAGCCTTGATAATGACTACAAAGAGAAACCATAACACTCCTAATCCCAGACTTTCTCCCAGAAATGTATGTCCTGCACTATCGAGTCCTCTCCCATACAGTTCTGAAATACTAAATTCATTATTCCTTTGAAAGAACAATATACACCTGATTATCTTGTTAAAGGCCATTACCCAGACACTTTAATTTAAGAACCGGATTAGGGTGGAACAATAAAACAAATGTTAACTACAAAGAGAGAGATTTTATTACAAGTAATGAGGCATAAACATCAGAAATGGTTAAAGAAAAATAAAGCTAACATGTTCTAGTGCCTACTTAAACTCTCTTAAATTCAAAGTAAAGTTGCTCACCCACTCAGTTCCAGCTGCATTACTGAACAAACTCTTTAAGTCAGGACTGGTTCCCCAAGAGTCCAATGGCTGATTTCCTTTTTCTTTGTAGGTGTGATAGCAGAGAGAGACAAGGAGAGAGAGGGCCGTCTTGGGGTGTTTGCCTTTCCTTTTTTATATTTTACTCAGTTTTTGAAAAGCATTTCCAGCTGAGAACCAGGCAAAAGGCAATCTGCTGCATCTTTGCTAAGATGCAGCTCTCTTTTTCTCTGCACCATCATCTTGTCAAAGAACTGCCACTTGTAATGTCCCATCAACTTTGATGATGCCTGACTGAGGTGTCAGCTTGCCCTTTGTTTTTAAGAAGCTGGTTTAATTTACCCCTCCCCTGACTTATCTGGGAAACATACTTCAGTCATGCTCTCAGCTCATGTTTTATGATTTTACATATCAGGTTACTTAATTTTACATGCCAGTGGTTTTCAACCTATTTACCATTGTGGGCCGTACCTAATACTACCTGTATGGCCCTGAGGCTGTCACATGGGCCTCAACTGTGTGCTGATTGGGCCACGAGTGGTTGAAAACCACTGCTGTCTGCACTTTACCATAATAGTACTGATCAGCAAGTTATCACTTTTCAAACGATACCTCACAAGACATAACTTATACAAAGATTATTACAATGTATGTAGAGTATGTACATGGATGCATGTCATCACAGGGTACTTCTGGACTCCAATGCAGTGAAGGTCTGTCTGTCTCAGGAAAGATTCCAGGCTGTAGCACATCTGATCAGCCACCTACTAGCTCATCCACTGACATCGGTAAGAACTTATCTCAGACTCCTGGGACATGTGGCTTCCTGCGTATACATAACTCATCATTCACTTTCATGCACGCATTTGCCCGACAGGCATCATGTAAACATGAAGGTACAGTTCCCCTGATAGTCCTGTTGTCATTAAACTGGTGGAAGGAACCTCAAAATGTACCAAGGAATACCCATTTTTCCACCATTGCTACTGAAGGCTTTTGTCACAGATGCCTCCAGTCTAGGTAGGGGAGCACATATTGACAGTCTTCAGACACATGGCCCCTGTACTTCTCAGGAAGCTGCTTTCATATAATACTAGAATACCTCCTGTGTTTTGAGAAGCTTGTAGAGTCTTGAATTCCTTAATATCCACCTAGCAGCCATTTGAGCTCCCTATCTTTCCGTTCAGGGCTATTCAGCATTCTCACACCTCACAGCAGGTAGACAGCTGAAGAGCCGAAATAGGGCATCTCTCCCAGTCAAGAACCCTCCTCCTCCTTGGAATCTTAACTTAGAGGTGATAGGTCTGATGCATCTGCCCTTCCCTGTCCCTTTGAAGCCCTAACTATACATTCCCACTTCCACTTGTCCATGAAAACAGCCTTCCTGGTTGATAACAGTAGCTAGCCGATGGGAAAAATGCAACTGCTCACTGTAGAACCTCCAAACACAGTATTTCATAGGGATTGGATAATAATGAAGTCTCACCAGAAGCTTTACCTAAAGGTAGTCTCTGACTTCCATTTCAACTGAATAATACACCCACCTGTGTTAATTCCCAAGCTACATGCTAACAAGAAAAAACCTGAATTCCTATGATGTGCTTAAGACACGATCTGATCCAGATAGGCCTAAGCCTATCGGGTATCCCCTGTATGTGTTGCACCATGTGCAGATAGGGTGAAAGGTCAGCAGCATCAATACAGATGCTGTCTAATTGAAATCTGCTTGAATTAAATTGTGCTATAACTTAACCCCACCACTGAGAATTACAACCCACTCCAGGGCTTATATAGTTTCTTCAGCTTTTTAAGAAGTCTTCTGATAATGCAGATATTCAGGGAAGCAACTCAGGAGTTTCATGCATGCATACATCAAACATTACTCCATAGATGAAGCATCAAAATCTGATGCTCCTTTTTGGCAAAGCCACCTTATAATTAGACTCCTAGTATCCACTTCCTGTGATATAGGTCATTGCTTGAGTCATCAACAATGGAATATATATGGGATCTATATAAACAAGAAGAAAACTGCTACCCGTTTTAAAGTAACTGTGGTTCTTCAAGATGTGTTGTTCATTTATGTTCCACAGCTCGCTCACCCTCAATAGTACAGAGTCTAATAACAGCTGGATTCAGTGTTAACAAAAAGGCTAAAGAATCTCTCAGGTGTATATGTAGGGCTGCTTAATCCTGCATGCACTGAGGTGGGAAGCACAAGGATATGGCTGGCCAAAAAGAATACAAACTTGATAGCATACCGCACATGTGCACCAGCAGTAGAGTATATAGGAAAATTTTGAACCCTTGTTCCTGTACGGTAAGTAGCACTTCCTTTGTATGGGTTTGTAAAAGTAATTCACATAAATTAAAAGTACCCAGGTAACTGGTAATACTGCAGTTCTATTATATATCTGTTTAAAAACAAATGAATTATTTTTAAGTAATATTTTAAAATTATTTTAGGTTACCCGTGGCCCACACCTGCTTCAACCAGCTTTGCCTCCCTCCCTATAAGAACAAGAAAGAACTTAAGCAGAAGCTGATCATTGGAATTTCAAATGCAGAAGGTTTTGGTCTAGAATAAGATGAAAAATTTAAAGTACAGGATTTTTATGTAGCACTCACTTTCCTATTATTGTGCCTTTAAGCTTTTCATGTTTCAGTCTCATAATACTGTGGTAGTCTTCTTCAATTTAGAACATGAAATTTTTAATTAAATGCGGAGTGCATTTTTTTTCTGTATGGCAATACATTTACTGCTTTTTTTTTTTTTCCACAAAGTAATTTTCATAAAATCCAGAATGCTCCATCACTGGGCAGAAGAAAGCCAACAGAGGTGACAAATTCTGGGTTACAGTTTTGTCTCTGGTTGTTCTTGGAGCATTTTATAATTAATCATAATTTACTTCATTATGTATATTCCACTGAAAGGAATCACAAAAGAGTTTCTTGATTAGTTAATCTCAATGGCAGAATGTCTTCAATTAATATACTCAGTAGCAAAGCGTTTAACTGCCATTAATATGAAACAGGAGGCCATATTTTCATATTGAGACTAATAGCAATTTTAGCCTGGATAAAGTATATACAGTTTTAATGTTCTGGCTTTCATTATCAAATAATTAAACAGGATGTTTAAAAAGCATGTAAATAGCTTGCCTGTGGAAAAACAGAATTTTGATAGTGCCATTTACTTCTAAAGATTTATTTTTACAAAATATAGGATTTTAGATGTTATATATTCAGCTTTTACAGATCAAAAAAATTGATTTGTACAGGAATGTTAAAAATACTATTTTCAATATAACTGGACTCAAGGACAAATTTAAGTATTAAACAACCTACGGGTTAATCTTATGAAACTGACAGCAAACTTGTCAGTTTGGTTGTAGTTTGTTAACTATGGCTTATTTAAAGAAATTAGATGTTGATAGGTAAATTCTAAATCTTGTAATTCACTTCAGAAATAAGTCCTCTCCATGGCACATGAAAATATATTAAAATTTTAACTTGTGTACCTTACTGACATTTGATAAGCAACATTATACTAGAAATCTTTTACTAGAAGTTTATTAGAGTAAGCGATGACAAAAGTGAATAAAAGAACATATCAAAATGCTGCAGCTTTCATTTAACTTGAAGGTCAGTATTTAGACAGTGTTCTGGTTTTTTCACTGCCCACTGAATAAAGTAAATGTAAAGATATTCTTGTCTGAAAATTTTAGAAAATTTGGAGCTGGGAGAGAAATGGATTTTAAAATGTAGGCATAATTACAAGTTCATTTTTATTCACAAATGGAAAGTTTAGCAGTATACTGTATAGTATATTGTATTTTTTTATATCAGGTGATACCTACTGTATGTTCTTTAGATTTTGCAACTGAACTTATTTGCAATAACAAAATATACAGTAATTTTTCTGATACTTTTCTTATTCAGGCTATATCTTCCTTTCTATACTACTTACACACAACCAGCAGATTTCTACATTGGTTAATAAACTAATCTGACTACTCTCTAACATTAAGGCTATTAATCCTTTGGTAAATAAGTGCACATTTCATTCTGTTCTCATCCTTAAATAAGATAGTAGTGTCTTGCCTTTTTTTTATTTTACTAGTAATAGAAATTAGTGGTGGGATTTTTTTAAAGAATTTGACATTGGCCTTGTTCTGCTCCTGTATTAAGTCAGTGAGAACAGATTTACCCAGTGTCGGGTACTTCTAAAAATGTGACTCTACAATTATATTTTTAATCTGGAAATTTAAAGTGAATCAGTTACACAAATCAGACTGCTTCACCACTTAACTGCTGGAACTAGAAAGACATTTAAAATAGGAAAAATACTAAAAAGCACAAAAATGTGGTGTATTTTAGAAATCAGAATTATGTATATTTTTAATAAGTAAACTGGAAACAAAGTTTTTGTTTCTGTAGGGAGTAATTCATGGAAAGTTGTCTTATGCATTTTTGTTTATGAATTAATACCTATTCAGTTTCTCATGTAACAATGCACATCAATAAGTCAGTATTTTTATGGCTCAAGCCCACAGTTAGTAACTAAAGCATTGTTTCTGGCCATTATTAAGATAAAAGTTTTACATTTTAATTTTTTTTCACAGATTGCACTTTGCCTTGGTTTAGTTTTATTTATTAAAAGCTTTTTTGATTTATTGTGTAATATTACCTCAAAATTTTAAAAGCTATTATATTTGCATTCATTTTTAAATAAACTAGATAGCGTCGTTCAATTGCATTTTATATTTCCTGACATTAAATTAAATAATTGTAATTTTGTATTTGTTAAATGGAAGCATTGCACAGTATTTATGAAATAAGCCTCTTGACTTCTCTCCTCATTTTACATTGTTTGCTTGTCTACATTTTGGATTTTTTCTTGCTATGTAATCCAACAAAACCTTTTTTTCTTCCTTCTTTGCCTCTACAATTGTTTTGTACATTACCTAAGGAAATCTGGTTTGTATACATTTGTTCACTACTGGGTATTTATTTTTATGTACTGAAATTGTGTAATCATTAAATCAAACATGTTTCAACTTCTGAGTCCCACCTAGTTAAGTACTGTATTTTTCATTGAAATATTTTCTTTGCACTAGCAATTTATCTTCTCTTAAATCTCTGCATGTTTCACTGAACGAGAAATCCTGATTTAGTAATACAGAAATGTCCACCAACAAACCCTAAATTAATATTCCACATTGTTTGTATCTTAAACTAGCAGTATTTCAATGCATACCATTATAAACACAAGAATATAAAATTGAGTTGATTCTGAACCTCTTTCTCCTTATCTCCAGGAACAATCCTGATCCCTCAGCTTCTGGGCTGTTCTAATTTGTAGTGACAGACACTGGCTCACATGGAAGCGTGCTCCAGCCATATTGCCTCTCAGTTCCACAATGTTCCCTAAACCAGTGGGAAATAAGAGTAGGGGTAGAGCGCTACAAAACTAGGTTGCTGTTCCTAAGGGTTCCCTTATGCAGGTATGATCTCCAGCCAGCTGTTAAACCTATCTTTCCATCCCCTTTGCTTGAGTAGCAGACGGAGGGTATAAAGGACCAATCTCTAAACTGTTTATTATAAATGACAGAGTTCCTTCTTAACTATGACTTAACTTTTCAGGTCTATTGACAATAAATAAGTGTTCTATTTTCTGAATATGCTATTTCTTTGTGACAGCTCAGTCAGTAGGTATAAATCCTCTTTCCAACAAATGGAGACAAGGAGGGAGGAAAGCAATTCTCTTCTGACATCACTCTGTAAGGACAGAGGTGGCAGATGGCTTGCCTAGCTCTAGAATACTGTATCTGCTTTCATTTTCATCCTTGCCAGATTTGGCTTCTTGGCCTTATCATTGTGTCTTTCATATGGTGAATACACATGCTTAATCTTCACAAAGGGTCACTCTTACATTCATCCAGTTGATGGGAATCACAATGGCCCTGAGCATAGTAGAAATCTAGGACATCTGGTTGTTGACAGAAGATTATACTCATCAACTAGCTAGAAAGTGGTGCAGCTGGTAGGCAATTTACCACTTCAGCTAGGATGCAGAGGTCTAGACAGGAAGCATTCAAACTGTTGTTGCAGTGTTGTAACCATATTGATCCCAGTAATTTAGAGAGACAAAGTTGCTGTGGTTGGTCCAATAGCAGATATTACCTCACCCATCTCTTGCCTCTCTGGTATCCTAACTAGCCTGTGAGTAGGAGCACAGTGTAAGAGCAGCCAAATCCTCTTTTCTGCAGAAACGAGTTTTTTGTATACCTTGTGGTCATCCATGATACCAGTGGTCTAGAACTAATCAAGAGAATGCACCAGTCAGTATTCCTCCTAATTTGCCACAAATCGAGTGTTCAAATGACTCTGATGGCATTCTGGTCAAACATAGAGACAGATATTTTCTTCTCCAGGATCTGTTAATTTTAGTATGGGTGCTCTCTTTCTGGAAGTTTCACCCAGTGTACCTTCTATTCTACATCTCTATCAAATGAGCACACAATTAGTTGAGTCTTCCTGATAGTCAATGATACTTTATTATGAGACTAGCTGATTTTCTCAGAGGGGCATTCTGGCCTAAGATTAAGTCCACCATGAGTCCTTTGGTCAGGTAAGTTAGTTGACCTAGTTTATGAAGCGAGACTCATGAAGGAGGATTTTACAGAAGGGCAGCTTTAATAGCTATTTGCACATAAGTAGTCTACATTCCATGTATGTTAATCTTAGCCCCTTAAGAGCATAAGGCAAGGATGTAAGCTTAAATCCTTTAAGAATGAGGTGTTTTAACAGTTTTGCTTGAGCATTTGCTCTTGTTAGGTTCAAATGGCAGTTATTGGTACTTTAAAAGCAAAGTGGAGCATTCTGCTGTGGATTCAGATCAAGAAGTCTTGAATTTATTTTGGTTGGCTGGATTATCATTAAAGCTAAGGAAGGACAGTATCTCTGTTCTATCTCAGTAGTGCTAAATTCACTCTCAGAATCTCCTCTTGAACTCCTGAATATGTTCTCAGCATTCTTGACTTGTAATATGGGCCCTCTGGCCAGGACAATGCAGAAACATAAGGTTTTGTTTTTGTTGGGTTTTGTCCCCCTTGCAAGAGTCTCTGCCAGATATTCCATCAGGACATGTTTGTGATTCTGGGTATGTCTTCGCTGATGGCAGCAAATTCAACACCATCAACTCAATTCTTCGGGATCTAGTGAGTGCACTTGGAGACCTGTTCAGTAGATCTGGAAATCAACTTAATAAATCCACCCCCGAAAAAGTAACGCTGCGTTTGCGTAGGGTCTCTCCTGTTAGCACAGCATAGTGGAGACACCATGCTCATTAGAATTTGGAAAATTGATGGGAGCTATGCACGCTACTTGATGTAGCTTGCATGTATCCCGTTGACTACTGCCAAATTTCATAGTGTAGACCAGACTTAAGGCATTAGTTTTCAAGGATGGTTTCTCTTTTTCCTTGGTACCTTTTGAGTAAAATCTGACAGGTCCACCAGGATTCTTTCCTGGATCTCTTTTTCATGATGCATGTTAGGTGAAAAATCTAAAATATTAAAAATGTTTCATAGGATGGAGATCTGTACCACCCACTACAGGGGACCCCTTACCACCTACTAATATTTAATTTCCTAGTCAGCATTTTTTTTCTTCCCCTTTCCAGAGTGGCTAGGAAAAGAGCCTCAGTTGCTAACTCAGTCCCTTCAACTCTGACTTCTTGAAGTACAATGACTTTATTTAAAAGAATACAAAAGGAGGATAGTCAGATGGTTGCATTACAATGTAATAGTTACAAATCCAGCTGAATTCCAAGACCTAAAATATTCATAGGCATCAAAAATGTTTGATCAAAAAATAACTCATTCTACAATATATGTAGGTAACAGAACAAGGTGGAGAAGATAAAAATGTGTTGTGGTTTTGTAAGTCAAACCCTTTATGATGTGTTTGCACAGCACCTAACAAAAAGAATCTTTGGAAATTGTGATATTAATTTTAAATAAAAATAATGGAGTATATTATATCAAACTTTATACAAATGAGAAAAATTGTATAAAAATATACAAATTAATAGTTCAGTTGCATTTTGTGGTGCTTAGATACTGCACTATTATAAATCAGTACTTGCTTACATAGCTAGTTTCTAGTGTCAGCGATATCTATGTTTAGAAGTCCGTAGTGAGTGGCATAAGCAAATGGAGTCTGTTTTCATTTTCCTGCCAAATATTTCCTCCCTGAGAAAGTGGTGCCAAGTCACGTAGTTATATGACCAGACTTTTGTCAAAGGACATCTTGTGTATATAGTACTTTGACTTTAAACTATGGCTATAATCCCAAATACCTAAAAACTATGCAACCCCCCCCCCCCCATTCAAATTTGTTCTCTAGCACAAAATCTTAACAGCAGTTTCACAGGTTATTCTATCAGGTAATTGCCACATCAGTCATGTGCACCATGCACGGGCAAAAGATAGTCTACCTTAAAATTGATTAGGTTAGTGTTAGGATTTCGTGCTAGAGCACAAGTTCTATGAAGTTGGGGTACATATTAATTTTCACTGTTATCAGTGGTGGTGTAGGCAATATGAAAGTGGCAAGGAATGCAGGAGGTTTTCCTTTTCACTGTTTTGAGTGGAGGGGAGATATTCTGATTCAACCTTACTTATCAAAATAATGCACATTAGAAAGTTAGTTCCAGTTATACATACAATATTACCACTATTACCACTCAGGAGAGAGATCACGGAATCATCATGGATAGCTCTGTGAAAACATCTGCTCAGTAAGCTGCACAGCCCAAAAATCTAACTGAATGTTAAGAATCCTTAGAAACAAGATAGGTAATTACAGAAAATATTATATTGTCCCTGCATAAATCCATGCTATGCCCACACCTTGAACACTGTGTGCATTTAAAAAATATATACATTAAAACTGGAAAAATTACAAAGAAGGGCAACAAAAATTATTAGTGGTATAGAATAGCACCTATATGAAGAGAAGATAAATGGACTGGGAATGTTCATCTTAGAAAAGAGGCAACCAGGGAAGGATATGACAGAGGCCTCTAAGATGTGGAGAAAGCGAATAAGAAAATGTTGCTTACCTCCTCACATATTATAAGAACCATGGGTTACCCATTGAAATCAATAGGCAGCAGATTTAAAACAAACATAAGGACGTCCTGTTTAACATAATGTGTTGTAAGGTCAAAAGCGTAACTGGGTTCCAAAAAGAATTAAGTTCATGGAGGATAGGTTCATCAATAACTATTAGCCAAGATGGTCAGAGACACAGCCCCATGTTCCATTTGTCCCTAAACCTCTGACTGCCAGAAGTGGTATATGGATGACGTGATGGATCACTTAACAAATTGCCCTGTTCTGGTCATTCCTTCTGAAATGTTTGGCCTTGGCAGCTGTCAGAAAACAGAACATCAGACTCTATGGACCACAGACCTGACCCAATATGGTGGTTCTTATGGCACTAAACTAACCTTTTGTGTCAAATTCTTATGTTTTTTATTAATATATATATAGGGATGATGTATCTCACTAGGTAGGTTCCCAGGATCAGAGAGGAGTTGATAATGACTGAAATGCAAGACATCCCTTCTGATTTGTTGCTCAATTTACAGATAATTATTCTTCAGTTACAAATGTTGCAGGATGATCATTGTGTGAAAGAAATAAACCAGTTTATTTAAAAACAGAATCAAATGCTACCCAAACATGATCTCACATGGGTCAACATCATGGACTTTCCAAGCCCCAGGCTCCTACCACCTGAGCTACAGAAGTAATCGTTAACTTCTTTTTAGTAAAACAGCTGGAAGATAACATGATACACACTTTTGTGATGGGTTACATAATTGTTTGCTAGCCATCGGTAGCCTAATGGAAAGCAGGAGTCCTGAATTCTGCCCCTTACTCTGGAAAAACAGTTTAGGTTTGGAGGATTAGAGAGAGCCAATTCCTGAACGTGTCCATAGGGAAACTGTGTAACCTCTCAACTTGTATACCATAATGAGTCACCTCATATATAACAGCTATCTATGGCTGGGCCTCATAAGCTTGGTTGCTGAGATTGTGGTGCATGGGAATATAAACCACAGAGAGTTGAAAACTTGAGCTCAGACCTCCTCTTCCTAACTCTAAAACTTTTACCTAAGGTAAAAGGGCTGTATGGAGGGAGTGATCTGTTTGTCTGTTTCCCTCACTGTTTTAATCCCAGTGGAAGATTACCTGACTAGACATGTTGAATCATCACTATTAAATGCATTTATTTTCACTTATAGAGAAAAGAGAAATAAAGCAAGGGACAGACAAGTGTTACATATTTATAATTTATATTGCCAAGTTCCAAAGGGGCAACCGTGTTAGTCTCGTAAAGCAAAAAAAGCAAGGAGTTTTGTGGCACTTAAAGACTAACATTTATTTATCACATGAGCTTTCATTGGAGAAAATCTGGGTCTGACAAAGTGGGATTTTCTTCCACGAAAGCTCATGCAATAAATAAACTTGTTTATCTTTAAGTGTCACAAGACTCCTTGCTTTTTTTTATAATTTATGTGGCATTAATTACCACATTAGGCACAAAGCCTCAACCCCAGAGTATTTTAGATTTCTTAGTAAAAGAGTTTAAGTAAAGTGAGACAATCCAGTGAGAAACTTTAAAAGGGGATGATTTTAGAGCCCATTCTTCCTATAGGAATTGAATTTGCAATGAACTGCTTTGAAAGATTCAAATAGTACTCAGTTTATATTTAATTTTTGTGATATTTGAGATTTTTGCAAAACAAGGGTTTTTAAAATTCCTGATAAACTGAAAACTTCAGCCTCATCCTTCACATTTCTGTTGTAACCAACACCAGCATAATTGGCTGGGCAGTTGTTGCATAATTAGCATTATCTGCTCTCTTCCTGTTTTGATATGTTCTGTTTAGACTTAAAATTTGATGGAGATTTTGATAATGCTTCCTCCAGTATTTGTCTTTTCTCGAGGAAGGAGAAGACACTTAACAGGCCTGGCACTTTCCTTCAATTCTCTGCAGCCCATCACTAGAGCTGAAGACTTTTTAAAGAAATATACACCAAATGGATGATGTTTGAGGATTCTGTGACACTTGACTGCTGAACACAGGTAATGGAAGGTGGCTGTTGGGGACTGAGGTTATTTAAGTCCTTACAGCAATGAAATGCAATACAAGGGAAAAAGACTCTCCATTCTACAGATGGTGTCTCTGATAGGTGAATGAAGAAAGAGAGAGACTTGAGAACAAGTAAGAGAAGGGGAAATAAAGCTGAGCAGTATGATATAGAAAAGTTTAAGATAAAAAGCCTTAACTAAGAAAAGGTCAGCAGAGAGCTAAGAAGGAAATAAGAAAGTAAAACAGAATAGAAAAGGCAATGAAATAAAATATAGAAATAACTTAGCTGTTTAAATATTTATTGTGTTGAATTACTCTTTAAAAACTGAAGTTCTTCCATTAGACAGTGGTACATGATATTCTAACTGGCTAGGCTTTTTGTGGGGGCAGGGTGCGTGTGCGCGTGCACGCACATGTGCATGCACTCTCTGTAGGATATTTGGAGGACGTATGTGTGTGTGATATATAAAATATGGCTCAGCGTGAATCTGACTACCTAGAAGCACATGCTAAAGGTTACACAATAGTTTCCATAGTCACTTCTTTTCTCAGAGTTTTACTTTCCAAAATATTCTCTTTTTGACTGAAGTTTCCCATATTTAGTCTCGTATCACAGATAAATTTTATTTTTCTTTCAGAAAGTTTAAAAATCTCAGCAGTTTAATTTACAAGCTCTACTGTCAAAGCTATGATTGGCAAAATGATTTTACAATGTGTTGACTTCCCCATGTTTCCCTTTTTTTATTTAATTTTTATAATTAAAAAATTACTTCTATAACAATAAAATTATTAGGTCAATACCAGGAAATTCCTAACATAAAATTGCTTTGGCAGAATTAATTATGTTGAGCATACAATATATTCTTTTCCTCTTTTTTATGTTAGCCTTAATGTTTTTACTGTCCATATATATTATAAAATATATACCACATGCAAAAGGACTGGGTTAACATTAACTGAACTTTCTGGAATTTCTTGACCCTGTTGCTTGATTGTGCAACCTTATCATGCATTAATTTTTTTTAATTTGTTGTTTAACAGATTTCAGTAGCCATTCCTTATAAACTGCAGTTCTCTCATCTCTCTGTTTTTGCAGCTCTGATACTGAAGAATTAATCCTATATTATGGTTGTTAAAATGTAGTTCCTGTTTTTCCTTCTTTCCCTCTAGGACATAACCTGAAAACACTAATGCACCGAATATTTAATCTTTCATGGTGAAACAATATGCCCAGTTTCAATATTCATTGACTTTCAAAGTTGATTTGATTTCTTTGAGGTTTTCTGGGGAGAGGGATCTGGAGGGGGATTTTTTACCATGGTTTGCTAGTTACATATGCCATAAGCATGCAAGTTGTATCTAATTATGCAGTAAGTTCTGATTAATGCTTAAAAGGTATGTTACGAAAAAGGAATTACTTATATAGCACTACAAATCCCTTAGCAATTTCTTTTTGCTGTCATTACATTTAGTATTAAATCTGCATTCTTTTCAGATTAATAATGCCTTTCACAATCTTCAGTTACTATTTACTATAATGTATAATAGTCCAGACATGTAGAGTGATTGAGTAGTGTAAGCTTTCACCTAAGAATTATTTTTGTACTACATTTATGTCTAATATCTTGAAAGTTAATCAGCAATGCTAGTAACCAGTATTCTACAGAGAAGCTCCAAGGATGAGGGAAGGAGCCTAGGGCTCAGAAAATAGTCCATGAAATCTGAGAACAACTAGGCTTTAACTAAAACACCCAGGGAGGATTATCACAGGGGCTAAAAGGGCTGAAGCCCTGAGCTCCAGCCAAAAGGAAGGCCCCTGACTCCAGCCCCTAAAGCCCCTGCTATAATCCAGTGCCCCCCACCCCACTCAGCACCCAGCAGGGCAGGAGCACCTATGCTGGCACTAGGCAGAGGGGTGGGACCCTGGAGCCAGAGGCCAGGCTCTGCACTCCCACCCCACCCATGGGCCAGTTGGGCCACTCCTGGGGGTGGGGCAGGCAGCGCCTCTTTGCTCTGCCCAGGAGGAGGGCAGGGCCAGCTGGCATGGTGTCCACTCCAGCACAGTTTTCCAGGGCCTGTGGCCATGGGGGGAGTGCATCGGCGGCTGCTGCATGCCAGTCACCCTCCCCCCTGGCAGACTGGCTAGGGCAGGCGCACCCTTTGGCCTCAGGTCCTCCCCTCACAGTGATGGGGGTGGGGTCTGGCCCTCATGGTGGGAGGGTGGGGCCCCAGGTGTTAGGGGAGGGAACCTGCAGGCAGGGCAGTCCAGGGGCCTGGGGCTAGTTTATCCAGCCCTGAAAACACCAATGTGCTTTTCAGAAATGCCAAATGTTTCCAAGCAATGCACAAAATCAACAAGCTAAAAGTCATGTTGATAAAATACAGAAGAAACTAGTCTGAAAACCTCCTCAAAGAAATGGGATAAGTTGAATTCAGCATATAAGGCATTGCTCTCCTTTTATTTTATTGTTTCCTCTCAAAAGAACAAAGTTTATTTGTTTGTGATACAATCAATATTAGAATCTTATACCTAGGTACAGCTTTTAGCTGGTTACTTCCATATAGTACTTCACATTATTCCACAACTTCTGATAATCCTGTCTGGGCAACTGCAAATGTTGTTTAATAAATTACCTTTGTAATATGTACTGAGCATTTTTAAATCATAGATTGATGTGTATCTTGCAAAGATGCATCAGTCATTGTGCTTTTTGATTTATCAATGATTTCAAGGTCATTCTTTCCACTGAAGCCCATTAGACTAACACAGCTACCCCCTTTGGAAGTTGAGTTCTGCAGTCATACTTAAGTTCTATTGTTCAGTTTGGCAATGTGGAGAACATGGAACATTTCTTGGTTTTTATAAAAGATGTGTGTGACGGTTTACTTACTCATTGTTTATTGCTACCTACTGTGTCTTCAGGAGTTAATGTCTTTCCACAGACATCCCTTGTGCTGAGGTGCAGAGGCTAAGGTATGCCTGAGTATCTACCTCTGAATGAGACAGTCATTAAGGGTATGTTTGTACTGAGGGTGGCAAATTTGCTGCCATCAGTGCGCTCTTCTGGGTTCAGTTGAGAGGTCTGTAAAGACATGCTCAATCGATCTCCAGCTCAGTGCTATAACTCCAGCCCTGTAACTGGAGTAGCACTAAGTTGACTGGATGGCCTTTCTGGTCAACTTAGCACAGCATGAACAGGGAGATAAGTGGGAGTTTTGTATGTACCTTCATATCTTCTGTTGACTGCTGATGAAGTGTGGCGAGTATAGACTAGGGCTAAGAAATATCAACAGGTGAAAAGGTCAGGCCCTAACAAAACAAAGGGGTAGCTAGGGCTATGTCTACAGTGACAGAGTCAACAGATCGTTCGGGTTTGACTGAGCTGCAGTGAAGGCACACTCAGGCAATCCGGAATTCAATCTAATAAAACTGCCTCCAAAGAAAAGCATAGTGACTAGCGCCAGGGCAGGTATACTTATATAGAGAGCCCTGCATGGATACAAATACATGGATCCGTATCCGACCTGCACCCACAAGAAATGGTCTACAGATATCCGTGTTGTATCTGCGGATGCCGATATAATGCAGATATCCGTAGATTTGCAGGGGTCTACTTATATACCATTTGACAGGAACACATTTCCTTTCACATTGAGAAAGCTAAGCTGTTCTGCAAATCCACACACTTCTTTGCAGCAATAGTGAAAAGGATGAGAGGGCTACCTGTATCAACCCAGAGGATCTCATCCTGGATGACAGCCTGTATTCAAGCTTGCTATGAGCAGGCAAATATCCTACCTCCAGTCAGGGGCATCGCTGGCTCCTGGCACATGGGGCCCGCGCCCCAAATGCCAGCACCAGTGCCCCGGGTCCTGGTGGGGCCCCACCTCTCCCGGTCTCCGGCTGGATCAGGCCAGGGATCCAGGGCCCAGCCAACTGCAGCCCTGGCTGCCACTCCCGGCACTATCCCTGGCCAGGGATCTGGGCCCCATCCACCCGCAGCAGTGGTGGCTGCTTCCAGCCCCTTCAAAGGCCGGGTGACCCCATGGCCACAGCTGCCGCTCCCCACCCTGTCCCCAGCCGGGGGCATGGCCTGCAGGCAGAGTGTGGGGCGTGCAAGCAGGGGGCAGGGCCTGGGCCTGTGCCCCAGGTCATTCCCCGGGGCAGCGACGCCCCTGCCTCCAGTCAACATTCTGCAAGAGTCCAGGCTTTGTCCACAGCGTTCCTTGTGCAATTACCAATCCAGGATTTCTGTAGAGCCACAACCTGTTCATTAATACCTTCACATTCCTCTATGCCATCATCAGACAGGCCAGTGATGATGCCTGTTTCAGAAGAACAGTGTTGCAGTCAGAACATCCATGAACTCCAAGGCCTCCTCCTGGCATACTGTTTGTGAGACAGCTACGATGGAATGAACATGAGCAAGCACTCAAAAAAGAAAAAAAAAGTTACTCACCTTTTGTAATTGCTCTTTGAGATGTATTGCTCATGTTCATTCCATGACCCACCCTCCTACGACTGTGTTGGAGTTACTGGCAGAAGGAACTGAGAGGGTTCAGGGCTGGGGGTGCCCCTTAGAACAGTGCAAATGCACACAACTTCAGAGGGTGCTAAAGCCAGTCCACTGGCTAATGGCCAGCAACAGTGCACACAGTATACACACACCAAGCACAAAATGAGCATGAGCAACACAGCTCAAAGAACATCAGTTATGAAAATGTCAGTAACTGTTTCTTCTCTGGAATTTTTCAACCTATCTATAGAAGTCTCTGTCAGGGGTTGAATTCTATATTAATGGTTCCAGAGATACCATTCTTGATTAAATTGTGGGGAGAGGTTGTAATTTTTACAAGACTCTGGGGATCCTGTTGGCTTCTTTAGGGTTTTCTGTAAGACCTTGGCATAACAAAATGTTTTCAATTTGAATTTTTTTTTTTTTTTGGTCATCCTATTTTTGTGTCAGTGGATATTGCTGGTGATCTGAATGCTGGTGAGAAGGAAGGATGATTTTTGGTTAACATACCAGAATGAAACAAGATCATTCAATTCCTGACTCCACTATATATCTTCTGTGAGAAGTTGGACATGTCGGTCATTCTCTCAGTGCTGCAGTTCTCCATCTATAAAGTGCAGATAATACTTTCTTCACAGGGTTGTGAGGATAAATCCATAAATACTCAGAGTGCAGTAATATGGTGGTGGGAGTACTTAGATAATGGAAGGTACAGAAAACATTACTGGAACTAAATCTTGTTTCAGGAAATTACTCTTTGCTGTAAAATAAAACTTTCAGAGAAAAGAGATCTGGACTGGATGGTACAGTACTGAGGAGAATGAAGATAATTCTTGGTTTGTGGTTTGCAACTGAAATAGCTATGTAGTCAGCAACAGCAAAAATTTCTTGAAGCCAGGATAAATAGATACCAGTTTTTTCTCAGTCCTTTCTTTGAAAAATGACTGTTCATGCACAGCTGCCAACATCTATTGGCTCAGTTAATAGTCTTCTTGCAAACTCTAATTCTAACTTAGTGATTACAATAGGCTTTCTTTGTCTTTATATGGTTGTTTCATATCCCAATGGAGCTAGCTCAGCCCTCTACCAATTACATATTTATAGTTAAGGAAATGGCAAGCCTTGTGTTTCTGGGCATCCTTCCCGGTATTAAAATAGAACATAGCCTTTTCTGTTTATGCTAAAGGTGTGCTAAATTCAGGCCTTTAGTCTGCTCTTAAAATTAAATATCAGCAACAAAGAGTCATATTTGATTAATAAATATCCTAAATAACCCCCTTTTCACCCACTGATAGGATAAAATATACTTTCACTCATCTCATTTCCCTAGCATTTGGTTCATATTTGCCTCATAAGTTTGTTCTTACCTAATCAGTAGGCACTGCTTGAAATGTAGAAAAAGCTTTGCTCTAAACAGTGCATTGTTTATGCAGAAGGGAGTTCAATTCCCCACAACAAAAAAGGAGTCCTGTTGGACTTTCAAAGATTAAAAATTTTATTTATCACATGAGCTTTCATGGGGGAAAATCCCACTTTGTCTTCAAAGCATTTGACGAATTGAGACTTTCTCCGACAAAAGCTCATGCGATAAATACATTTGTTAATCTTTAAAAGTGCCACAGGACTCCATTTTTGTTTTGCTGAACTAGACCAACTTGGCTACCCTTTGGAGCAGATCTCCACACTGGACGAATTTCTCTCATGGCCATTGTCTATTATTTGTGAGTCTGCTCTGCATGCACCTTCATAATTGGTTTCTCTTTAACAGAAATTAATCAATTTACAAAGTGATGTTGTAACTATTTAATCATGTGCAACTTCTGAAAACATTCGATTCTCAAAATATTGCAATGATATATGTACTTTGGAGCATAATACTACACTTCGAGACAATGAAAACTAAGAGTATAGTGGTTCTCTCCTTGGTTGGTGCAGTGGGATGTGGAGGAGGAAAAGCTGGCGGACATTTGTCGGAACAAAACTCAGGAGCTGATGGACAGTGCAGGAAATGTTAATGTATGCCACTAGTGTGTTCTGCCTGTAACAGTAGATTCATTTGTTCTTCTCTTCCTGATAAAATCAGTATTACCTGATGATATCACTGGACAGACTCTTACTCCTTTAAAATTGCTTTGGATTAGACCATCCTAATATACCAGTAATTGAACAAGTCCCATTACGTATACTAACTGCATTGCGTACATGTGGTATTTGTATTATTTATATCAGGCTTGTGAAAGATTGTGTAGTTATTCAAAAATAGGATGTACATGGTTTTCTTTTGTTCATATTTTATTGAAGTTAACTGATAATATTATTTGGAAGTACTTTTGTGAATATTGAAACAACTTATCTTTTTACAGCTCTCCACTTGCATAATCTCAGTTCAACCTGAAGTCTACTAAAAAGTTGTTATAAACATCCCTGTAGTTCAGTCTTCTGTGAAATTCAAGAAACACTGGGAGGCAAGAGTAAAATGAGATATTGGTAAAGGATTTTGAATAAACGCAAAGTGTGTTAGGTCAAGGAATATCGGAAGATGCTCTCTGTCAGTAGACACTGAGAGACTCCCTGGATCATGCCTGCACAAAAATCAGCAGGATGAGAAGATGATAATCTCAGCCATTGAACCAAAAGTAATTTGTTCATTTTTCTCCCTTCTGACACTACAAGAAGAATTTCAAAGGCATTTGCTATTAAGTTGCCACTACCTGGTTCTATTCCTTTTAACAGATTTTAAAGCCCTGATCCAACACCCCTTAAAATCAATAGAGAGTCTCATTAAAATCTGTGGGAGTTGGATTAGGCCCTGTATAGTCTGTTACATATCTGAAACATTTACACTGATATAAAATACAAATCCTGGAGTTTGCTTGGGTAGGAACCTTGTTTTGTATGTTTTTGTAGAGCACCTAACATAACAGGGAGTGTCACAGTAATAGTGGTTGATAATATTTGTGTGAGGGTTCACAGATGAGTGCTCGACTCACTGTTTGCTTCTCCTTCATTGTACACGACTGGTAGCATTTAGAAAAAAACGTTAACCATCACATTTAACATTTGCAAAAGTAAAACAGGAAATAATTCAATTTAGTTTAATGTGAATTGTTCTGATGTTGAGAAGGTGGTAAATGTTATAAGCATTTCTTGATCAGTTTTTAGAAATCTCTATGAATAGTTGCAAAATGACTGAATGTAATAGTTTTATTTGCTAAAAAATTTCCACTGAGATTTGAAAACAGAAATAAATCCTTCTAAGAATTAGCTGACAATAGGGTTGTCATTAACCAGTGTTACCAGTATTTGATCATAGTGCATGACTGGTACACAATGTGACAAAAGGAAAGGCTGTCTTATACATTAATTTTTTACCAACTTGAATTTAAACAAGACTGAATGCTTGAAAGAAAACCTTGGATTTTGACTGTGTTAACTTTTACTTTTTGTTTAAAATTCAGTGCGTTTCCATTTAATTCCTCAGTGTAATAGTATGTCAGTGCATGGTAATCTGTAATGGTATCTGAAAACATGCTGATGCAAGCCATTGCATTGTGTTCAGTAGTGAGCTCTTTAGTATGTTATGAGAGAGAATGAGGGAATCAGTAACAGAAGCTAAAGGGAAATTAACTAATATTCAAAACCTATAAAGATAACTTAGAGTTTGAAGCAGCTTGTGTGTTCCTAGTGTACCAGAGACCAAGCCTTGACAGTATAGCAGTATTTCCAATATAACTGGAAATATGTTGGGACCCACAAGAGTGACCACTGCTTCCCACTCAAAATGGCATGTATGCTGCAGAAGCTACAACAAAGACTTAACCACTCATCTTTCGCATTCTCACATGCTTTTACTCAGCTCTGTGTATTTTATATTACAAACTGAAATTGGAAGAAGTAGCTGAAGTTACCACACTTGGTGGCATGTTATATTTCTTTGGCACTTAGCCCCAACATGCTCTGCAAATTAAGAGCTGTGGCTGAAATTCAGTACAATCAGTGCCCCATACATTACTTAAACCCAGTTTCAAAGATCTAAGTGGTTCAGACCCCCTATATAAAGCCTAAACACTGAAGTAAGTTTCTCTCTATTTTACTTTGGAATGAATTGAATCCTTACCTGCAAAGAAAGCAACAAAAGGCATTTTGAAGCAGAAGTACACTTTCAAATAGTTGCTTCCTTCCATGTGTCTCATGTGAGTGAACTTTATGCAGTGAACCAGCATTTTCCACCAGGGTATAGTCTGTTGCCCCATATGATTTCCTACACTCTCTTTCAGGCTCTCCTTTAGTTCTGTTGTCAGCTTATAAAGATAAAAAAAGAAACATACTTTTGATTCTGTGATTCCCTATCCTTAGTCTCCAGTCTCTAATGATAGGAAAGCATTTCATAGTCAGGTGCTTTTGGAGTATTATAATAATCAGACCTAACAGAGGGGAAGTGATAATGCTTAACTAATAGAATCATTACAGGAACGATCCCCATGTAAAAAGTTTACTGTAACAGTAAATTATTAAAAAGAAGCATATGGATAAAGAGAAGACTCGTATTGAAAACAGCTATAAATACTTCGTTAAAGCATTGGCAGTAGAACAAAACCCCAACGGGGGGTTGCATTTTTTAGCACATACCCTAGAGCAGTGTTCCCAAAGTGTGCACAGCATCCATTAGTGCTAGGGTCTCAAACTCGTGACCCCTAATGTTATTACTGGCGGCCTGCAATGACACTATCACTATCAATATTTGCAATACCGTTGTATGAAAAGGTTTCAGTGGTGTGGCTCTTGGGCTACTATACTAGTCCTCACATAGCCCTCATACTCATTTGAGTTTGAGACCCCTGCAGTGGAATACAAAGGGTTGGAGGAGGGGGCAGCATCTGATTAAGGGGCCCCAGGGTGCCAGGCTGCCCACTTTCATGGATACCATCCTGAGCCTGGGGCCCTGCTCCTCCCACTGCAGTGGCCAGCCTGGCACTCAGGGGTGGGGTTGGGGGCTGAGGGGACCCTCCCTGGGCTGCCAAGGGTAGGGGGAGCCCACAGCCCAGTGGTGCTAGGGAGACACAGGCCTGTGATGCTGCGGGGTCTGGGGCCTGTGGCCACATGGTGCTATGGGGAGGCAAGGTCTAGGGCCCAGTCAGCTGCTGGGGCGGGGCTTCAGGCCAGAAGCCACAGTGCTCCTGTCCCGCTCCTGGTTGGGAACAGTGAAAGCAGGTCAATAGTGGCTTGGACAGAGCCAGATTTTGGTGGGGCCTCTGGATCCCCCTTTAGGCCAGCACCTAAAGCCCCTGTCTTAATCCAGCCCTGTGAGGGGGTGGTGGAGCCTCTAAATTGTTCTGCAAACTCTCAGCTTCCATCAAAAAAGGAAGAAAGCAATTAGTTTCATTTTTCCTGAAAAGGGATGGGAGGGGGGCACATAGCTTTTCAAAGATTAGGAAATACTGTCCTAAACAAAGAAAAGTTTTTATTCAACCCTTTCTCTGTACAAACAAAAGATGAGAAGAAAGATAGAGAATCCAGTAAATCCATAAACTGACACAGGAGCTGTGTAAATTTTCAATAACTTAGTTATATGTGACTTTGACACCTGGGCAGGAAACTATCACTTTAGTAAGTTTGGTTGGTTGGTTTGTTTCTCTCTCTCATCCTTTAAAGAAAGGTACCCATTACATCCCAGTTCAGTAAAACATACTTAATGTTAAGCACATGTATGTGTGTGCTGTTTTGGGGCTATACATTTCTTACTGCTTTACTTTTTGAGTGAAAAAAATAAAAGGAGTGTCTTACCCTATCACAGTAAGAACCACTTAATATGATAATTTTGTTGACAGGAACTATTGTCACCAAATATAACTTACTTAATCCAGTAGTTCAGAATGGTTGCATTTTGTTTCCATGGAGATTTTTTTCTGGATCAAGTCTGTAAATATATTTGAAATTATCTGTTTTCCCCTGTAAATATTTATGAAGAAAACTAGTCATTTTCCAATCCAGTAAACCAGTCTAATTAATTTTCCAAGTAATTTTTGTGTCTTGGATAGAAAATTTTCTCATCATGAGAGAACTGAAGTAATGATCCAGAAATTTTTTCATTGGCAAGTATAAAATTACTAAAGAAAAATATCAGATCCCAGTTATTCTAAGCCATTCTGAGCTTTCTGTTTTTATACACTTCATATAGATAAGTTCCAGTTTTATAAATGTCATACAGACAAGTTCCAGATGGGTAGCCATTTTAGTCTAGGTCACCAAATCAAACAAGGAGTCTTGTGGCACTTTTAAAGACTAACAAATTTATTTATTGCATGAGCTGTCATTAGTCTTTAAAGTGCCACAAGACTCCTTGTTTGTTTCACACAGACAATTAGTAATGAACCTAATGTTGGAGTAGAAGTCTTTATTCAAGTGAAACATAGGAAATATGGCTACGAAACATTTCAAGTCCATGACTTGTTATTGGGATAAACCATGTTGACTTTTTGGCTAACACTGGTTTGGATGTTTTATTTTTAGCTCAGCTGGTGGTCAAAGGAGGCAGAACTGGTTTCTGAATCAGATCCAAGCAATATTCCAAGATATTTCATCATGATCAAGGCAGACTTTTATCTGACAAGATCCATTTATATTGGCAATTTTTCAAAGGTTACCATTCTCAAATCAGGTTTGTTACACTGATAACTCCTACTTTACTCTGGACATTGATTCAGAGATTGCAATCGTAGTAAAAAGCAATATGTTAAATTTTAACTGACCTTTAATAGACTTTTTCATTTCTTTCTGATGCATAAACTCAAGTTAACTATGAAGAGTCAATATATAATTTTAGCCCTGCAAATGTTCGCAAACAACTGAAGGTTAAACTGAAGATTTCCATTGCCCCAGTTTTCAGTTCTATCTTCCTGGGTGGTTTTAAATGTAACATGTATTTTAATCAGAGTATAGAATTGACTTACTTTTTACCTGTAGTATGAAGCTCTTTCCTGATTGCTAGCTAAGAGCACTGTAGTGCTCTTCAATGAAATAGATTGAACTGATTAAGAATGGGTACCTTTTTCTCCCATTTCTTTTTTAGATTTGCCCATAACAGTTTGTGATGTTATGTGAGAAGAAAAAATCCTTTTTGCTGAATCCCTCTTTGATATGAACTATTGCTTTACTTCTGCATTATGTCCAGGACGCCTATACAGTCAAAGAGAACCTCTGGTTGAAAAGTTCCCAACCTTTTTTAGAGGTCATACTGAGGTAAAAAGGAAGGTGTCAGTTTTCTGAGCTCCATCCACAAACTGGCTTCTGCCCATGAGTCACCCAAATGAGATACTTTTTGAAATAACTTGTACAGATATTCTAAATATGATTATGTGTTACATGGCTCCACTAGACTCACTGAGCATGACTTCCCTTTGGTGGGGCTTCAGTATACCTAGAGAGTCTGCTAGGCTTCGCTCCTTGATCAGGGTAAAAAGTTAAGTGGTAAGACTCTAAATTGAGAGGTAGGACTTAAGCAGGAGTTAAAGTATAATTTGGTGGGCCCTGAAACCCTCCTGCATGGGTGGGCACCCCCTCCCACACTGGTGGGCCCCCCAGTACCCATATCCAGAACCCACCTCTGGCCCAATATCCACCCACAGACGGACGTGCACACACACACAGAGCCAGACACACAGACAGACACACACACACACACACAGCCACCCCCAGGAACGCCACCCCCAAAGCCCTTACCTCCTCTGTTTGCAGACTGGCTAACAAGCTGGGAGCTGCTCTACCCTGCAGGCGGAGATTCACAAACTCCCCAGCCTGCCACAGCTCTCCACTGGCTGGGCTTAAGGAGGAGCAGGGTTTAAGGTGGAGCCACAGGTACGCTTCTGGCTGCTGTAGCTAATTTTGTGTCCCGTCCCCCCCCCAACCCACCATTCCTATGTGTTCCTCAATTTTTAAGGGCCCTAGAACACTGCCAGCCTAAAAATAGGGGACCCTGGAACTGCCTTCCAGTGCATTCCCCCTTACTTTAACCCTGGATTTAAGAGATAAGACTCTCCCAAATGTGATCTGCAGTAAATCAAATCAAATCATAGGGCTGGAAGGGACCTTGTGAGATCATCAAGTCCAACCCCCTGAAATCGCTTGTTGACAAGTTCTAAAGGGGTGGCAGTGTCAGTCTAGTTCAGCAAACAAACAGGCAGTCCTGTGGCACTTTTAAAGACTAACAAATTCAAAGCATCTGATGAAGTGGGATTTTCTCCCATGAAAGCTCAAGCAATAAATAAATTTTAAAAGTGCCACAGGACTCCTTGTTTGTTTTAGTTAATTGTGTGGATCACTGTGATCCCTCTCTCCTTTCTTAGGTAAGAAATGAAATAGTTCATGCTGACAAACGATTTCATCACTGGGTAGCTGAGTTTACCCCACCCGGAGATGAATGAGCAGTTCTCACCTTTCATTGTGGCTGTTTCAGGCTGCCTGCTGATTTATCTCTGTACATCAGTGTTTACTGTTATTTCATGCTTTTGAAGTTCTCTACACAGCCATAACTGCTAATTTTTTTTAAATGAAAGATGAGATTCTAGTGAATAAGATACTAGCTTCAGAGAAGTATTTGTAGGATGCAGGGGTGTATAATGGCTGCTTCTGAGGCCTAACACTTGCAAAGTAAAGGGCTAGGCCTAAAGTGTCCCAAAGAATTGCAAATATAGGCTGATATCCTCCAGTCTGATTTATGAGCAACCATGCTTATGCCCTGAAGTCCCACTGAAATAAATTTGGGTTCTGAATGAGCGCAAGGTTCCAGTTCCAATTTCAAAATTTGGGGCAAATTTGTTTTAAAATATTTGATTCTTCTAGTTCTATTTTATAGTATCTATAGTGGGGAATAGAAATGACAAACTACTTTTTTATTGTTAATTTTTTTCAGGTGAAGGAGATTATAATTTAAATCCCATGGATGAAGCCTTGCTAGAACCTGCCAATAATGTCTGGCAGAAACTGCAACTATTCCACCAAGTTGCAGAAGAGTCAAAAAAACGCACTATATTCCCAGTAAAGACTTGGAATACCTATTCACTCATCCTCCACTGAATTCATTGATCATGGAGACTGCAAATCATAGAAATAAACAAGAGTTTAATAGATCTGCACCACCTGACAAGGAGAATAAATAAAAGGTAGAAAGGACTACATATCCTTCACCCTCCATCGTAGGGTTGTGAACTATTCAGCCCTGCTGACTAGTTACAACCATGACAGTTACTTGAAATTGGCAGATTTTTTATTAAATATATTCCAGATGACCAAAAAAAAAAAAAAATCCACAGTTCCACGCAATCATCATAAAAGGCCAACTAATTTCTAGAATAGCTCTCCAGGTAGCATTAGATATTGCAGACACATCAGTGTGAATTATCACCACCAGCATCATAACGTGTAGATGCTCCTGGATTCACTTCACCAATCTGCTGAAGCCCCCCCAAGCCACTATCAAGGATCTCCTGTTCCATAAGAAGTTGTTGTTCTTGGAGAAAATGGATGATGTTATGTATACCTCAAAAGACACTTGAGCCACCCTCTGTACTTTTGGCATATACACACCCACCACTAGAAGAAGATCATTCTGTTGCCAGCCATACAACTTTTGGTAACCAATGCAATACTAGTACAAATACTGACAACAACACAGGAAGCAGGATCAATTCAGAAATTGGCAACGTCCACAAGTTAGGAAGCAACCCTTCAACTGACCTTGTATGTCTCAAACTTCCATGACCAAACTGCAGTGTTGAAGCATTGGTCAAGGGTTTATGGAACTTCCCCAAAATTCCAGAGCCAACAACATCCCCCTGTAACCAAAACCATCTAGGCTCCTTTTATCAAGTCTGGGAAGATATTACTACAGACAAGTGAGTACTAGAGGTCATCAAGTCTGGGTACCTAATCCCTTTTACATTAGTACCCACATGCCACTACCCTTTTCCATCCCTCCTCAGGGACACCATTCATGAACAAATCCAACAACAGGAGGCACATCTCATGCACATAGGAGCTATACAAAGGATCCCTCACCCACACAGGGGGAAAAGGCTCTACTCTTTATATTTTCTGATGAAAAAGAAAACAGGAGATCGGAGGCTGATCCTTAACCTCAGAAGACTAAACAAATTTATAAGACTGGAAAAATGCAAAAATAGTAACTCTATCAGTGATAATCCTGGCTTTAAAACATGGTGACTGGTTTGCATCCCTCGACCTCCAGGATGCTTATTTTCATATCTCCACCCACCTTGCACACAGGAGATTTCTAAAGTTTGCCATTGGGAATGACCACTACCAATATGCAGTCTTACCCTTTGGCCTCTTCGTGGTTCCCCATGGTCTTCTCCAAAATGTTAGCTGTAGTTGCAGCTCATCTACACAAGCTTGGCTTCACTATATTTCCCTGTCTGGGCGACTGTCTAATAAAATCCCCCAACCAACTACAGAGGAGTCAAGCAGTTGCATTCACAATGGCTCTGTTCCATGAGCTCAGTCTCTCGATAAACCTAAAGAAATCTACTCTACAACCTACACAGGTCAGAGAGGTCATTGGGGCTCACCTAGAGTCTATAACAGTGAGAGCTTTTCTACCAGATCAGAGGTTCCACACTATAGTCCACTTGGTAACAACAATCCAGAACTTTCAATCTGTAGAACTTATCACATACCTTCAGCTGCTAGAGCATGTGGCCTCAGCTACATTTGTAGTAAAACATGTGCAGTTTCATATGCACAAGAAGTTTCCCTACAGCTCAGGCTATCAAAAATATACAAACCTCACAGCCACAGTATAAACAAAATAATGTCCCTACCATTAGAAATAAAGAAATCCATACAGTTGTGGACATCACCACAGAACATAAATGAAGGGACGCCATTCCTACAACAACCACCTTTCATAATGATTATCGACAGATGCATCTCTCATAGGTTGGGTGCTCACATGCGACAACATACAGTACAAGCAAAACAGACAAAACAAGAGACAATGCTACACATAAACCAGCTGGAACTTCAGGCAGTACATAATGCCTGTGCTTATTTTCACCAACATATAATGAACAAACATAAAAATTATGACAGATGACATTGCCTCTATTTTTTATCTAACCAGGCAAAGAGGTACATGATCCAACTCCTTGTGCACAGAGGTGATAAAACTCTGGAACTGGTGCTTAAAGAACAATGGCATGATATCAGCAGCATACTGTCCCAGCATACACAGTACAATAGCACGCTTTCTCAGTAGATTTTTCACACAGCACCATGAATGAGAACTCTACCACAGCATTTTAAAGTCTATCTTTCATCAATGGGGCTATCTCTCAATAGATATCTTCGCCACAGCTCACAATCACAAATGCCCTTTTTTTGCTTGAGAGCTGGACTGGGGATGCTTTTTGCATACTGTGGAGTCATGGCCTACTATATGCTTTCCCACTGATTCCTCTAATCCATAGACCCCTTCTGAAAATATGAGACAAGGCAATGATGTCCATAATGATTGGCCCAGACACCATGGTATATGCTTTTGACAGAGATGTCAATCAAGCCACCTATTCTCCTCCCTCTAACACATAACCTACTATCACAAAACAAAGGTGAAATGTTACATCAAAACCTAAGGAAATTACACTTGACAGCATGGTTCCTATGTGGTTCCAATAAGAAGAACTGTTATGTTGTGATCCAGTAAAATATGTCTTCCTGAATCGCAGAAAGTCATCCATGAGAAAACTTACTTGCATGAGTAGCATAGATTTTCCACTTGGTGTCACCAGAAGAGGATCTCCACAACCATCACATCAATTCCATCTCTACTTGATTACCTTCTTCATCTAAAAGAAGCAGGACTCACAATAAACAGCCTGAGGGTACACCTAGTCATTACTACATTTCACATCCATATCAAAGACACTTCTGTAGAAGAATTTTGTAGCTCAGGCCTGACAGTGTTAAGACACAGATGGCTCAGTAGACCTGAGGAGGAAAATTGTAAAAGAATGCACTCAACATGCCATTAGAGATATGTGAAGAAACTGCAGGCCTTCAGGACTTTAGTTAGTGTCTCTCTGTGCCTGCCTGCTCCAGACATTGTTTTTCTTCAACAGTTTTGCTGGCATCCTTGACTTATACTAAACATTCTCTTATCAAATCTGCTTAGATGGTATTAATTCAGACACTGTCAAGTTGTTATGTGAGATTCTTTTCCCTTTGACCTTGGTTCCTTTTCAGGAAATAATATTAGTTTGCACCAATTAGAGAATGTTAGATCTTATTACTGTTGCCTATGTATATGCATGTATGTTAATGTCGCTGTTAAGCTATAAAAGTTTCTGTAATGCATCTTAGGGGTGGAGACCAGCACCTAACTGCTCTCTCCCCCACTGCAGTGTGTATTTTTTGTTTGGTTTGGTTTTGTTTTCCTGTAAATAAAGTTCTGTTAGCTGTTTGATTTGCACTCAAAGTTGGGTTCAGTTGTTTTCTTTGACGGTTTTGGTGCTGAAACCCAGGAACTTGGATGGCAACTACCTGGTGACTGCTCCAGCTGGTTTGCTCCCTGCTGCACATCGACCGTGTCCAGGAAGGCACCTCCACTTGCAACTCTTGATCGCAGCCGGAACCCTCGGTGAGCAGACAGGGAGAGGCTGGGGAGCATCAGGGAGTCTGCATACTGGACATATTTGTCTGAGTGCAACATCAACAGCTCTGGTAAGGACACCTCATTAGGGTCCTTTGAAAGTTATTAGAGCTCTCTGGTCTGGTCTGGTCTGGTCTGAATAAGAGGTACCTAGATTCTGTGTTTAGTCACATCTGTTTGGAGCAGGGCTCCCTGTCTGAAGAAACTGCCCAGGTTCTGTGTTTAGTCGATTCTGTTTGGAGCAGGGCTCCCTGTCTGAAGAAAATGAGAAAATGCCTGGGTTCTGTGTTTAGTCAGCGCTGGTAGGAGTAGGGCTCCCTGGTTAAAGGATCCTGATTTTTGTATGTTTTGAATTTTGGTGTGTGTGCAAGTGGGATGAATGCCTGATTGTGTTCCATTTGTATTCCCCTCCACTGACCAGAGCTGGCCATTCGTTGTTTCAGCCGCCCCAAGCCCACTGCGAACTTAACGGTCGTGACCAGTGGTGCCTTGATAGCAAGGGAGATAATGGACGGATTCGTGCTACAGCGGGAAGCGCGTGCTGTAGCTGTGAAGCGAGTGGTCGGAGAATAATGAAGATAGGAGGAGTTAAAATTGCTTGCCGCTTTGGGGACTCCAGGGTACTATATGTATACCCATTATGGGCCTGATTTTTGTTTGTTTTTATTTAAATGGAATTGGCATACCAGGGATAATCATTTAAAGCAGTTTCTTTTAGAAAAACTTTTGATCCAGATAAGATTGTTTATTTGCTTGGGGTTAAAAAAAATTAAGGGGCAGAACCCCACAAAACAGTGAAATATGTATTTTAAGTGGTATAAAAAATTGTCTAAAAGAAGTGAAAAATCAGTTGTCAGGAGTCTAAAGGACTCCCAGGACAAGCTGAAAACTCAGTTTGAGTTAAAATTCCAAAATACTACTGGCCAGTTAAATTTGATAAATAAGCCCAATACACCTGAAGTGTCATCGTATTCCTAACTTAAGCATAAAGCTTGGGTTTCTGTTTTGACATCAAAGGCGTGCCCCCTGTAACAGTAATGTTGTGGTGAAAGGGTTAACAACTGAGGCTGAAGAACTGAAACAGGCTGTTATCTGAGCTCTTTTGAAGAGAAACTCCTTGCTGGCTATATGCCCTTGGAAGCTGTCCAGCAGACAGACAGCAAGAAAGAGGGGGTGGCAGTAATAATCCACCCTTGCCTGCCCTCCACAGAACCACCACCCCACCATGTCCCAAGTCAAAGTTCGGGCCCTGATAGCATCAAACGCGAGCCCTGAAATGTGTGATGGGAATGTGTGGAATTCCAGCAAATACGCTAGGGGGGTAAAAGAAGAAAAAAAGCTGAGCCAGGGGATCGTTCTGCGCAGAAGGTTCGACCCCCTAGTTACAGATAAAGCTAATGGACTACCTATACAGGCTCCTCAACAGGTACAGATCGTGCAAGATTACACCCAGCTGGAGTTCTAGGGACTCCATATGCAGTATAAGAAAAAGGTGAATGAGATCATAAAGTTCTGCCAGTTTTTGCTGCTGGCACTGGGGGGCTGATGTAGAGTACCTGATCCTCAAAAGGTAATGAGGCTGGGACCCAGATCCACCAATACAGGGTAATGATGGAGCAGCTGCTCCAGAGGTTTTCTCCATCAAGAGGCATGACTGGTTTAACATGTCCTTTAGTTAATAAATGTTACCTGTAGTGTCTTTACCAGACACATGCAATCTGGTTATTTGGGACTGCAAATTGATGTGATTAATGTGAATATTGATATTGGTATAATTTTGGTTGTGTTTTGTAATGTGAGCTGTTGGTTTGAGCAAATGATTTGTGGAAGTAGTGGAGAGAATCTGTTGTCCCCCTCACCTCAAGGTAACAGAAAAAGCATTAAGTTATGAACACCACCCTGCGGGTGAAATAGAAATGGGAACAAACCTTTGGCATTTTGGTAATGTTAAGGCACTAAGTAGGCCTTCATGTGAAAGTAATGAAGTTGTAGATTGACCAGGCTTCCCTTTGGGAGCCTTGGCCTAAAATTAGAAGGAGCTATGGCAAACGTGACAGGCCCTAAATTATATTGGTTGGAATAATAAAGCCTGTAGCATGTCACAGTGGTAGCTATAAGTTTAAGTTGCATAATATTAAATATTACAAATAAGCTGCAGATGGTAGGTTAACTAAATTTTGCAGTGCTAATTGTGGCCACTAACTCTCGAGAGTCCGAAAGAAATAGTTTGCTCAGCCTCCAAGGGGGGGGGGGGTGACTGGTGTGAAGACTGAATGGCATAAGCCACCCTGCTGAATGTCCTGCAGCCTTTTTAATTGGTTAAATGTTTTGTAAATCGGGTCCTTTTTGCTCATCAGGCAGATTGTAAGCACCGGGTGGTAATGTAGGGATAAAGTGGAAGATTTGGTGGTGGAAAGGTAGCATGCTATGTACACCACTCTTGTGAGTGACTCAACCATAAACTAATGTTGGGCTCCATGCCCAAAGCACTAGCTGGGGTCAGTCTCCTGTAGGAACTGGCTAGGGCCTGATATAAGGTGCTTTGCTGTTTGCAAGGCTTGCTGTGATGTACTTTTTTATCTGTTTCTCTAAGCTGTCTTAGCCTTGAGCCTGAGTGTGTGAAGAACAAGCAGGCTTGATCACTCCGCCTTCTCCTCAAATGATACAGGTGGCTGAAAACTTTCTCAGGATCATCTGCAGCCATGCAAGCGATCCCCAGTTGCTAGAGGAATGTGGTATAGGGCACGGGAAATTCCGGCATTCTGAAAAAAAATTCATATGCCGCTATTGTGGACAACTGGGCCACTGAAAGGCAAAGTATCCTTACCGGCCTGGCCAGCAGGAAGGGACACTTGACTTTGTAACAATGCCACCACTACCCATGCCCCAGCCCATTAATCCTTAATTTCCTTCTCTTGAGGCCAGCTGGGGAAAGGTGACTTTATTAATGCACTTTCTTTACCTGTAAATTAAAAAGGACCTTTGTGTCATGTTTGGTTGATGGTACCCTGACTATACTTTTAATTGATACAGAAGCAAGCTGCTTTACTGTAAAGGTCATAAAGCCTCCAGGAAAAATTGCAGTTATTATGCTTATTAAAAAAGTACCTTGGGTGTTTTTAATCAGAAATACAGGGTTAAACATCAACCTTTGGCATATTATAGGACTACCTTAGATTCTGTGCCTGCTGCTTTTTTCCTTGCTCAAGATTTGTAGCAGCAACTGCATTAATGGTTAAACCTGTTAAAAATTTTTGTTTTGGAATATTCACTAAAGGTTGCTCTCCCACACTCTGTTGAGCCTGTCCTTTTATAAACTAAAAATAGCATTTTTTCAGACTAGGTTAATCAAATATGAAATTTTTGCTTATCTGTTACCACTCAGTTAACAATGCCGTGAGTAGATTTTAAAAATACTCCTTTATAAAATCCTGATTTTTCTTATATGAAAATGGGTTTTGTCAAAAGAAATTTTTTAATTCTGCAAAAGAAAAAAAAATAAAAATGGCACACATGTGAGCCATTTGTTAGAAGCAGTACAACTACCTAAGGAAGTAGCTATCATGCATTGTGCCGCACATACAAATGGGAAAGATGAAACAAGTAAGGGTAATGCTTTAGCAGCTAAAGCTGTTGTAACCCAGTTTCAGGCTGACCAGGCTGCTGCCTTGTTAATTCAACAAGAGATGCCTCCTCCAACTGAGGATTCCAATCAGGACCTTGGCATAATGCAAGATTTGACTCCAGAAGATGAAAAGGATAAAACAAGAGGAAGGCAGGGTACATCTTGCACCCAGACAAAATATGGCAAGATGGGGACAACCGTCCTGTCATGCCATTGAGCTTCCTGCCTAATCTGTTAATCACTTATCACAGTCTGGCGCACATAGGCAAGGAAGCCATGGCCACTCTGATGGCCAAGGATTGGTATGTTCCAAATTTGTACAGCCATGTCAGCTCATTTTGTGCCTTTTGCTCTACTTGCCTGGCTCACAGTGTAGGGAAACCTGTTAGAAGCAAGAGAGCAGCACAACCTCCACCATTTTGCGAATATGTTGCAGTACTGCTAATTAAGCTTAAGCTGTGTAACCTAGGCTATTCTGTTTACAAAGTACTTAAAAGTAGCCCATTTTACAGGATCAGTATTGTTATGCCTGTCCGATTTGTCAAGCCCATGATATTGGCAAACCTGTGAAGACAAAAGGGGTAATACAACCCCCTCCCTTGGGACTTTCTGTAAATCTTCAGATTGATTTCATACAAATGCCAAAATTTGCTTCTTATAAATTTGTATTAGTTGCATGTACCTTTTCAGTATGGATACAAGTCTGTTCTTGTGTTAAGGCTAATGCTGTTACTGTCAGGAAAAAGCTTCTAAAAAAATTCATCCCAAGATTTGGTATTTCAGTGATTCTTAACAGAGTTATGAAGAACATTTGCAAAGCTCTATGCATTCTTCAGCATTTGCACTGTCCTTATCATCCCCAATCAGCAGCAAAGGAAAAAAAAATGTTTTAAAAGTAGAGGACACTTAATCCCAAGTACCAGTGGAAGTATGTCATAGCCTCTGACTCAGTGGCACAAGCCTGCACTGGAGCCATGGTAGAAAGGTCTGTTCCAGGTTTTGTTAACCACCAATACAGCAGTCAAGTGCCAGGGACTGTCTGTGTGGATCCATGCTTCACACTGTAAGCAATCAACAACCCTAGAAAAAGAAGAATTGAAAACACAGGGTGCATGTGCTAGTAACCTCTCCCCTGTTGTTCAAGAGGATTTGCCAAGCCAGAGTGAAGAGGATTTGCCACTACTACATTCTTAGAATTTGCAAAGAAAAAAATTAACCTAGAGACTCCTCAGTAAGGTCCCAGCAAGTCTGTAAGGCTCCATGAGATAAAATGTTGTCATTGTTATCTATAATTTATATATGTGCATATTTCTGGCTTTTCAAGTTTTTAAGGTACCCACTTCACTTTTGTTATAGTGTTTTGCAATATAGTTTTTGATATGTTATAATCCTTAATGTAATCTTAAATTAATAGGATTTAAATGTAACAAACTGGTGGGTGTGCTCCCACTTTCCCATTCCTGCCCAAGGGAGAATCCCTGTGACACTGGTCTCAGTCATAGAAGATGATACAGGCTGCTGAAAGCCCTGTAAAAAATTGCCACATGAAAATAGAAAGAAAGAAAGAAAGAAAAAGGAATGTGTCAAAATACGTAAGAGCCCTGAGTACTCCGTGCCTTGAGCAAGGGTATGTTACATCTGTAATAAAACAGGACAGCCATCACTTGGACACTTCCTTAATTGTTCTCAAGTAATTTATAATGATTGTAAATCATGACCCTCTTGGTGGCTAAAGGGTTAGTATTCTGCCGCGGCAAGTCGTATTGTTTGCTGTGAGCATGGTGTTACTTCCCTTTTAGGCCAATATTGGGTCTATGAAAATAAGGCATGAAAACATTGGCCTTAAGCAAGATCCAGAAAGCTGCCTATACCCTGCATCAAGAAGAACCATGGGGATTATGGACCTGGTTTGGGGCTTTAGGATCCTAAATGTTTCATGGAGTTTTATTATAATAGCGGCCCTGATTTGTGGTTATGTTGTGCTATTGCTGCTTAAATGCTGCCTAAATTGTTTAATGAAGGCTGCCCCCATAAGAGATTAAGCCCAAAGTACCATGAGGAGGTATACACTTTGTATACAGAAATCATCAAGAAAACAAAAATGATATTCAAGTGCTAATTAATTTGGAAATATAATTAATGAGACTTTAAAAGTCTCGGGGGGGGGGGGGAATGTGGAAGAATTTCATAGCTGAGGCCTGACAGTGTTAAGACACAGATGGCTCAGTAGACCTGAGGAGGAAAATTGTAAAAGAATGCACTCAACATGCCATTAGAGATATGTGAAGAAACTGCCGGCCTTCAGGACTTTAGTTGGTGTCTCTCTGTGCCTGTCTGCTCCAGACATTGTTTTTCTTCAACAGTTTTGCTGACATCCTTGGCTTATACTAAACATTCTCTTATCAAATCTGCTTAGATGGTATTAATTCAGACACTGTCAAGTTGTTATGTGAGATTCTTTTCCCTTTGACCTTGGTTCCTTTTCAGGAAATAATATTAGTTTGCACCAATTAGAGAATGTTAGATCTTATTACTGTTGCCTATGTATATGCATATATGTTAATGTCACTGTTAAGCTATAAAAGTTTCTGTAATGCATCTTAGGGGTGGAGACCAGCACCTAACTGCTCTCTCCCCCACTGCAGTGTGTATTTTTTGTTTGGTTTGGTTTTGTTTTCCTGTAAATAAAGTTCTATTAGCTGTTTGATTTGCACTCAAAGTTGGGTTCAGCTGTTTTCTTTGACACTTCTATTTTCTCTCACCCACCATGCTTTCTAACAGGAATATAGAATCTGTGCCCAGAGATTCGCCCACCTGTCCTGCACCAATATGGGACCTAATCCTTGTTCTAAAAAGACTACCCAAAGCACCTGTCAGATCACTGGCAACATGTTCCCTCAACCATCTTTCCATGAACGTAATTTTTCTGGTTGCAATTGCCTCTGCAAGGAGTGTAAATGAGTTAGCAGCCTTAAAAGCTGACCCACCATATTTCACAAAGGCAAGATTTCCTTGAGACCACATCTTAAGTTCATGCCAAAAGTATCAATGCCTTTCCACACTGATTGAACCATACACTTACCTGTATTCCTGCCAAAACAGCAGACTAATCCACAGGATGCGATCTTACACACTTCAGATATCCAGCGTGCACTAGTCTTCTATCTAAAGAGAACAAAACCATTTAGAATCATGTCAAAACTCTTTGTATCAATAACAAAAAGAAATAGAGGCATGCCCAATCTCAAAACAAAGACTTTCATAGCTAATTTTGAACTGCATTTGTACTTGCTATGAACGATCAGAAAACATTAGGTCCCCCTCCATAAGAGTAGTATCTACCACCATGGCCTTTCTGAAAAATATACTGAGCACAGAAATTTGCAGAGCAACGATATGAGCATCCACCCACAACTTTATAAAACATTATTCTATTGATCAGACAACATGAGTGGATGCTGCAGTGGTCCTATCAGTGCTGCCCACATTACAAAATAACTTCTCCAAAGTCCCTCTGTCCAATTGGGGCACAGCTTGGGAGTCACCTATTGTGGAGCACCCGGGAGACACTACTTGAAGGAAAAAGAAAGGTTACTCACCTTGCTGGAGTAACTGGAGTTCTTTGAGATGTGTGTCCCTCTGGGTGCTCCACCACCCTCCCATCTCCCCTCTCTACTTAGGAGTTGCTCCTAAATGCTCCTGAATCAAGAAGGAATTAAGTGGTGGGAGAGGAATGGGGGGGGGTCGAGCCATGCAAGTGCAAAAGGACACCAAAGCTGCCATGAGACAGGCGCCACACGTCTGCACGGCCCCAGTGAGCATTACTGGAGAGTTCTCTGATCTGTGGTGCAGGGACAGGTGCACATCTATTGTGGAGCACCCACAGGGACACACATCTTGAAGAACTTCAGTTACTGCACCAAGGTGCTTTAGGAGATATTGTTCCAAGATATTTCCTTCTTTCCTGAAACTTTCTAAAACCACAGACATCGCTGGGAGGGAGCTCAGGGGGCCTCAGCCCCCCTGAAACTCAGGGGCAGCCCCCTGAATACCCGCTACTCAACTGTGTGGGGGTGTGCCATCGCACCCCTGTGCAGGGAATGTTGCCAGGCCAAGGCTGGGAGGGAGCTGCCACAGGCTGGGCTGGGAGTTTTTAAAACTCTCGCTCTGGCCTGACCCTACTCTGAGCACGCTCAGAGCAGGGTCATGCCAGGGGCCACAGCCTGTGCCACAGCCCTGCTCTCCTCCAGCACCAGGTAAGGGAGCCGGGAGAGGGGGTGTGTGTGGGCAGGCATGCTGGCCTGTTGGGGAAAAGGTGCAAGGGAGGGGGTCAGCCTGGAGCAGCAGGGGCCAGCGGTGTGACTGGGGGTTGGGGAAGGGCTCAGGGGGCCCTTGTGGGGGGAAGGGAATGGTTCGGGGCCCCGGTGGCCAGTGGGGGCTGGGGCCACCCTTAATATTTAGGTGTAGCATTGCCCCTGCCACAGACTAAAAGAAATACAATCTGCTGCTTCACTCTCTGTCAGTAGCTGTACTGACTTGCTTCAGGTCACACAAAGGAGCAATCTGAGTTGTGTAGGGTTCTTTTGTATTTTGTGTTCCAGAGACCATTTCAGTTCTTCAGGGACCTATTTATGGGGTTAAAATAACCCATGAACTGATCTTTTCACTATACTTCAATTCCTATATGATGAATACACTGAGAACACATTTCACATCATGTTTCAACTGTATAAATGGTAGTCTCTGAGCTAAAAAATACATAATGAAAACATTAACAAAAATACTAACACTATAATATTCAGGTTTACCTGAATAGGCTCCTATTCAGCTAGGTACTTAACCTTCCACACATGCTTAAGTCACAGCAAAATCAACAGGACTATTCACATACTTAAAGACATTCGTGTGTTTAAAATTTTGGACTCGGAGCCACAATGAGATATTCCAGTTTATTCTGGTTCATCAAAACAGCCATACTAGGCGAGATCAATGGTTCATCTTCCAACACTGGCCGAGATACCAGGTGCTTCAGAGGGAATGAACAAAACATAATCATGAAGTGAGCCATCCCTTGTCACCTGTTCCCAGCGTCTGGCAAAGAGGAGTAGGGACAAATCAGAGCAAGATTTTGCATCCCCACCCCTCCTGGACCTATCCTCCATGAATTCATCTAATTCTTTTTTTAATCCTGTTATAGTCTTTGCCTTCACAACAGGTGTGTTCCTGGCCCAAAAACACATTTGGGGCTTGGGCCCACCTCCCACCAGCCCCAGCTCCTGTCACTGCCAGCAGCCCCAGGTCCCTGGCCAGGGTAAGATCTGGTGGCCCTGGGTTCCTGGCCAGGGCCAGGGCCAGGGCCAGGGCCAGATCCTGCTTTCGGCAGAGGCCCGGCTGAGGTCAGGGCCAGCTGGGGGGAGCTCAGCACAGCTGCAGGCTCTCTGAGCCTGCACTACGAATAGGACTCGGTACTGGTGCTGGGACTTGGGGCTTCTGTTCTCCACCCCCCATGCCTGGCACCAGCATCACCCATGCTTTACAACATCCTCTGAAAACGCATTCCAATGGTTGACTGGGCACTATGTGAAGAAATAATTCTTTTGGTTTGCTTTAAGCATGCCGCCTATTAATTTAATTTTGTTACCCCTTGTTCTTGTCTTGTGAGAAAGAGTAAATAATACTTCCTTAGCTACTTTCTGCACATCGGTCATGATTTTATAGATCCCTATCATATTCCCCTTAGCCATAGCTTTCTAGGCTGAAAAGTCTCAGTCTTATTAATCTCTCTTCATATGGAAGCTGATCCATCTCCCCAGTCATTTCTCTTGCCTTTTTCTGTACCTTTTCCAGTTCCAATACCTGTTTTTTGAGATAGGGCAATCAGATTCTGCACATAGTATTCAAGAGGTGGGTGTACCATAGATTATAAGGAGGCACTGTGATATTTTCTATATTATTATGTATCCATTTCCTAAAGATTCCCAGCATTCCGTTGGCTTTTTTTTTGACTGCTGCTCACATTGAGTGGATGTTTTCAAAGAACTATTCACAATGACTCTACGATCTCTTTCTTGGGTGCTAATAGCTCATTTAGACCCCATAATTTTCTATATAGTTGGGTGTAGCGAGAAGGTACAGCCCCCTCCGAGAGAGCCCAGAAAGCGCTGCAAGATGGCTGGGGGGTGGAGCCAGGAGGGGACTGTCAATCAGCCTGGAAGTGGAGGGCAGGACAGGAACTATAAAAAGGGAGGCAGGCAGCTCAGATCAAGTCAGGGCGGCAGAGGGGAAGGATGCAGCTCTGCCTGCTCCTGACCCTGCATTGCCCTGTGGAAGAGCTGGGCTCTGGCCTCCGGGCCCGGGCCCGGGCCCGTCAGTCTGGCGAGGGCCACCCATGGGCAGTGACTAGGGCCCAATGCCCGAGCCCTAGGACGCCCCACACCCGCAGGAGGGACCACCAGCAGCGAGGCCAACGAGTCGTCCTGAGTCAGCACCTGCTGGGGACCCTGAACCCTGACCTACTTTGTGTGATTTAGAAGAGCTATCTCTGGCTGCTGAGGACCCCAAACCGCTGCCCGTCTCCTGCAACCTGGAGGAACTACCCCTGGATGCTGAGGGCCCCACGCCTCCGCCCACCTCCTGTGACCTGGAGGAGTTACCCCTCGCTGACGAAGCAGACGGACTCCCCGACTTGCCACCGCCCAATGAAATGGAGGGATTTTACAATGTACCCGCAGGGGACTACCCTGAGGTGACAGACAACGAGGTATGGCTGGAGCTGAGAACCAGGGGTGACCCAGGGGAGGGTGAGACTCAACCCTCTGTAGGGGGCCAACCCTCAGGGGTGGCGTGTTGTGGCCAGGACCCTGCTGACCCCTGCACCAAAGCCTCAGGGGCCTCAAGGTCCATGTGTTGAGGCCAGGACCCCACTGACCCCGGCACCAAAGCCCCAGGACCCCACACCTCCACTGATCCCTTCCCCTAGCCTGAGCCTCCTCATAGCTTGTGAACTTAACGGTGACACCATCAATCCCTAGATCCCCCAAAAGACATTGTTGTGGACTTTACTTGAGCCCTGCCAGGAGGCTAAGGACTTGGAGCCCAGCCCCCACTGGGGCCGAGGATTGTGTGACTTTGTCCAACCAAGGGGCCAGAGACTTGGTAGCCCTGCCCTACGCTGGGCTGGGGGCTGGGTAGTCTTGCCCTAGACAAGACTATAAAGACTTGGTGGTCTCGTCCCTAAGCAGGGGCTGGGGACCCTGACAGACCGCCCCTCCCTCTCCCAGAGGCAAAGGGGCTCTGTCGCATTGGGATTATGTTTTCCAGTGTGCATTACCTTGCATTTATCAACAGTGAATTTCATCTGTCATTTTTGGCTCTGCCACCCAGTTTTCTGAGACTTCTTTGTAACTTTTTCTATGAAACTATAACATACTATCATTGGAGAAACACAAAAAAATAATGAAGATGCTAATGATATAGAGCAGGGAGGGCTAGGAGCCAAGTCTTGGTCAGATTGTTCATCCAGGTGGCCCCCATTGATTTAGGTGGAAATATTTGCATGAGCAAGATAAGCCAGATCTGGCCTATCCCTTACAGAGTCATTAGTGATTCAGAGTTGCTTTAACGCTCTTCTTGGTTGTCATCTCCTCCGTACACTTGTGGAAGAGCCACTGATTTTGCACCTGCAGCTGTTGTAGGGTGTCACTAGTTAGTGTGCCCTGGCCTCATGCACAGAAAACAGACATGAGCATCATAATGCTATTATGGACATGGTTTCTATTCATCTTCTGTACCAAAAGAGAGACTACCACAGAAATTAACTAACATCCTGCTTACAGCTCCACATTAGGACTCATAATTCACTCAGCTATCCAGGGATTAAAGTATAATCTGGGGGGGCCCTGGAACCCTCCTAAGTGGTGGGGGGCCCAGAGCCCTCCTAATCAGGTAAGCCTCCTTCCCACACGGCTGGGCCCCCCATCCTGCACGCCAGGCCCCCCTCCTCAGCACCCCAGCTCCTCCCCCCCACACCAGTGCCCCACCCCACCTCCCCCAGTATCCACCCCCAAATCAACTCCCTGCCCCCAAAACCAACCCCTTGCCCCTAATATCCATTTATCTGTCCCCAATATCCCCCAGCCCCCAATACCCAGCCCCAGCCTGTCCACCAGCACAAGCCAGCCACCCCGGTACTCACCGGCAGCCACACACCGCTGCCAGAGACAGGCTGCGCTTGGAGGCTTCTGCCTTCAGGCACAGCCTATGCATGTGCAGGAGAGCATGGGGTGGCTCACATGCCACTTTGCACTCCCCCACCTGCCAGAAGGCAGCGGAACACTGTTCTGGGACTTTCTATTTTTAGGGGCTCAGCATTCAAGGCCCCTAAAAATAGAAAATGGTACCAGAACACTGCATTGCAGGGCCCTTTTTAAATGGTGGGCCCCAGAACACAGCATCCCAATTCCATTTTCTATTTTTAGGGGCCCCAGAATGCTGAGCCCCTAAAAATAGTGGGCACCGGAATGGTGTTCCAGGCCATTCCGGCATACTTTAATCCCTGCAGCTATCCCCTGAGATTTACTTTAGTTGCATTACCTTGACAGTAGATGTGTGTAGCTGGGAGGTGTGACCTCCCTCAGAGATTGACAGTGTGGAACAGCAAACCAACCTCTAGTGGACTGAACCCAGAAGTCCCTGCCCTTCAGACTGGAAGCAGAGAGGTGGGAGAGGAATGGGAAGTATAAAGGACAGGCCTTCCAGCTCAGATGAAGGGAAGTGGCCGAGAAGGGCGTCTCGCCTCTAGTGTGACCTGGGCCTGACTGCTGCCTTGTTAGGAGCAGCCAGGGCGGCCTACTGACTGGAGCAATGGCGATCTGCTGGAACTTCCTAGGTCCTAAAAACTAGAGGAGCTACCTGACCCTTGCAAGCTGAAGCTGCTGTCAGCGCTACCTAGCCCCACCAGGCCAGAAGAGCTACCTGGCCTCTGTGCCCTGGAGGAGCTTCCTAATGCCAAGGCCCTGCTGTGACTGCCCCTCACATGCCACTCTAAGGAAGTGGACTGCGACCTGCCCCACACAGGTCCATGGGCACAGAGGTGGAGGAAGTAGTATAGCGATAGCTGACCTCACTCTGACTGCACTCAAACCTGAACCCTAATCAGCAGGTTTTGGATGGAGCCCCATTGTCCCAGAAACTGGATGCCCCACCACCTGCTAGGGCCCTGGACTGGGATGCAGTGGCATCAGGTGGGTCTGCAGCTCCCTTCCCCCCTAATCACCTACACCCAGGGGTGACCGCTTGGCCTGGGAAACCTCAGAGACTGCTTACTTTGCTTGCCTCACCCTGCCTGACAGCCAGCGCCATAGTCTGCTTTCTTTTCCCACCTGAGGGTTGGGGCCCAAGGAATTGGGATTGCCCAGCTAGGCAGAGGAAGCCCACAAACTGCTAATTTCACCTTCTAGCTAAAGCCTCCCCACAGGACATATCAGCTGGGAGATGTGGCCTCCCTCAGCGGTTGACCAAGAGAGGGGACCACCACCCACACTTGTGATTGCCTACATGGTGCATAAATCAAATTTGTAAGCACCTGGAGGATAGTAGAGAGAGAAGGAATAGTCAGTGTGGATTTGTCAAGCATGAATCATGCTTAATCCATTTAATTTCCTTCCAGAATTACAGATCTAGCCAATGAGGGGAAGAGAGAGATGTTATGTACCAGGCGTGGCCAAACTGTGGCTCTGGAGCCACATGCAGCTCTTGAATGAAAAAGTGTGGCTCCTGGAAGAACATCAGCAAATCAATCTGGGAAAGCAGCCCCAGCCTAGGAGTTCAGGAGGGAGTCGGGACGGTGGGGAAAAGTGTGTCATGATCAGGGATAGCGGAGAGAAGTGCAGCATGGTTGGGATTTTAAAACCTCGCCGCTAGCTTGCAGTCTTCGACATTGAGCAGCAGCTAAGTTTTTACTGTATAGGCCTATGGTAACCTTAAGTAATTATTAGAATCTGACATTAGTAGAATCAATATTTGCCCTCTTTTTATGATAAAATTAAAACATACAGTGAATTTTAAACTTAGTAATTTTGGAGTAGGTAAAAGTGTATAGCAATATGCCGCAGTACGACTCTTGAAGGTTTAATAATCAACTTGTGTGGCTCTTGAGTTCCACAAGCGTGGCCACCCCTGTTATATACCTTGATTTTAGAATGCTTTTGATGCAGTTCTGCATGACATTCTCATAAGCAAAGTAGGGACGTGTGGTCTAGATGCTTTACTGTAAAGTGGATACACAACTGTTTGAAAGACTAGTTACCAATGGCTTTTTGTCAGATTGGGAGGGCAGATTTTTCTCGGTTGTGGGGGCTCAGGGCTTTTTCTTATGATAGCAATGCTGAAACTGTTTGCAGAGGCAGCTTTTTTCAGGTGATGGGAGCCATTCCATGCTGTGGCACAGCTAGGCACCTTAGTTTTTGGGCTGGCTCCTAGCTGGGTGGCAAATTTTTTGAGTTCTGGTGTAGGTTTAGTTCTTGCCTACTGACTGGAGCAATGGAGATCTGCTGGAACTTCCTGGGTCCTAAAAACTAGAGGAGCTACCTCAGAGGGCTGGACTTCACGATATCTTGAGATGCCCTCTAGCATTGTCTTCTATGGTTCTGTGAATATCTAATGAGTCAAAAAGAAAGTCGCATTCACAAGATCTAATATTAAATGATGCATTCAACAGGCAGTCATAGACATACAAGGCTGAGTTATGTCTTGGGTGTTTTGTCCTTCACTGTGAGATAAGTCTTCTGCCTAGGCAGCATGCTACATGATTTGTAACTTCAGCCTGTAGAACTTGGCCTGAGCTTTACTTATTTTTACTTCTGTAATGAGGATATTGGTTTTGTCACACAGGGTATTGGTAGGCAAATGCATCTCATCAAATGCTTTCTACTTCAGGAGGCATTGGTAGACTAGGTGCTTCTGGCTTTGAATTGTATGTTTCCATATCCTAAGGAGTTTCTATGCCCAAACAGACCACTGAAAACTAAGGATAGTGCTTAGAACATGTTTATGAGCATAGTCCTATTTAGTGAAGAGAGTCTGCCAGAGTAAATAATGCCACAGAGCACTAGAGATAAGATAATCCACAGAGGTTTGGGTTTTAACAGATCCTATAAACGTCATCTTAAAAACTGTATAGTTTTTAACAAGATGTTTTAGGGTATAAGCAATGATGACCAGCTACCTACACTAGTTTCCAAAAATTCTGAATACTCTTGCTCCAGCTACTTGCTATAAATCAAAGGCAATTTCCATAGGCAGGAAAAACTCATTCATGCACATGAATACTGTATTGATGAAGCAAAAAAAGATTCATTTTTCAGCAGCTCTCTGAACTGTAAGTTTATTTATGGCTGGATTAACTGAGACATCAGTGGGGCTCTGGACTCCAGGCTGGGAGGACCCTACTTTCACCTTGTGAAAGGCTTGTGTTAGGGCAGAGAGGAACATTTTCTTACCTTGCAATCCTGGTACGTTTTGCTTTTGTGATTCCTTAGTACTATTTGAATGGTTGGAAAAGTTGCTTTTCCTCCTTCCTGATGAGCAGTCTTATGTTTGAGACTGCTGCTCTGTTGGTGAACAAATTAGAGGACTCAAGCATTACTGCAAGTCACTATAAGGCACTATTATAGAGCGTGCTATAATTTTCATTCATCTCCATACATGAGCACTTTAGTTCTAAGGAAATGCTTTTTCTCAGCTGTGATGAAGTTTGGTTCAGATGTGGAACATATCACCAGTAAAATCTGTTCTTCTTTAGCCTTTTATGCTAAGGGTCACAATTTCTAACTTTAGGTGCACCCAAACGAGTGAACAAACTCTGACGTGGTGCTGTAATAATAGGGTGATAAAGGCTCAAACAGTGAAAGACATAAGAGTAATTGTAATGAAGGAAGCTTCAAAGGAAAGTCTTATGGTTCAGTGACTGTACTCAGGCGTGGCGTTCCAAATGTCAGGATTGTTCTGGAGTCCTCAGGAATTAAAGATTAATCTTTAATTAAAGATTATCTGTTGAAATCTCCAGGAATATGTCCAACCAAAATAGGCAACTCTAACAGTAGGAGACTTTGTCTTCTAATCCACGTGCTGTCACAGACATCATTATTGACATTGAGGTAGTTGCTTAATAGTTTGTCTATTTTCCTGCATCAGGGACCATAGCTGCTGAACCATATTGCCCAGGACCCTGCAACACTAGTAAGTTCCAACCTGATAGCCAGTACCCTGATAACCAGTTAGAATGGAGCTGAACTCAGACACACAGCTCTAGTTTGAGAATCTGAATGCTGGGACACCAGGGGCCTGATTGGTTCACAGTTTCCGTTAAAACCCAGCACAGGAACAAGAAGTTGTCCATGCAACTGGTTCTCCCTGCTTAGCACAGCTTTCCCTGCAATACCTGCTCCTGCTGCTGATTTGGTAACCTGACCCTACCTGTCTCCTGACACCTGGTTCTTGGTTTCATCCTCTGACCTGTCTCAGATAGACAGTCCCTAGAGGGGTGCCTAGGGGTGCAGGGCCCAAGGCGAATGGCCCTCTGCGGGGCACCCCCCAATCCCCGGCACTGGAGGGCAGGGCTGGCCGGCCCAGAGGAGGGGCAGACCCCTGCACTGCCCCCCCCATGCCGGGGACCAGGCGAGTGGGCAAAGCGAGTTCCACCGCTACAGTGCTGCTGGTCCACACCCCCCCCCCCCCCAAACCCCCTGCTCTGGGCTCCGTGCCAGAGCAGCAGGGAGGAGGTGAGGGGGGGGGACGGCAGCAATACTGGCTGCACGCTGCCTCCCACCCCCTCCCTGCTGCTCCGCCACGGAGCCCAGAGGAGTGTGCATGGCAGGGAGGGGGGTGGCGGACCAGCAGTGCTGTGGCAGTGGACTGCCCTTTTGCCTGCTCGCCTGGTCCTTGGCGTGGGGGGGGGGCAGCTACATGGGGCCCCCCCAAAGTGCAGGGCCTAGGACGGCTGCCCCTTTTTCCACCCCCTTAAGGATGGTCCTGGTCTCAGACTCTGACTTCCTGGGGTATCTGGCCCACTCTGACCCCCAACCACTAGGCCAGATCACCGATCTCTTGGTCATGACATTCTGTTTACAAATGGACTAATGAAAATTCTTTGAAATGCTATGAGAAATAATCCAGCTCTATTTCATGATGCAGAATTTCTGATGTCATTATCAAAGTGACATGGCAAAATTAAGTAAGGCTGCAAAGTCACCTTTACAGTAACAGCAGAGCAAAATCATGTGTGAGAAATGCCTCTGAGATTCAAAGACTGATTTGCAAACAAACAATAACTTTTTTTGTCTGTTTAGCTGAGTATATTCCTCCTCCTTTCTGCCTCTGTATCTCCGATAGTGCCTGATTGCCTCTCCCATGCGCCTTCACCAGGACTGTGTTTCCAAAACTGTACCAATTCTGCCATCTTTCTGGATGCAATGCGTATTACTCCTCAATGAAATCAAATAATTATTGTTTCCTGCTCGTTCCAAATAGTCCGTTCACTATATTTTCATATCATTTCTTTGTATCATGTTTGAAGAGCCTTCTTCTTTTGATTTAATAACAGAATCTGAATCTGTTGATATACATAGAAAATCCCATATTTACCAATGGCACTTAGATTGGAGCCATCCATTCTTGAAGTCCTGTGCTGGCTGCTCCAGGAGAATTTAATCCCAGAAAGAAGCAAAATGAAGCATATTTAATTAGTTGGCATTTGACTTTTCCCCCAGTACAATACGGCTCCTCTTGGGAGGACTGGATCATATCAATGTGGTCAGAGAGAGCTGGGCACTATGGGCAGCATTAGAGTCCACTATTTGCAACAGCAGGGCTGACCGAAGAAAATTCTGTTATCAAGCTGAGGGAAATGCTGGAAAAGAGCCAGGAATGGGACTGAATCTAGAGCAGAAGGGAAGCAAGGAGAGGGCTAAACTGAAAGTAGGGGAAAGAGAAGAATGCAGAGAGGTAAAGATTGAGGGAGCTGTTGGCCTGAGATGTGATGTTCCTGTTGAAGCAGTGGAAAAAAAGGAAAGGCAACATGGGAAGCTGTAAAGAGGGGAAGAGAGAGCTAGAGAAACAGGTAATCAAGGAATGGAAGGGAGAAAATAAGCCATATATGGGTGAAGGGATGGCAAACCTATATTAAATGAGCTAAGAGAAAAGTAGACGAGAGAAAGCGAAGGAACAATGCAAACTCAAGGGAAACAAGTTCCAAAAGGGCAGCTGTGTTAGTATACTCCAGCACAACCAGACTTGTTTGTTTTTCAAAGGGAAGCTGCCATACCAAACAAGATGAGGGGCAAGAGATGAGGAAAGTGGAGTTAAACAGCACTGCTCAAAAGTTTGACAGATTTTTTAGGAAATGATAGAGAACAGTGGGAAAGGGGGCGGGGGGGGGGGGAACGGGTGCATTAACAAAATCAGGTCACCGTTTGTTGTCAGCAGTGAATGTCTGTGAGTGTGGGAGTGGTGGAGCGGAATGCAGTGTCCTTTCTAGCCAGATTCCCTCTAGCACAGCATTGCAGCAGCGTAGTGGATAAGGGATTTGAAACAGATCCAATTACTGCAAATAAGAAACAATCTGATGTGAGCAGGAGTTGATTTGATATATGAGGGTTCATGAACTCCTCATCTTTCTCTGTGGTATGATCTAATACAGGGGTCTCAAACTCAAATCACCATGAGGGCCGCATGAGGACTAGTACGTTAGCCAGAGGGCCACACCACTGAAACCTTTTCATACATTGATATTGCAAATATCAGTAACAATCATGTCATTGTGGGCTGTAGGAAATAGCTTTAGTGCCGCATGCAGCTCATGGGCCACGTGTTTGAGACCCCTGATCTAAGAGCTCCTACATCCAGAAAATAAGCCAGTAGGTGACTCTATGAAGCCTGTGCAATGTGTTTGGCTTTGCAGGGAGAGGAGTCAGTAACTGATAAGGGAATTGAAGAGCTTCCCTAGTAGGTGCTAGTTTTAATATTTATCATCCCATCATTTGACTTGCAAAGTTTGAGGTCAGCCTGAGAACTGATTTTTGTTCTTTCTCATGAATTCAGAAAAACTCCTAGCAACTGGTTTTGCTGCAGTTGTGTCAAAAACAATGTAAAAAATATTGTACTATGTCGATTGTGGTAATGCTGACAGCATGATAAAACACTTTCCAAACACAGGAATGCGCAGCTCCTTTGGAAATAATGGGACAATTGTATCAGTAAATAGCAGAGGCGTTGCTGGCGCTGGGCACCTGGGGCATATGCCCCAAATCCCAGTGCCAGTGCCCAGGGTCTGGCCCCCTCCCCCCCGGTCTCCAGCCTGATTGGGCCGGAGATCCGGGGCCCAGCCGCCAGTGGCCGTGGCAGCCTCGTCCCCAGCTGGGAATCCAGGGCTTAACCATGGAGGCCGCTCCTGGCCCTGTCCCCAGCCAGGGATCCCGGGCCCAGCTGCGGCAGCTCCGTCCCTGGTGGGGGATCCGGGGCCCAGCCATCTGCGGCCATGGCAGCCCTGTCCCCTGCCAGGGATCCGGGGCTCAGCCACCCGCAGCAGCGGCAGCCACTCTGGCCCCATCCCCAGCCGGGGATGTGGGGCCCAGCCGCCTGCGACCGCTTCCAGCTCCATCCCCAGCTGGGGATGCGGGGCCCAGCCACCCGTGGCGGCACATGGTGGCTTCTGGCCCTGTCCCTGGCCAGGGGGCGGGGCCTGGGGCCATGCCCCGGATCCCGCCCTGGGGCAGCGATGCCCCCGGTAAATAGTCATATTAAAATTTTGTGCTGAGCCTTAACAATATTTCCTGACAATTTACCAGCCCAAGCACAAATCTACTCACACATTCCACCATGAGGCAGCTGAGACTGACAATTTACTTGTCTCTCAGAAAAAAAGGCGATTTCTCCCTGCCCCCACTGGCCGGAGGGAAGAATTTTGTAATGCTGATTTTAACAGTCTTGAATCCAGGGGCCAGACCCTTAGAACAAAGCTAAACAATGTGTGTAAGACATACATGCTGCTGTGATTAAATGGAAACCCTGACCTTACAGTATGTAGACAGTAGTAGTAGCTTCTGCAGCCAGGCAAACTGGAGCAGTGGAAGCTGTGTGAAATCTTTTGTTATCTGGTAGCCTCTTGTGTAAATATAAAATAGGCCTTTAAATAATCAAATGGTGCTTAGTGAATATATACAAACTACTCTAAGGATTAACAGAGGATCTATAACAAATGTTCCAAGGACAAAGCTGACTTTTGCCTGAATGAATTGCATAGTAATATTTACATTCACATGTAGATGAAACTATCAATTTGAAAGAGCAATTTCAACTGAACACGTGAATAAATATTTTTCATTTGCAAATACCAGTGCATACAACTAGTAGTTGCAAAGATGTGCATTTGGTGGCATGTGCACATGCAAACTCCACCTTTCTGTGTTCATGGATACTTGTAACCACATTTCTATGGGTGCAAACATAGGAAGCTGTTGGTTTGGAATGTTCTGGAAAATGGACGCAAATCAGAGAACACATTCATCTGCAGACTATTTGAAATATATGCTTAATTGGGGATTTAGTGTTAAGTTAGCAAAAAGGTAATTTATTATGTCTCTGGATGTTCCCATTTATGTCCATTGTTCAGTACAAAACAGTTCAGCCAATGGTTACAGTGCTGTAGATTACCATCTTGCTCACAGGTTCCTATCTACCTCTACAGAGAGAAAGCAAGTCAAACCCCACTCACACTATAAAAGCAGAGAAAGATGCTAATCAGAATATGTCTGAGAAACAAGGAAGTTGAAATTTACTGGGCAAATTCCAATTTGTGGATTCAAACAAAATGAATACAAAGAAGGAAAAACTAAGTTCAATTGTGTAAAAGTAACGGTGGGTTACTTACCAGTAACTGTCCTCCTTTGAGATGGGCTGCTTGGATTCATTCCATATTAGGTATACATGCCGCAGCGCATGATTGGTCAGAAACTCTTTTGCCTTAGCCTGTCAGAAAGGGGCAGGCAGCCACCGCCCCCTTCGCCACTCCATGGGTATGGCCACACACACTTCTTATTTCAAAACAACAGAGGTTGTTTCGAAATAAGAAGTGCCATGGCCACACGATGCACGGCCATTTCGAAACAAGCAAACAGCTTGTTTCAAAATGGCCCTGCTCCTTCCGAAATAGCTTAAACCTTGTTGTGTTTCAAAACAGGGTTGTTTCGAAACCAGAGGTTTCGAAACAGCCCTGTTCGGACATGTTGTTTCTTCAGCACCCTGGCCAGCCCCTTTAAAGCCCCCCCTGCCCCCAAACCTGGGGGCGTGGCCCCGCGCATGGCTGGAGACCGCTGCTGCCGGGGCCGGAGTGAGCACCGGCGCGGAATCCCC
>ML681981.1:13568266-13583366 GCA_007922195.1 Podocnemis expansa | reverse complement strand
GCCCGGCAGCAGCGGTCTCCAGCCACGCGCCGGGGCCACGCCCCCAGGTTTGGGGGCGGGGGGGGGGGGGCTTTAAAGGGGCTGGCCAGTGTGCTGAAGAAACAACATGTCCGAACAGGGCTGTTTCAAAACCTCTGGTTTCGAGACAACCCTGTTTTGAAACACAACAAGGTTTAAGCTATTTCGGAAGGAGCAGGGCCATTTTCATACCCTGTGTGAACATAGCCCATGGCTACATGAGTGGCTGAGGAGGGGCTGGGAGGCAGTCCCTAAAAGTCACCAACTCTGAGTTGCGGGGACGGTGAGAGGGTTATGAATGAATCCAAGCAGCCCATCTCAAAGAAGGACACTTACTGGTAAGTAACCCACCATTTTTCTTCGAGCGCTGCTTGGATACATTCAGTATTAGGTGACCGCTAGCCATGTTGATGTAGGCGGAGTTGGTTGTTTCCACCTTTAGCACAGCTACTCCCAGCAGGGTCAGTGACCCAGGCAACTACAGGTCCAGCAGAAGTACCTAGGGTATCCACGTAAGGACCGTGGCCCAGGTGAGGAGAAAACTGTAAAGCAGAACAGTCTGACCTAAGAGGGAAGACAGAAAGGCCAAAGTAGTACAAGTGCTCCCTGACCTGCAAATGGCAGGGGCAATGACGGTCTTAAGTTACCTTATCATCGAAAAATGAGAACGAAAAATGCGGTTACCAAATCATGACCAGTGAGGCCTACATCACTCAAGAGTACCCCGATGCGCAGGCGAGAAAGCAGTGACATTCCAACATCACCTTATTATAAGGCATCGGTGAAACGCAAGTGCTGAGCCGCGAACAGGTAGCTGTTCACAAAAGCCACCTTGGGCAATCGGCAGCTTGTGTCTGCCAAGGTGAGTGAGCCTGAAATGTTCTCTAACTCTATAGCTATAATGAAATCATTAAGAGGCGATGGGAAGTTAATGACCCCGGAGAACTAGGTCTACCAGTAGTGAATACCCACATCTGGGCGAGCAACAGGAAAGAAAGGAGTGAGAGGAAACAGGACCTTTGGTGGTCCGGCACGGCAAACACATGAAGACATTCAACAATAGGCAGACACCCACTAAAACATGATGCCGCAACAGCTGATGTGGATCGGAAAGAAACTGGGAATCTTTTTGGCACCCAGCTGCTAGATGAAGTTCACCACAGGTGCTGGGCAGGGAACCTGGGCTCAAATAGGGTGCCGAAGGGTAAGACAGGGTATGTAGAAAGGGGCTTGTGGCCTTGTGCAGCCCCCATGCTACCTCCCAAGGCCCATGATGAGGTGAACGCCACTGGTATCCGCAGTACCATGGCATGTAACAGCTTCAGTGGTGCGGTCCACAGATCGAGGCAGCAGCCAGTATCGCAGGCTGAGTCTGCAGTGCTGGTAGAGATATTGGGAGCCCACCAGTAGAAGAGAAAGCAAGGACTTAGGGGACTAGGTACATGGGGCAGGGGAAAGATAGGATGAGGGTATGCTCTGTGGTAAGGTGGACCTTCACCCCCCCCTTTCCCTCTTTCTCCTGTCTTCTTTTTTTTTTTTTTTTGTGCAGCCACAAGGGAAGAGAGTAGGAAAAACGACCATTACCCATGGGCAAGTTGAAAGGAGGTAGAAGAATAAACTTTCCTCCCAAGGAGGTCTAATTCTCTTGCCTCCTCTGACACTGGGATGGGATCATGGGAGGTCTGCCCTGGGCTGAGTGCAGCTTCCACCACCCCTTGAGATGGTAATGGATGGTGGGTCAGGGAGGAAACTCCATCCCAGGCATCTGATATTTTAAGCCCGCCATGTCAGAGACTGGAGTGATGGAGCCAGGGTTTTGCCAGCGGGATGTGACAAGATCCTGTACGCTAGGTGAAGAGACACAGCGATAGGGTCGGCAGAGGTGAAGACCAGCCCAAATAAAAGGTCAGTAGGCCCTGAAGGGGGCTGAACCTGCAACCCCATATGCTCCATAACACGGGGAAGGAGATCAAAGTGTGCTGTGAGGTCCTCGGTGTAGGAGCCTGGGACCAGGTTTAAGGCTCTTCCCGGTACTGATGGAACCGGTGCCAGGCTGGGTGACACAGTACCACAGGACTCCGCCGTGGTGTCTTTGGAGGACCACTCATGGGCTATGTTCCCTCTAAGCTGTGCATGTGTGCGTGCGCACACAGGTTGTGAAGCCCGTGCACACAACAAAATAAAGTGTGCACAAAAAAATTCAACAGTGCTAATATTTTTATGCTACTTTAAGAAGGCTATTTCAAGTAGCATGTTTTGAATAAGGTTTTGTAATTTATAAAATCATTTCCATCATCATATCAAAATAAAATTTAGACATTATTTGCATCATACACACTTACTTGATTGCACTCACAAGTTTGACCGCACTCACTGGACTGTGCACAAATTTGGACACTGGTTCCAAAAATTTGCACAAAAGAAATTTTTTGTGCACACAGCCTATGACAAATTAGAGGGAACACTGCTCATGGGACCGGTACCCGAAGGGGGACAGCGCTAAAGGTTGAGGACAGGGCCGTTTACTCCCCCTCGAAACACCTTCACCTGGGCTCGGAGACTGAGAAGGCACTCGGGACCACAAGGACAGTGCCAGTGAAGGCAGCTTACAGGGACACGACTCAGTGGTACTGGGTCCCTCGTATGTTGGTTCCCAAGCTGGGGAGCTCAGTACCGAGACTGGGGAAGGAATTCAGTGCCGTTTGCAGGGCAACCATGCTCCCGAAGTGAGAGCCGGTTTACTCCTCTTCTTGGGTGGTACCGGGGTGTGAGGCATTGGCAGGTGGAGGAGGGACCTCATTGCCTCGAAGGCCTCTAGCATGGCAGGAATCAGTACCGATTCCTGCTGGTGCCATGGCAACTCCCGTGTGGGGGAGGGCAATTGGCGCCAGCACTCCAGTACCGACGGCGGTACTGAGCTGGTCTTTTTACGCTCCTTCAAGGAGCAGTGCTGGGAAGGCACTGATGCCGAGCCTGCATGCAGTACCGAGGGATGCTCCGAAGCCTCATGGGTAGGCAGCCACGCCTGCCTGGAGGCCAGTGCATGGTGCCTTTGATCCCTGTCCTTGATCATCCTTGGCTTAAAGGACTGACAGAGAGGGCATTAGGTGACTAAGTGGGCTTCGCCCAGGCACCAGAGGCACTTCTTGTGGGGGTCATCGCGCAGGAAGGCCCTGCTGCAGGCTGCACAAGGTTTAAACCTCGGCATGGTGGGCAGTGAGGAGGAGTGATGTTGTTGCTTCAAGGCTGGAAGCTCTGTAGAAGGAGCAATCTTTTGTAGAACAACGTCTATGAAGAGGGGTTCCCAGTCGAGCTGCAGGCTTATAAACAAGAGAGACAGGCTGCTTGAGAGGTCTCAAGGAGCAGGCCATTCTGAGAACCGTCGCTGAGGGCGGAAAAAATGGAACTGAGGAGGGGCTGGGTGGCAGCCACTTATGTAGCCACAGAGGGGCGAGGGCGGCGGTGGTCTCCTGCCCCTTTCAGACAGGCTATGGCAAAAGAGTTTCTGACCAATCGTGCACTGCGTCACATACACCTAATACTGAATGTATCTGAGCAGTCCTGGAAGAAGAATGTAATTCTACTCAAGAGTGCTGTGTGAATTTGTATTTAGTATGTGAACATTTAGCTTACCAGTGATTACTATTTGTTTCTTGCCTTGAAATACGACTTTCTAACAATATTCTCTTTTTTTTGGAAAATTTTTCTGCCCAGCCTAGGCTCCCTTTTCCCCAGTTAGGACTTTGCTACTCTATTTCATTAGAACAACAAGTTCCAGAAGGGTAGCTGTGTTAGTCTATTTCAGCAAAACAAAACAAAACCAAAAAGTAGTACTGTGGCACTTTTAAGACTAATACATTAAAACTTAAATTTGTTACTCTTTAAAAGTGCTACGGGACTCCTTTTTGGTTTTTTTCATCATAGCTTTTGATGGTGACTTTCAGATTTACCCCTTTGTTTTGCAAGCAGCTTGCTATGTATTTCTTTATTTTCAGAAGGAAAAGAAAGACATGTGGCTTTACACACTGCAGTAAAAAAAATTCCCCAAACCATCGCTGATTTAACCTCATCAAAGCCATTGTTTAGCTTCTGTTGTCCTGATGATGAAAGAACTTCTACTGGCAAAGGGAAAGCAGCTTCTGAAGTACAGGTAAATGCAGTGCTCTATATCTAATATGGCACATGAAACTGTATACTCTGTTTCCATTTTGCACAGACTTGCCTTGAATTTGGCCCTGCAGCAATACAGCTGAGTAGTCCATGGGAAGCTTTTCCTAATTATTAAAAATAACACACTCTTGGTTTTGTGGCAGAACACTTACAGAATTAAAACACATTCAAAATTCATGCCCCAGAATGCCTGATAAGGAAAGTTGACCAGAAGAATTTAATTACATTTAAGTAAAAATGGGACCCTAGATGAGAGTTCTCATTGCATTGCAAAAACTGTGAAGAAAGAGACCTTAGAAACCAAATGCTGTTGGAAAAGAAGAGCTTGCATTGTAGGCTAGGAATCAATTCCAACAGTATATTGTGCAGCAGCTAAGCCTGATGTTGCTTTTCCATTTCAGGGGAAATGCTGGGTCTAAATTCTTTAATCCTTTTAAGACTAACACAAGGACCTGGTGACTTATAGAACTGTAATGGCTCCTCCCCTTCTCAGCTTCCATTTCCCTAGGACTGATTCTGCTCCGATCAAATCAGTGCCCAGACTCTTACTGACTTCAATGGGAGCAGCAGCAAGCCTCTGGTGCTCATTCTCTTTACCTTGACCCTAACAGAGATGCTATGAGTTTACTTAGTTCTTGTAGATCTGTGAATTTGCCCATCAGCATACAAACTACAGAAGTTTTGAGATTAAAAATTGGACAGTTATTGGGCACGCCACCATGTCTAAAGAACATCTGAATTTAGGAGCACCATTCCTATTGCTAGCACTGGAGCCCTGCAAATCTGCAGATATCAGCATTATATCCGTGGATACACTGTGGATATCTGTAGACCATTTCTTGTGGATGCAAGTCAGATACGGGTCCACTTATTTTTATCTGCGTAGCGCTAGAGCCCCACAAATGTGCGGATACCTGCAGATATCTGTGTTATATCTGCATCCACGGATACAATGCAAATATCTGCAGACCGTTTCTTACAGATGCAGATTGGATGCGGATCCATGTATTTGTATCTGCACAAGGTTCTATTGATTACCTTCAATGTGTAACTTGTTACTTTTAGCTTGTTTTATGTTACACCATGTTATCTGTGTACATATATAGCATCATCTGCAATGTACCACACCGTTCTTCAAGAGTACTAGAACACTGATTGTACCAAAATTAATCTCTCAGTTATGGATCTAGGCATAATTGGACACATTAATGATGAAGATTCAGTTTAAAACATGCTGGTTTCTGTCCACCAGGCACCATTTGAGCATTGTGTACCAATAGAGCTGTCTCTAGGGTTGGGCAAGAGGGGCAGCCGCCCAGGGCCCTGCGCTGTGGGGGGCCCTGTGGGGCTGCACCGCTGCCCCCCCATGCCAGGGACTGGGTGAGCTGGCCAAAAGTGGCAGCCTGGTTCACAGGGCCGTCTCTACTGTGAGACCAGAGGAGAAGCTTGGGGTGAAAGTTGCTTAAGGCAGTAGATCTGCATTGCAACAAAGGTGAGTCATCAGGACTAACAATGAGCTGCTAATTGTTGTTCAAACAACCTCTATGCCTCTTGAGTCAGTATCTCTTTGGGCTTCTCTCATTCATATGGAAAGAACTGAGGTCACTGGCAAGCAACCTTTGTGTTTTTTTTTTATCAATAGACCCAGTGAAGAAAAGAAAAAACTCTGAACACGCTGTTATTCCACCATTTCTGGGATATGGGGATTGCAGTTATTTTCGCAAATTAGGACTTGCCTCTTTTTTCAGTGGGTTGAGAATTCCCTTGCCTGCAACAAGTTATAACTTGTAGATTTTAATAAAAACTCCAGAGATTTTTATGACTGATAATTAAAAAGAGAAGAGAAAAGCAAACTTTTCTAGTAGGAGTCTGTGTTACGAAGTATGGTATTTTTTGCTACAATTAGAAAGCCTAAGTAACAGAATAAAATCCAACTCAGGGATGGATCTGCTGGTAGGAGAAGTTATAACAAGCTCCTAATCTGAAGGAAGAGTGGATAGCCCCCCTGTGTTGCTGCCTTATGCACACTGCCAGAGGTTACCAGACCAAACAGATAGGGCTAGCACCCCTTCAATCATAATATTGTGGACAATTGTCTGTTCACAGAAACTCATGAAGACTCAGGGAGCAGATGAAGTGCAGAGGTGAAAGTGGAACCCAGAGGGGCTGCTTCAGATCCTGGGATTTGGCAAAGGAGAAGGGAGCAGGACCTGGAAGGACCTGGACAGGCTCAGCAGCAGACAGGTTATTCTAGGACCTTCCTTTCTAGTCTGGCATTGGCTCTCTTTTCCTTCCTCTGTCTCAGCACCTCCATCTCATTTCTCCACCCAGTCGCCCCCACCCCCATTTGCAAGGAGCTCCCATATACACACTCCAGGCTACTACATGCAATTTTAGAGACTTGACATACTTCCTGATTTGAGACAGGAGTATGGCATGTGGGAATCACCCTCTGCATGTTCCATATAGGTGATCTCAAATTAGATGTGTAGATTTTGGAGATGCAATAGAAGCCTCAAGAGAGAGGATGAAAGCCATGAGGGATTGCCACCCTCCCCTCAGCAGCCATGGTCACTGTTCAATTTTCTGGTGGCAGCCGCTTTTTTTCAGTGGAGGGTTGCCGAACGGCAGAGGGGTTCAGAGCTAGGTCCAGAGGGAAAAAGTTTGACAATCACTGGCTTAAGGGCAGCTGAGAAAGCAGACCCTGCATTCCTGTTCTGCTGCTTTTGGCTGGCTCACCCGGTCCCTGGCATGGGACGGCTGGCGCAGGGGCCTGCCCCTCCCCTGGGCTGGCCGGCCCCACCCCCCCTGTGCCTGGGGGGAGGTGAATGGGGGGCTCCACAGAGGACAATTCGTCCAGGGCCCCACACCCCCCTAGGGACAGCCCTGTTTACCAGTAAGTTTTCTCTGTCACCTTTTACTTTTTAGGACACATTTCGTAAGGAAAGGGTGATATGTATTTACCATAGAAGCTTTTAATGCACATTTTAAAAAGACAGTAAATATAATCTATCAGGCAAACCATAAACAGCACTTTAGGGACTATATTCTGTTTGTGTAAAGCCTCCCTAAATTTAGGAACCACTGACCTGATAGACTGTGACTGCGATATGTAGTAGGCTATATATGGAAAAACTCTATACAATTTTTGTTGGTCAAATGTTTCCCTACTAGCACAAGGGTTTGTTTTTTTGTTTTTGTTTCTGTTTTTAATTAAAGTGCCAGGTATAAGAACCCAAGTACAGGATGGAGGCCTTGTATTGTAGGCTTCATGGAACAGGACCATGTGTTGTGATGTTGTCTAGAGAACAGGATCCCATATCTTACTGGAGCCTTTAGATGCTACTGGAATATAAATATAATTTATAATAACAGTAAAGGTTATTTTATCTATGTAAATTAAAGCACCTTTCTAACAGAGTGGCCAGATGGATTTTTCTCAAATTTTGTTTGGAAAAAATTATTCCTTGAGCCTGTAATAGATGATTATCCCCAGAAACACTCTCCTGTACCTGGATTCCAATTACAGTTTTAGGCTATTTTCAGATGTTTTTACCACAAAGGTATAATTAAATGTTAGCTCCACACACAGTACTATGTGCAAGAAAACCATACAGATGAAAATATCTGTCCATTTCATTTGCAATTTGCAATGGGGCTGAATAAACGTGCTGGGTAGGTCCTTAGAATTATTTCTGATCATCTTGTATCCAATGGCTGTCCTTTTCTGATCAGAACCACTTTCCCCATCCCTGAGCAAATTCAAAAGCAGTCTACGGCAAATAGGCAGTTGGCTGAGGTTTTTAGATTTCTAGTTGCACACTAGTAGCTAGTAATAATTGCACCAACCTTTGCAATGATAATGAGGCCAGATTCCAAAAACAAAAGTATTATTTATCTGACATTTCCTGCCTTGATGCTGAAAGCAAGAACTGACTTGAGCAAACATTGCTAATGAGAAGAAATTTTGCCAAGATGCCATGTCATATTAGGCTGGCAGAACTTTATACACTCTTACATTACTGTACTTTGTTTTTTTTTCAAGCCCAAGACCAATTTACTGAAATGAAAGCAATTTGTATAAAATGCTAAAGCTAAATATAAACAGTAGCTGCTCAAAGCTCTCATTACCCAAATACTGTTACTGTATTTAGTGCTTGTGACTGAGAGTGTGGGAAAGGGCAGGTATAGAATGCTTTATAAATTTGCATGATGGGGCAAATCATCTCTGATTGAGGTAAAATATGATCAGATAAGTCACACAGGCATACGCAATACTCTGTTTTTTCTTCACTGGAGTTCTGCTGATTTACATCAGCTGATTTGGCTTTAATATTTGAGGTGTCATTAAATTAACTAGTCTTTTTATTTAATACCCCCTCTATCCACACTGAGAATTTATTGCTCTTTGAATATTTTTGTCTGTAGTTGTATTAAAATGCCATTTGTTGGGGGTTTATTGCCCATTTACTACATCTTTTACTGTTAGTTTTGTTGCTGCACTATTTGTTGTTGTTCTGTGGATTATGTTACTCTCTGTGGACAATGAAGGCAATAGATGCTATTTCTTTCTTATTTTCAAGGATACATGAATTCTCTGCGTAGGGTTCATTAGAGCCCGTGGGTAAAATGGTGAATTCTTTGGATAACTGCCCAAAGGAAAGTTTCTCATGGAGATCTTTAGGTTCTTCTTCGAGCGCTGCTCAGATTCATTCAGTAATAGGCGTATCCGTGCCACAGCACATGATTGGTCGGAAACTTTTGCTCTAGCCTGTCAAAAGAAGGCTGGTGGCCACCGCCCCTCGTGCCACCCCATGGCTATATATATGGCCACCACCCGGCCCCCTCCTCACTTCCATTTTATCCGCCTCAGCATCAGTTGTGGAACAGCCTGTTTCTTGCTCTAGCAAGCAGCCTGTCATCTTTGCATTTTATGAGCTTCCCGCTTGACTGGGAGCACTTGTTCATGGACTTGGTTCCAACAAGGAGTGCCCTCTCCCTCAAGTGCGCGGCTCCAGAACATCACTGTCCTCCATCATCACCTGCCATGCCGGGGTTCAAACCCTGCACCAAGTGTGGAAAGGCCTTCCCAAGGGACGATCCCCATGAGAAGTGCCTCCAGTGCCTGGGTGAGAGCCACATGGTCACTGCTTGCTCCACCTGCCTGTCCTTCAAGCCAAGGACAATCAAGGACAGAGAGCAAAGGCACCGCGTGTTGGCCTCTGGGCAAGCACAGCAGCCAACCCTGAGGCTTCAGGGCCCTGTGCGGCACCACATGCCAGTTCAGGACCAGAGCCCTCTCAGCACCATTCCCTCAGGGGACAAAAAACTGGCATCGGTACCATGGCGCTGGTACCACTCCAGGTCTCCCGTATGGGCCGCCCTCGGTACCACTCCCAACGACCCCGGAGGCATTCAAGGCAGCTAAGGCGCTCCTCCTATTGCTGACCTCACTGTCACCACCACCCATCCAGCGGGGCAGGCCAGCCTTAATTTCGAAGGTCTGGGCACACTGAAAGTGGCACCGATCTTCACCCCCGGTGTTGGTGCAGAGTTCCCCATCACCAGAACCCATCACCCCTCACAGCCTCAGTACCGCGGAGCCGTCTCCTCGGCACTGCAACGCCCTGCCATCCCCGGTGCCATCATTGAGGTCCAGAGGGGCTTCCCCACCTTCCATCCCTGGGGAAGGGGCCTCAAGGGGTACTAAACAGCCCTGTTGCTGGCCCACAGCACTGTTGCTATTTCAATACCAGCCCCATGAATGGTCCTCTCAGGAGACTGCCACGCCGAGCCCAGCACCGATGCCATTGCTACCGATTCAGCTGGCACCGGCTAGATCCCTGAACCCAGTGCTGTGCTCATACATGGGGGATCTCTTGGCGCATTTCGACTTCCCACGCTGAGTCTCTGCCCATATGGGTATGGAGGTTCAATCTTGGGAAGGGCCCGCTGACACACTGTTTGAGCCTATGTTCACATCAGTGGAGCCTATAATGGTTCCCCTGCATCCCAGCGTATGGGATTTAGCCTCCTCCTGCTGGCAGAACCTGGGTTCCATCTCCCTGGTCTCAGACACGGCGGGTCTAAAATATAGAGTCTCGGGGTCAGAGTTTCGCTCACTCTCATGTCACCCAGTTCCATCTCCAAGAGTGGTGGAAGCTGCCTTAGGGCCAGGTCAAGTTCCCAGAGACCCCCTCCCAACATCAAGGGACACCAGGGAACTGGAATTGCTCAGTCAGAAGGTATATTCTTCCTCCGCCTTCCAACTACATGTCACCAACAACCAGGCCCTAGTAGGCAGGTACATGCTGGGTGTATGGGAGTCAGTATATTAGTTTAGACACCTACTCCCACAAGAGGTGAGGGAAGAATATGACACCTTCCTCAAGGAGGGCAGGATAGCCTCACAGGACCTCCTCCTCTCAGCTTGGGATGCCGTAGACACAGCATGCCGCATGATGGCCTCGGCAGTGACCTTGCATCATGCTGCTTTGTTGCAGGAGGTGAGGGTGCCCCCGGCCTCCCAACAGGTCACCCTAGACCTGCCCTTCAGCAGGGATACACTCTTCCCACTGGAGACGGACATCGTTCTGGGCACGGCCTGCAGCCTCCGGGGAGAGATAAAATACTTGGCTCTCCTCTCCTCAGGCTCACCCCCACACCCCTGGACCCCAAGGTCTTAATGCTGAGCCTAAGCTCAGATAGAAGAATGGGCAGAGACTATTGAGAACTTAAGGCCAGCTGCCTGAGACCAGAGTTGTTGTAGCACCATGGACAGTTAAGGGCTAATTTAGGTGGGACTAACTCATCATTCCCCCCTTAATCCCCTCCAACCACTGACTACCACCTGGCAAGAAGCAGAGTTAGAACTCTCCACCTACCAAGTCTTCTATCATGCTCAGGAGGACTCCCAAATCCCTGACTTCAGCAGCCTATTCATAGTGGATCCATTCAGCTGGGCACCTTCTCTAGAAGCCCTGGCCTAGGGCCTTCAGTTTCCAAAGGGATAGCCATGTTAGTCTAGTCCAGCGAAAAAACCAAGGAGCATCTTCAAAGCATCTGACAAAGTGGGATTTTCTCCCACGAAAGTTCATATGAAAAATAAATGTTAGTCTTTAAGTACCACATGACTCCTTGTTTTTTTTGCTAGGGCCTTCAGTCTGGGATCCCTCCAACGAGTCGTTGACCAACTCTGCTCCCATACAGGGCCTTTGCTTAACCCTGGCCCTTTCCTTTCACTCCCATAAGAGGCCTAAACCCCAGTCATGCCACCTCATGCGACGCTCCCTCGCCCCTCCTGGGACATATAGGCTAGAACCAGACACATCTTACTGATATCAGACATGACGCCTTCCCTTGGACGTCCCAAGGTAAACTGGCACTCTCCCTCACGTACCTTCACCGTACCAGGGAGCTGTACATGCACACACTCATCCGGGGGAAGTCCTTAGACTGGACCTTGTATGGCCTCCGAACCAGCTACCCAAGTGCCAGTCCCTATAAAGGGAGTGTGCCTTTACGCTACCCCCCCCCACCTGCCTGTTCTCTGCTGCTTCTTCCCTGTTAGTCACCAAACACCGACTAGCGGACACTAGGACGATTCCCTTAATGGAGTTAAGGTATACTACTTTGACTCGGCTATACCTCACCTCACTAGGCTCTGAGGACAGCTTTGGTCCTGCCCCATCAGGTTCCGGCTGCACATGCTTGAGTTGGGGCCCTGGACACAAGCATTAGGGTTAGCTGCTTGTGCCCCTCATTAAGTAGATCAACCCTCCCATCAGTTGATACTTGAGAATTTGACCTTGAGATCAATTCATCCTTTTAAAATGCTTCAGCCTCTTTACATACATCTTCCCTCCTGTCCTGTGGCAAGTGTCCTGAGAGTCTTTCAAGTTCTTGAGTAGAAAATATTAATATGATTTCAGTTAAATCTACATTATAACCCTTCTCCCTTAATTTGCAAAACTCCAAAATATTGTTTCATCAGTTTTAAAGACCAGAAGGGATCATGATGGTCATCAAACTTCCTGTCTGACCAGTATGACTTGGGTGATATTTCTTTTATAAGTTTTATTGCAGTTTTGCTGGATATGAATGAATGAAGTTTGCCAAAGGCAAATCAATAAAAATGGATGGGTCAAGAGTACAGCTACTGTGCTCTAATAATGAGGCCAAATAATGAGATTTCAATATAATAAATTCTCATTCCAACAAGAATTTTGTTTGATTATCCAATACTAATAAATAAATGTAAAGGATATTTTAGTTCATCTCCTCAACTATTTACTTCTACCTCTTGCAGGCTTTCCTACAGCACTTGTGGCTAGAGTAACACGGCTGCCCCTTTGGATCTTAACTCTGAACAGGTCATTTAGTTCCACAAAACATTATCTCAAATGCATTTCGTAGTGAATTCTGTTCATCGGCTTTCCAAGGGCCGTGGGTGGGAAGGTGTGTGTGTGTGTGTGTGTGTGTGTGTTTTCTGAAGGTTTTGGCTTAATCTTATCTCCAGCAATAGCTTGTTCCAAAGTCTTTATCCTGTAGTTGAAAATGTTTAGATCTACACTGCGTAACCATAAAGGATGTTGGTGAGCATACAGAACTATTTGTGTGTGCTGGTGCTCACCAATGTGTCAGGACCTGAGCCTTATTAGTGGCTCTTTCCCAAAGAATGTAGGTATCCAAGAGTCATGTTGGATAGAAGTAGTTTGGTCCCTATTGTAGCTGGTGCCTGGTGCTACCCACTGCTGCCTTTGTAGACTAAAATCAACATCTTGAATAGGAGTTCATAGGTAAACATTGACAACATCTCTGAATAGTTGATTTTTCCCCTCAGCATTAGAACAAGTAGAGAGTAGAATGTTTTGCTTCAGTTTCTATTAATGAGTAGCTGTGGCAAGGGAAACACTCTCACAGAGCATTATCATCGCAAGTAGTTAAAAGTGCAAAGACTGATGTGTATTCCAAACACTTCCATAGCCTGACCAAATCATGTGGACCAAACTCCAGAACTTCTATTCATTCCTTACAGGCTCATTAATTGCTCCCATTACCATCACCTGCTCTAGTGGCTGTAGGAGATTTTGGGACCCACAGTGACAGTTCCCAGAGACATACCTTAGTACAAACATAGCCAGAATGTGTCTGGTTACACTGATTGAATGCATGCCAGGGCATCCCTAGTGCACTTGTCTGAAGGGTGCACTGTGTACTCCACCTTGCATTCATCCTTGTTCAGTAGCTTGCAAAGAAAGGAGCAGGGCTTAGAATCCCCTTTTTGGGGGGGTGTAGCACCAGAACAGATCTGTGAATCCTGTTCACTTGTGTTCTTGAGTGTAAAAAAGCTAGGATTGTAGCTCCCTCTCGTACAGATGTGCACACACAACCTGGTCCCATCTGTTTTAACATTTAGGTCCCAATTTTGATCCATTTTCCAGCCCTCTGTGTCACTCTTGTGTTGTAAACCTAAAAGGAACCTGAAATCTACCAGATCCCTCAGATGCCATAGGGGTGACACAGCTTTCTGCTTTTCTCCTTGCTGGAACAATGGTGTGTTGAGCAATGCTTCAGGACCAGATGTATTTGTAAAAAGCTCTATGTCTAGAGCATGCTACACAAGGCTGTACCAGCACAGAAACTCACAGGGGGCTAAAAACACTGGCCCTAACTTAGAGCAGTCCCTGGTTTGCCCTAACTCAGGGCTCTGCAACCTGCTTCTCCAGAGCCGCATGCAGCTCTCTGGCTGCCCCCTTGCGGCGCCAGGCATTGTTTCCCCCTGACCCCCCCTCCCCGCAATGAGGGGACCCTTCAGGGGGCCTGCTCCTTGTTATGGGCTCCCCCCTCCCTGCAACAGGGGATCCCACAGCAGGCATCCTAGCCCAGCTCCCCCCACCTCTCACCAGGAGGTTATACCCATTGTGGCTCTCAGAACACTTGGTTATTGAAGAAAGTTTTAAAAATAGCTCTTCTTCTCTTTCTGGTTTCTGACCCCTGCCCTAACTTACACTAGGGGCCAGACCTAGAATTCAGAAGATGCATAGCCAGCTTAAAGTCAAATTTGCCCCACCAGGGTGGTGTAGCTCAAAATCAGAGCCTCTGCCCTATGTCACATTCCTTCTGCACTGACACAGAATGATTGCTTAAACTTGCTGTATGCATAGCTAAAAAGATTTAAAATTATGCCAGACTTCCAGGCATTTAAAACAAAATTATGATGTTATATGAGACTGAACTGTAGGAGTGTTTATAAAGTGTTCGTGTTGTTGATAGACTTTTCTTTTTGTACGCTCCCCTTGGAAACATGATAATTATGTCCCAGGGGCTGTACCTGGTAAGATAAATTATAAGTACACAAATATAAAAGCATTAGTGAGATCAAAATAGCCCATGACTAGTCTTCCATATTAGGGAAATATTTTTGGCAATTTGAATACAGTCGTAACATTTATTTTACCTCTGACAAAAGCTTAATGGGCTTTTATACTTTAACATGCACACTCCCAGGCTTAGGACTATCAGACATGAATACTAATGAGTGCATGCTGCAAATCTCAGAGTTTGGTGTTTTAAACCAATTTTAAAAGGGATAACCGTGTTAGTCTAGTCCAGTGAAAGTGGCACTTTAAGACTAACAGATTTATTTTTTGCATGAGCTTTCGTGGGAGAAGATCCAACTTCCTCAGATGCTTCGAAGATGGGTGAACTTACAGAAAGGAATGAAACTAAATGCAAGGGGGTGTAAAACATAGGACCAGGTCATAAAGTAACAGCAAATCAGAGCAGTTTACAGGCTCAAACCATGGGAAGCCTGAAGTCAAATTACCCTTTGTAATGGGAAAAGAATCCATAGTCTCCATCGAGACTGAATCGAGACTATGGATTCTTTTCCCATTACAAAGGGTAATTT
>ML681981.1:13525770-13568166 GCA_007922195.1 Podocnemis expansa | reverse complement strand
ATAAATCTGTTAGTCTTAAAGTGCCACACAACTCCTTGTCGTTTTAAACCAAAGCTGCCTGATCATTGCTAGCCAAGCAATCACAGAAATGTGTGCTGCAGGGAGTGGATCTGGCATTTTTACTGCAAAGCCTCAACTACTATTGAAGTGCTGTTGCCAGTGAAACTATTGTCAGATCATATTATGACCTTAAATCAGCTTTTCTGTCATGGGGTGTGTCTGCAGTGCAAAAAAAAGATGTGTTCTTAACTCAGAGTAGCCAATATGGGTTAAAATAGCTATGAAGCCACAGCTCAGATTAGCACCTTAAGATCAACTACAGGCTTCCCTATAGAGTCAGACTTTAACTTGAACTACTAACCCAAGTTAAAAGGCAAACTGCTGTATCTTCATTGCTATTTTAACCCAAGTTAGCTAATCTGAATTAATGAGTAAATGGGCAGGCAGAGAGGGACAACAGGAAGAGAATAGATTCTTTTCTGCCTGCTATCTTCAGTGTTGAGAACCCAGAGGTAGGGCAGGGGAACCAACATGTCTCCATATCACGCTTCTGCCCTTTCCACTGGCCTTATTTCTAGTAGGTCTGTAGAGTGCACAGATACTCTACTGTCCTTACCCAGGGCTACCCCAAAACTCACTATGTTTTCAACAGCTCCCAGAAGAGAACTTCTGTGCTGGGGGCTTCCAAGTCCTGGTACACAGGACTTTCCATTCTTCACCCCTGGCCATGCAACAGCTTCACATAGGCTCTTCTGCAGCTGCAGAGGAGATGGGCTGCAGCCTTTCACCCCTTAATGCAGCAGCCAATGGCAAAAGACTTGCCCAGTTCTCCAAGCTACTGAGAACAAAACAAACTCATGTATTGACTGCACCAAGCAGGTTGGTAGAAGTGAGCTTAGTTTCAGGGAAAACGCTGGTACATTATGCAGGGGGATTTGCTCTGGTTCAGAGAACAGAATTTTTTCCCCTTCCAATGCTTTTTACAAATATGGACTTTTAACTGAGGATGATGGCTCAGATTTTTTTCATGAATTTGAGAGGAGTGTTTTAATGTTAACGTAAAAGAAGGTCCATCTTTGCATGATCACAGTCTGCTGTGTGCAACATGGCATATTTTGGGGGGAATGATATAGAGCTCTGTGATCTGTTACTTAGAGAGGGAAAAGGCATGTCTCAACAAATGCTCCTTGCTTTCTTGTTCAATTGAAACACAAATTATAGTGTAATAACATTATTGCAATTAGGTGTATGAAAATAGCTGTCTACTGAAATACACAACTACTGTGTACATTTATGATGGGTTTTTACCACTGTCTTAAGGCTAAATAAAACCAAATCTTTCTGAGCACATACCCCTCTCCACGTTTGGCTTTGTATCCCCTCTACCTGTTGCCATCTTGAATAAATGCTTGTAGGCTGCTATTCTTGGAGGTTTTCTGGGGTATCTAGTAGCTTTGCTATCCCTTCTCCCATGGAAGGAATGGGAGGCAAAATGATAGACAAGTCCATACACTTGCCAACAGTCCCAAATGGAAATTAAGGGGAGCTACTGTGTGCTTGGCCCTTCTAAGAATCATGTCACTTATCAGTTTCCAAATGCTGCAAACACTTGACACCATGCTTAACTCAGCTGCTATAAGCAGTCCTTTGAAAGCAATTAAACCACTTATGGTAGTAAAACTAAGCACCCATGTAAATTTTTGCAGGATCAGGGGACAAATATAGATTTAGGAGCCTAACTTTTAGCCTTCTCCTTTAACTATCTTTGCTTTGTTATATATACCAGTAGCTTTCTCTCCACAGAGGCTTCTTGTATAACAGTCCTTTTGACACACAGATCCCCCTATGTATTTAGGTGTTCAACTCCCACTGAAGTCAACAGGAGTTAGGCACCTAAATTTCTTTGAGGATGTGAGCCATTGTTCTCATCTTTCCTCTTGTCTGGCATTCCAGTGACATGTATGCTGAGTTTGCAACACATGTTCTGTAGTTTTAGTTTCAAGATGCATTTCAAATATTCCCAGCATTCAGCTATCCATATGTGGAGGGATTATATACAGATCCACTGAGTAACCCTAACCCTATGACTCTGTAAATTTAGCATGTGAACATGAAATCTTCATTCTGTCTAACATTAATAATTCACTGGCGTTAATGTTGTGCAAGCTGCTAACTAGAGTATATTTAAGAACAATAAAAGATGATCTATCCCACCATTTCTTTCACATAAAGTAATGCAAATGACAATATGTCATTGCTGTAAAATGCTAGATAGTCCTGTGAATTATAGCACTAACCTAGTATGTCTGGTTAAGAAATGCAGTTCAGGCCATTTCCTGAAGTGAGTTTCTTGGGCTCCTCCTAATCCCTTGCTGCTCTTTGGGCGGATCTACACTGCCTGCCATTTCCAGTGGCAGTCAAATGGAGACATGCAAGTTACTTAAAAGAACTTGTGTATCTCAGCTCTACTGTCATATGCCCAGCATATCCACTGCGCTGAGTTGAAGGGAAGTGCCCTCCTTTGACTCAGTGCTGCTCCAGTTGTCAGGGTGATAGTCAAAGATTGGTCACCCAATCAGTCAATCAGAAAGGTCGATCTGATGGTGGCGATTTTGCTGTCATCAGTGAAGACTAACCCTTTGTCCATGTACAAGATATTGCATCATTGGCACAGAAGGCCAGCTGGAGATGGGAAAGGCAGATAAAGTCAGGACTGAGATGCTTTGACAAAGCTGTGAAAGAAAGACTGAATAGCACCTGCGTAAAGGAAACCCCTCTTAATTCAATGACATTAGTCCCTCATTCTCACAGATGTTAAACCCATCCACACAATTTAAAAACAAAAAGAAAATACAAATAATGTTAAATAATGAAGGAAATGCCTTGGACTTCAGTTTACACTATTAACAGTTGTATTTTGGTTAGTGTGTATCTCCTCAATATTAATCAAGATGATTATACAATTCAAAGTTAACTCATCCTTTATTATACATAACATGGGACCCGGTTCTTTTTACGTTTCATTTATGGACTGGATGCTATAGCCAAGTCATTTTAATTTCTAGCAATTAATTCAATATGTAAAAACTCTCCCTGTCCGGTTCAGGGACAAACTTCAGAAGGCGCACAATGAAAAATGTTACTGCTGCAATCATGCAATGATCAGAATGGTCTGGCTGCATGCTACCTGATTTGAGGGAGGCAGTATGGTCCATTAGCTAGAAATACTATCCTGGATTCTATGCCCAGCTATGCTAGTGACCTTCTGAGTGGCTAGAGGCAAGTCATGTCATTTCTTCATGCCTTAATCTCTCTAGCTGCAGAATGGGAATAATGACTCTGACCATCTTGGTAAAGTGCTTTGAAATCTACAGATGGTACCCCACCAGACATCAGCCCCGAGCGTACCCAGTTCAAATAAGTGTAAAAAGTAATCCACTGAGATGAGTAATAACAGAACACATGTGATAACTGTCAGTGATGGAAGCTGGAAAACAGGATTTCATTGTTAATGATGCTATTTTTCTCGGCCACTAGTGTGGATACTTGCTTATCAGAATGAACCATTTCCTAATGTTGTTTTGCTCTTTCTAATCACAGTAATGCATAACCGAGACTCCAAGGGAAATAACTGGTAGGTATAAAACTGTGTGAAGGTGACCCACACCATTAAAGGAGTGATCTCTACATTTTCCAAATACAGTACCAGCATCTGCAGTCTGTAACAGTATCAAAGTGGCAGATTACAGGACCTTACACAGGAATATAAGGAGCTGCTGCTGCATGATCATAAACTCATATGCAAAACCCTCCATAAAGATGCAGTGTAATTACTGATGACATAAGGTAGCAGGTGCATCTTGTTAGCATCAAACAGGCTATAAGGTGTTGACTATCCCTCTGTGATATTGGGACCCAAGAGCTGGGCTAAAGGAAAGCCCCAGAATAGCTGGAGAGGGAGGAGAATTTGAGGTAAATTTGTTCTGTTATTTAAGCTATCCATAAAACCAAATCTCTCATTCAAATATAATCCAGTATCTACACTGCTTGGAGTGTGAGGAAGCTCCACATTAGATACTAATCAAAAAGAGAGTTCCTTATACTCCACAAACTGTTCTGCACTGGCATTTTCAGTCAAAAATATTTCTGTGAGCCTGCAAGAACTTGTTGGGCGTGTAGGTCAGCCAGACCAGGTACCCTGCCTCTTCACACCTTCTTTTCTGGTGAGACTAAATCCATTACCTGACCTGCAGTGTTGGTCATTGCTGAATGAAGGGAGCAAAGCTGCCTTAGAAAATTGAAAAAAGGTAAATCTGTTTTTCAGACACATTTCCAAATCAACACAACTGGCCAGTAACCTTAATATGTGTCTTCTGCTATCTTCTAGAATGGCTCTAGACAAGGCAAGGAGTAAAATCAAGCCACACTAGAGGGAGCAGCTCCTATTTCAGTAGAAACCTATTGGTATCTCAGTAGCTCAGGCCCCTTGTAATTTATGGATGTTTTACTTAAATGTTACTGAATTAAAGCACAGCTCTCACAGCTTTCCTTCCCCTCACCACAATGGCTGATAAATCTTTTTGCCCCATTCTTCTATGTCTCATGTGGGGCAGAATCTGTGCTTGGCAATCAGCGTGGGAAGAGAGGAGCTGGGTGCAAATGTTAAGTAAAGGACCATGGAAAACCTCCAGGGACCCTTGTCCACATTCCTATTCTTCACTTTCATGCTGCTCATCAGTACAGCAGGCAGCCACACACGTCCCCCAATTTATTACAGGAGATGCCTAATTTAAGTCATTGTGGTGTAGATGGAAAGAGATAATTTGGGTTTGCAGTTCTGAAAGCAAATGCTCTCTATAGAACAAAAACTCAGGGAAGAAGGCTTGAATATAATGGGCCAAATGCCACCTGGAAAAATATCATTGATTTAAAAGTAATCCCTCTACCCCCCCCCCCCCCGTGATGGGGAAAAAAAACATGTTTTATTGGTAGCAGTGTCAAACAAGGGGGGGGGGTGAGTGAGAGAGAGAGAAATCAAGTTACAAATATAAAAAGGAAAGTAAAGAATTGTTTCAGTGAAGGAATGCAAATGAACACTACAGAAAGTACCCTAATGTGCTATGAAACTTCTACACAAAAAAATTGTGACCCAGCGCAAGTAGAACATAGTCTGACAGAAATCTAAATTAATCCAAGAGATTCATGATTACCTCTGTACTGGATGAAAATCTGCCGCAAGATTATTTTAATTCTGTGGCAAATGTCCCAGTAACACCTAACCCACAAGTCACATGCTGATGCATTCCACTGCTCTGTTTACCAAAAACCTAGCCAAAAATAAAAAGAAGTCTTAGGAGTTTATTCTGGTGTTGGTTGTAGGAGACGCAGTCACATTACTGTCTGAGAGATGCCCACAGAAGTTCTTTGATAATGGATTTTTAATAGCTTTGCCTCTGGGGTTTAAAATACACTCCATAAACAAACAGAAAAGGTATAATGGTGTCTGGAAAGGGGCCACATGGCAACTTCAGAAAGTGAAATGCAAGAGCTGTTAATAGTGTTCCATTAAACTGGAGAAGGGAAGAGTGCATCTTAGATTCTCTTAATCATTTTTAATACAAGAAGGCTTTGGCTGTATGCATTTAAAACCATCAGATGGAAAGCTTAATGTTTCTTTATCAAGACGCATCATTTGTAGTTCTCAAACATTAATCCAGTCTCTTTGCTGTCTGTAAACTATATAGACAGAGAAACAGTTTCGCTTCATGTTATGAAATGCGGCACTGCTGTGTGGGGCTTGGACATATGGGGCTTGGAACGTACCAGAGTGGGGTCTCGTAATCTTCACCATCAGGTGCTTCCATCAGCAAAGCTCCCAGGTTTCTGGAGCTCTGGATGGCAAGAAGCGATAGATACTGCCCTTTGCAGAGATTTGTGCCTGCCCCGGGGAGTACAGGCAGCACTGTTGTTCATCACAAATGGGAGAATTAAGGATAGGAAATGCAGTTCTCGAATCCTGAGGCTCTGGGCATAGGCCCCGAGCTGGGCAGGGATTTCCCAATGGGGGAGAAATAAAAACTTTGTGTTATACTAGTATTAACTTTTCCACTACTAATTATTAATCTAAGAATATAACTGTTTACTAATGTTTTCTTTATAGGTCATGCACCACAGTAAAGGAGGACATACTTCTGACTCAGGCCATACTGTGATAAGAAGAAACTAAAGAGGGGTTGACCCATGCTACATCTTATACCCTTTGATGGGGAGCCTGAGGAGAGCAACTGTGCATGTGCAAGTCAATGGGCATTGCTTTGAAGAATTTGCAGACTCGGGTGCATGGTGCACATTCATATCCATGGGCAGAAAACACACAGGGACCATAACTGGAAGAAGAAAAAGGTAGCCAATATACTTTCCTTTCTATAATCCTAAGTATGGGCACCTGTGAGCATTAAAGCACGAGAGCTAATGCCAGGCAATTTGGTCTGCTTATGGGAGAATTAGTGTTCTTTTATTTGTTAAGCAGTTGGAATTTCTTGCACTATTCCCTGTTGTATAACTGCAGTTAGTTAACCATATATGTGACTCTCTTGATTGCTCCTTTTAGTGACACTAGCTCTCATCCCTTCTACAAGAGGCTGATGATATTGGGATATGTCTGTGAATTGCAGTAGTTCTAGAGTAAGTTCCTATCTCCCCAAAAGTTCCTTCTGCCTAAGGAAAGTGGGTGGTAATTTGAGAATTTAGACAAAGAGATATGAGACTACCCCCCCCAAACTACACAGGGCAAAAAACAAATATTTTCCAATTCCAATTAATGTAATGAAGAAATGTGACTCTAAGTCACAGAAATTGTTTTTTCTGTCATAAATATAACTTGTGGCAAAGCCACCACTCTCAGACAGCTGAAAAAGTCAAAGCTTGTAATTATCAAAGAGATGCATTTTACAACTGTGAAGTTTTAAAATAGATTCAGTGCCAATTTATAACTTATACCACCACCTTAGGATTGCCTGGGTTATGGGCATTGAACTGGACTTTCTGCCTGAGGATTATGACTTTAGTGAAGGACAAACCCAAAACAACTTTAAGAGCATTGTAACCTATTTAGCTGAATGGGATGTGATTCTAATGCCCCTGGAAGGACTTTTTTTTTTTACTCAGACAAATTGCTCCCAGGAGTGGATCAAATAAGACTAGCCTATATTCCAGCCTAGTCGTTTGACCATTGCCCAGAACTTACCTTGTTCCTAGTCTTTTTTTGGTTACCTGAAATATTCTGAGAAGTTTTTGTTACTTTCTGTTTCTAGCCATTCAAGAGTAACAAGCAGAGAAATATCATGAGACATGTCATGTTATTCCTGTCTGGGAACATGAATGGAATGGGGGAAACACCATAAGAATATCTATTCTTGTTTTATGTCAGGTTGTCCCCAGAAACTGATTGGTGGGAGCAGGTCCACTACAGTACAATGCTCTATGAATTGGAGGAAAGAATCCATGGGAGGACATGGGGAAGGGCTGAAAGAAAGAATAATTAAACCTAGAAGAAAAATTTCTCCTGTCACATATTTGACTTTTCTCAGTTTTATTCTATTTACCTTTTTCTATAATACCTAATGCCAAGGTGGCTGAGTACTGAATTGCAAATCAGACGTGCCATTTGCAGAAAAAAAAACCCCTAGAAACAGAAACAGCAACAGAAAAACATTAACAGAATGAACATGATTGGAATCATGCCCTGAAAGTTGATAGACTTGAGTTCTGCTGTGTTGACAAAGGAAGGTAATTCCAAAAACAGAGGCCTCATCTATAATGATCTGCCAATAGACATGGTGACTTCATTAGGTAGTGCACACATTGCTTCTGGCCATTCCTCTGAATATTGCCTCTTTACAAAAAGAAAGAGCATTTCCATCTTAGCCATGGTGAGTCAGTTTATTTTCATAGCAGCATTTTGTTGGCTGAGGTCACATTCTTCTCTCCAACATGAAAGAATTTGGATTTGTACTGTTTGTGTCTTGTCCTGAGAGTGTCTGTAAGAGTTTCGTTTCTGTGGTTGTGGCTTTTCCATGAGGTTTTAGGTTTAAGGAGTAACCCTTCATTTAGGGCAGAAGCATTGGCAAGGGCCTTTTTTGGAATAAAATGAAAAGAGAAATATGTTATTTACATAAACAGATACATGAGGATACAATAATCTATCTTTTCTAAAACAAGAAGAATGCTTAACCTAAGGCAGCCACTGATGATATATGCCACTGTATCAAAATATTTTTTCTAGCCTTTTTAGCTAAAACCAACTTCAACGGATCCTCAGTTATCTCCTTCAGTCATCAATCAATTGTAATATAGACAAATAAATGAATTCTTGCAGCAAAGACTTCATCTTGAACACAGACTACAGTGGTCCACCTTACTGTCTCTTAGCAGGGGTAAGTAACTGTGTGTATCTAGGAACACCCCACATCTGGAGTATTTCCAGTAAAAAGGGATTATTCCATGGAACAATCTATTCTGCATTCAGCATTGGCCTGTTAGTTACCCTGAGTAAACCCTCCATGCTCCTGACCTGCTCCAAGCTTATTAGTAGAAAATAGGTTCTTCTTTAATGGGCCAAATGGCTGTGCAGTCATCCTAGGAAACTAGTCACCACATGTTGTGTAGAACAATTGCATGACAAATGCCAGCCAAGCCCTATTTTTCTCTTCCCCACTTGGGACACTATAATGAACTGCTGCTGCTGTGGCAGGAGGGAGCTAAGAGAGATTCTAGGATCTGCAGCATGTAATTATATCTTCAGGGACAAAGTCAAGTTCTTTGGCACATTGCCAGATGTCCACGAGGCTTGACGGCAGATACTGTTGGTGAGAAGAGTTGCCTGGTGTCCCATTGGACTGTTTCTTGGATCAGCTTGCTGGAACTTAGCACTTACAAACAATTGCACTGCCAGTCCCATTGGTTTACACAGGAGGAGGTGATAGCAACAAGCCAAGCAGCTTCATGATTTGATTAGTTTCCCCCTCAGAAAGAGTAAGCTTCTATCCAGCCTCCATCAAGCTGGAGGGTGTATGGGTCCACTGCAGACACATCTTCCATTTGTCACAGCACCAGGGCTCATGGGAACACTCTGGAGGCACAGAATGCAAAGCTATCAGACTCTTACACCTTTGCAGAGTTCTTCCATGGTGTCTGGGAATTATACAAATTAATATACAAAAAAGGGCAGACTGGCCCAAGATGATTGCTGTGCTGATCAGCTCCTGGCTGCTGCAGGAAAATGGCTTATGAGATCCCCTTTTTATAAATGAGGAAGGGTTTGTATTGGATAGAATGAACTCAGCCGTTCAGCCAATAGAGAGCATTTCTTCCATTCAATCTGTATTGAAAGCTCCCTCCTACTAGGATGCTGGCAATGAGTACAGGAGAGAGACGCAAGCTGTACCTACTGCTTGGAGCAGGCACTGGGCCTGTAGCAGCTGTTACTCCAGTGAGTAAACCCTATCCCTGGCAGCCTCCATCTCCCCTCACCAAGTTTTTCCCTTACTCCTCCATGAGTGCCTTTACACTCCCTCTCGCCCATGTAAGCTCTTCTTCTCTTGGCCAGTGACTCCATCGTCCCACCTCAGATTCTGGTGTCTTCTCTCTCCTATGAGATCATTCCAGTGCACTGGAGTTTTGTTGTTGCAGTGCCAGCTTCACTGAAGATAGAAGACTTGAGGGTAGGAGGACTGAACACAAGGCCCAGCAATCTATTCTCTCATCCATTTTAGAAGTCTGTTCCAGGTAAATGAAGAAGGAGCCCATGGCTTATTAGAAGAGAAAAGGCATAGGGCTGTTCTACACAGCGGGGTGATTTCAGCCACAGTGGAAGGGAGATAAGCAAGTTACTTAAATACTGTAGCTTAAAATAACTGCATATCTCCCTTCGACTGCCTAACACCTACTCAACTTCAGGGACCCCACAGTGCTGAATGGACAGGAAATGCCTTCCTGTCAAATCAGTGCTATGCTACTTGCCAGGTAGGTCATAAAAAATTGATCTGCAGCTAAGTCTGAGTCTGATTGAGTGCATCTTTACAAATGCTCGCTCAAACTTACATAATCAATACTACGCTGTCAGAGGTACTGCTGACAGTGTAGCCTAGCCCCTAGGCATGGTGAAATTTGGGGAAGGAGGGAATCCATTCCGTTCTTATTTGGAACAACAAATAGGAGCAAGAGGTATTTGTCTGGCATGTACTGGGGTAACTGGTGCACGATGTGTTGGTAATTTGCTTCCCACAAGGGATCCTTGAGGAGAGTGGAGAGGGATCTCCTTCTTTTCCTTACTTCCTGTTGAAAGGAAACTAAGGACTAAGGTGATCGTTAGGTCCAAAGGATCACCTTTTTTCACAAACAGTTCAGGTGGACTGTTCCCCATCACCCCCCGCCTACTTGGAGATTAGAAAAAGGTCAGTATTCAAAAGATACTAATATTTGGGGATCTGAATATCAGGATCCCTTAATCTGAGCTTCAGCCCATTCTATAACTCAAGGCCTCATATTCTTAAACTGCATTAGCATGTGTTCTTAGCTATCTTTTTCACAGTGTGCTGACTGTGCCTTTGTGTTGAACGATTATGGCGTATGCTGTTTTGAAATGTGGCGTTGCTGGGATTTGGGAAGGGAAGTTTTAAATAAATAGAAACAGGGCCAAAGAAACAGCTTTGCTGTCTGAAGGAAGGTCAAGGAGACCTGCATTTGTAACACACTGTTCCTGGTTCAAGCCAACCACTCTCTTCCTCATGGGGAGTTCAGCCCTAAATCATGGAATAGAGTTTATAAAAATGTAATTGCCTCTGTATTTGAGACAAAACTAATCAGCAAAGGGTCTCCTTTAGAATGGACTTGACATCAACTCATATGTCAAAGTAGCTCCACCTAGGAGTGTAAAATGGTTTGTGTCTTTCTGAGATAGAGGAAACGAAGGAGAGGCACAAAAAGAGGGCCTTCAGAGAAAAGCCTTAAACATGTAGACCTCATCCTGAGCATTCTCATGAATTTGGTTATCTTGTTACATTTCATCTGTAAATTTCTAAATGAAAAAAAAATTTACTATAAAGAATATCAACAAGTGATGATATCAGAAGGATCTGATCCTATGTTTACAAAGTACCACACTGAAAAATTCCAACATTTGGTACTGTCAATAAAATTCCCACGATACCATATCAATTTGAATCCTGCAAAGACAGTAATAGGAGCCCAGAAATTGCCAAATGGATATGGCCTATGAACCATCTAGTTCAGTAGCCTTTCTCCAATTACCTGTTGCTTCAGAGGAAGATGTAAGAAAGCCTCTATTTTCTACTTGGTAGCCCTTAATAATTATTAGCAGAAGTTAGTAGCCCTGTGATAGGTACTTCCCTAACATCTTGTGTGAAGAAAATAAATAATTTAGCTTCTCTTAATTTTTGTTATCCACCTTAATTGTTCCTTTTTTCCTACAGGGGGGTCCAATGGATCTAGCAGTTTTCTTACAGGATTCCTGTGTCTGGTATGCTTAAGCAGTCTCTCTCCCCTTCTTTGTTACCATCATTACTTTACTGACAATTATTACTACAAAGGGCCTGATCTTCTGAGGAGTCTGATTTCTCACTGGAAGCTCAAAGGAAACGGGGTTACTGTTGGTGCTCAGTACCCTACAGGCCTTTTTGCTTTCATCTTATTAAAATGTATATACCTTTTTACTCAGCTGTCCGCAGCTGGAAAGGCCTAGGGTTCGTTCTTTGTCTCAGCAGAATTAGATCTGATATCTTCCAACTTACTGTTTGGAGAATAGGTTTAGCCAAACAAATCAAAGCTGCTCTGTTTGAGCTAACCATTGCCAAAATGAAGGTCAATATCTGCCTGTGCTGCTGTTTGAAGAGGTTTGGAAATGAGATTGCAGGGATTTTATCAAAATTGTGCATGCCTTGATACTGAGATAGAAAGAAAACATTTTATGTTTAATATGAAGGCTGGTCTGTGTAGAGTGAGATGCTTAATATTTACTCTTTGACTTTTCACATCTCTAAGCCATCCCCTTCACAGCTGTATAGAAAAGAGGAAATTTAGTTACAACTAGCAAACAAATTGAAAGGAAAAATCAGCTGTTTCACTGATGTGGAACATATTTACACTCTTTAGGTCTTGCTCGGAGACTAATAAATTAGTCATCAAAGATCAATGGAATTTAGAAGCCAGATCCCAGCTCTGGCTAAGTTCTGAATCTACGGCTGCATCATCGGTGATACAGGTTGCAGGAGACTGGAAAGCATTCTCCACTGCTCTTTCTCCTAAGAATGATTTAATCACACCAGCCCTTCTCTTTGAGACGTGCTGACAACTCACTAGCTAGGTGAGTGAAACCAGCAGGAGTCAGCAGTGTCGTAGAAAAAGCAGAATTAGGTAGTTCAAATCAACATAGTCAATAAACAGTTGAGACAGCTGTACAATTTCCATTATGATGATGTAGGTGTTCTCAGTATTTTTTTTTTTTTGGTATGTTTGAGAGTTACTTTGACATAAGATGTCTGAATGCAGCAAAACACCAGTGCCAGTGTTGAACAATATTATGACTTCTGAAACTGGAGAATGTGAGGGGTGCTGAGACCCACCGAACAACTGGAAATCCTTGGTACTATGGAAACCACTTTGGATCTTCACTTCAACTCAGGGGCTGTGGAGACACACACCCCACTAACATCAACCCTATTATTTTGTTTATGCAAACCTATCCAAAAGCTGGGTCTAGGAAAAGTGATGCATCCCTGTATCAAGCTACAGGGCAGCACTTCTATGCTACTCCAGTGGGATATAGACTTTCCCTCCACCTTGCTGGGAAGAGGAGAAGTAATAAATTAATGCAGTAGTAAAGCCATGGAGAGCTCTCAACCCAGTTGTAACTGTCTCATAACCCAGTTTCATACTCCATCTCAAGGGGAGTTAGTGCCTGATTCTTCTGAGAGAGCATGAGTGTTCTCTTATGCTATGTAACTCATTCCAGGGTGGCTTATTTTTCCTCTGTTATTGATCAAGCCCCAGTTAGCAAGGGGGAACCTCCTAAAGCAGGAGGGCTTTTAAATCAGTCATGTAGAGGCTTATGCTTGCAAATCCATCTGCCTCCTGCTGTGGAAGACCTACTTACATACATTCCTATTCTGCTTCACTGGCAATGTCTCTTACCCTGCAAATAGTGCAATGGCTAGCACTGCTGCTTAATATGCAGAAGGTCCTGGGTTCAATTCCTAGGGGCTTGGACTTGATGATCTCATGAGGTCCCTTCTAGCACTGATTCTATGCTATTCAGTGAGAACTTCCAGGAAGTAGGGAGACAGCAAAACAAAGCTTCTACTGAACTGGAAGTTTTCCATGGGAAAGCTTGATCTTCCAACAGGAAGAAGTTTTAGCAATTCAAACCAGCTCCCCATCTTTTACAAACCAAGTCTGGATGTTCCTTATTGGTTCAGTTAGGCCAGTGCTCTGTAACCTATGGCTCTGGGCCTCTGCCATAGGGGACCCTGTGAGAGCAGGCCACCCCTACCCCCTTTCCTGCCCCACCAGGAAACAATGCCACAGGTGCTCTGGCCCAGCGCTACCCCACCTGTGAGGAGGCTATGTGCATTGGGGCTCTCAGAACACTTGGTTAGTGAAGGAATTTTTTTTAAAATGGCTCTTTAGTTCAGGGGTTGGCAACCTGAAAGATAACAATCTAGGCCAGCCTTAGCTATTGGGTGCAAGAATGTTCAGATGCTTCATGCCCCTACAGCTCAGGTGCCCTGGCTGGACTTTGTGATAGACCATAATGCACTGTGGGTCTTCATTTTGCCTGCACTGCAACACTGATGTTGCATTACTGCAGTGCATCATGGGAAACTGCAGTCCATTATGGAAGCTTAGCCCATAAAAAGAGAACAGGGGCATAAGGCACTGAAACTACCATGTTATCCTGTTTAAAGAGACGACAAAAACTGAGGCAGACAGGTTTGTCAAACTCTCCTTGTCTGACTTGGTTCAAAACACACCCCAGTCTTATGTTTCAAATTAGAATGTCTCAGGTTGTTTTGACACATCACTCACAACAGTATTACTAAAACTTTCCAGACTTTTTGTCCCATAAAAAAAGGCAGCTTAATTTTAATTCAGATTGAAAACTGAGGTTTTCCATGGGACAAATGCTAATTTTTGACCAGCTCAAATAGTGCTTCTTTGCAGACCATACCACTGATCCAAGCCTTCCTGCATTCACTCAATCACAGAGCAGCACAGTGGGTGGTGAAAGAGGCTGACTTTTGTTTAAATCTGTCAGGAAACAGTCTGATATATCAAAATACAGTTTATTACTAAAATGACTAGTTGACATTGTACAGTGAGTTACAGCAGAAAGTTCAGAAGTAGTGGATTATTTTACCTTTTTACTGTAAAAATGCTTCAAACTCTGAATTTCAGTATCTGAGTGAGCAATGCAACTTGAATTTGTCAACATCAGCTCAGGCTACCAGAGAAGTGAACATGGTTGTGTGTACTGTAGATATTTAGAGTTGCTGCAACCCATACATTTAGTATCTCCTACTGCATTCTCCAAGGGGAAAACAAAAAAACAAAAACAGACTTTACACTTCAGTAACTCAGAAAGCTAAGCACAAAGTAAAAAAAATAATGCACTGGTTGGCTGAAATATATAAAAAACCTCAAACATTTTGACTTCAGAGAAAATGAGTGAGGTCTGAGGGGGGGGGGAAAAAAAAGAAAACTGCTCCTACTTGGCTAAGAAATGTATTCTTTCTAGAGAAAAAACTGTGGCAACCTGCTCTTTTAATGAGATTAGCTTTCAAAAAGTGCAGTTACCTTGTCACCTTCAATATGAAGGACTTCAGTTGCTTAAATTTACTTTTCTGCTTTGGAAAGCTATTTGAGGGGATGCCTTACTGGTGTTGCAATAGGAAGCAAGATGCGATAAGAGACAGATGCACGTTTGTCTTGACTCATCTGATCTCATCTTATGAAATACATTTAATTCCCCTATAAATTAGAGCATTTTTCTAAGTCACAGTCTTGTAAATACTTCTCTCCCCAGATGATTTGACATCCAGGGGGTTTTTTTTAGAAGGCACGTTGCATTTTAAGTAAACATAGGCCAAGTTCTGCCTATGAAGTCAGTGGGTTGCATGGGTATAAATGAAGGCAAAACTTTTAGCCTATGGTACAGTATACATAGATGTATTTACAGCATTTACCCCTCTCATCCATCACCACTGTCACTTATTTTCACACAAAGTAGTTAGATCAAGAAGACTGCAGTTAAGCTAATTGTACTTTATTGTTTAATTCATTTTTACTCCTTAAAAATTTCCCATAGAATTTTGGAAGACCAGCTTCCAAAAACCTTTGCACTTTCCTAAAATATATGGAACATCTAACCTTGTCCCCTTCTCTCACTTTTCCATTATCCACCCAAAGAGATACTTCTTATTCATACCACAGACTCATAACCTTGCATTTTGTTTCAATGAGGATGTAGAGGGTTAAGGTAAGCCTCACTCTCGGCCACAGTACCTCATCTCTACCACATACTCTACCATTCACAAAGCAAATTGTGGTTCTGTTCACATAACATCCCCCACACAATTATGACAGCTTCCCAACACTCCAACATGCATTGTACTTCCTCATGAGTCACTCCTACCCCATGATTAGGGCTAGTGAGTGAATACCAAAGAAAGTCACATTTGCTTAACACAGACATGCTAGTTCTATATAAGTGACTGAACAAGGAACTTGTTTTTCCATTTTGAAATGGACCCCTTTTTCTCCAGGGGTTAAGATGTAACTGAGAAATTTAGAAGTTCTCAGGCGGTCAGTTTCATAAAAACTCAGCAAGTCCCAAAATGCAAGTAAAGTTGGATTTGTAAGAAAAGTCAGCAAAACCTTCAGCAGATTTTGGTGTACTGTAAACAAAGCAGAGGCTGAAGACTAAACAGTTAAGTTGTTGAAAGTAGGAATGCTCAGGAGCCAGTAGTTCATTCACCAGTATGGGGCCGAGTTTTCAGTCCTACCCCAGCTTTGCCACTCAGGAAAGAAGCCATTTGACATCCTTGGACTGCCAAGCTGCTCAGACTCTGTTTCATGCATCTTCCTTGGAATCTTATGAAGTGTGCAGTCTCTCTTAGTAGATGCCGGTGCTTGGACACCATCAGGTTTCCATTCTGCATGGACAATCTTGTAGTTCTGACCCTCGTTATTGTCCCAGAAGATGTGCTCTCCACTTTGATAAGAAATGCAGAACTCAATCTTCTCCTGAGTGGGAATGGTTGGAGGCAGCTCTATGGCAAATGAGAAGGTATCACTGTCAGAATCACCATACACATTGTTCATGTAGACACAGTCAACATCAGTGTATGTCTTCCAAGTATCAAAGGTAATTCGAACTTGAACCTTCTTCTCAAAGCTCACGTTTTTCACTTTCACAGTTCCTGCCACAGCTCGTTCTTGAAGGGTGCAATTCTCAAGGCAGACAAAGTTCTTCTGCAGATGGTTCCGGAAATCCAAGTAGTCAGCCGAAGGCTGAGGGAAATCGAGAATCAAGTTTTTCTCTTCATGTAGTTTTAAACCAGCAGTTATGTCTTCAAGGTCTAACAAGTCAAACTGAAGATCCCACACCGGATGCTCCTGGATTTCAGAGAAAACATGGATTGCAGTCAGAGAGAGCCCCTTTGAGTCCGCAAACACAACTCGCTTCTTGGCTCGGCTTGGCGAGTGCTTCCAGTCATTGTTTCGATACTCAGATTCACGTTTCACATTGAGACATGGTCTGAGAGGCTTGAATCTGTTAAACTTTTTTTGATAGTCATCAAGAGGGCTGAGAATTCTCTTCAGAGGTGGTGAGTGGGCTAAACAAATTCTCATGGCCATATCAACAGGCATCATGGAGCTGGGTAAAGGTCTTGGATCCAAGATTTGTATCATTCTGAAAATGATTAAAAAAAAAGATGGTTAATTAGGTTGTTTGGGCCATCAAACACATGATGGAAGAGATACTCAAACTGCATGCTCGATTTCATTCACCATCTTAATTATTCATGGTTTGCTTTTTGCATAATCAAATAATGCAAGCTAAACAACAATTATGCCTTTCAGGTAAAAATAAAGCTAAGAAATAGCATGGAGTTATTCTATCATGTTTGTAAATGCTGAATGATTTTGATTCAGCCACATTCTTACCACCTATCTGCTTTTCCATTAAAATCTGTGCAAAGGGATTTTTAATCACAGAAATGTTAGGGAAATGGCTTGTTTTCTTGCCAGTCCTTATATGGGTGAAGATTCAGTGGCCAGCACAGGTATAAGCCAGCCATAGTGGAAGTGCTCATCTCATTTCAGGGACAAGGTGGGTGAGCTAATCTGTTTTATTGGACCAACTTCTGTTGGTGTAGGAGGCAAGCTTTTAAGCCACACCAGGCTCTTCCTCAGGTCCAGGTGAGGTACTCCCAGTGTCATAGCAAAATCAAGGTGGAACAGATTTCCCAGACCTGAAGAATAGCCCTGTGTGGCTTGAAAGCTTGTCTGTCTCACTAAAAAGAAGCTGGTCCAATAAAATGATCTCACCTCACCTTGTCTCTTGAACATCCTGGAACCAACATGGCTAAACTATGTCTGGAATGAGATAGATGCAGCATACAGGCTCCAGGCTAGCCATAGATTCCAGCAAGCTCCCACAATCAGGCAGGGAGCAGAGATAACATTGCATGACTCATTATCATGAAGTGCCAAATAGTTAAGAATGGGTATATTCACAATGTTTGTTGGACACCTACAAAACAAATAACTTTACAAGATAATATGTGGATAACACAGACAAAACCAGTCAGAAGGCTAGATAAATTCAAGAGTAATTCCAGCTCCTGGTGTTAGAGGCACACTAAAGTTTGAAAACCACTGCTATGTTTCAGGACCCAGTATTGGGGGTCACAGAACTTCAGGGACTGGGTCACGGCACCCCCTGCTGCCACTGCCAAAAAAGACTGGAATGCATTGCTAAAAGATGCAATTGGGTCACAGGCAGAAGTTTTTCTTCAACTGGATTCTGAGAAAAAAGTTTGAAGACCACTTCACTAAATTATTGTTTTGGCTGCTTAATTTATGCAACAAGAGAGTGTGCTTCATCCATCTCATTTCAGTGTAGTAATTTAGTATAATGTAATAAAAATATACCCCCTAAAAGCATCTCCAAATTCATGTGTAAATTTCACACATCTTTTTTTTATAGATCACCTCTCCACTTGTGAAAGTATCCATAATTACAGTATAAAGAGATATAGCTAAATCTATACAATTTACATGCTTGTTTGAATTGTGTGCAAGTGAGAGAGAGAGAAAGAATTAGTGTTTCAAGAGCAGTACACCTTTTAAAATAGTGGTATAATTTGAATTAAGATATGATCATGCTGAGGCATAGGAAACAAGTATTTGCTTAGTCATTTTAAGAAAGCTTCCTACTTTTAAATGCTCTTGCAGAACAGTGCTAAAATATACAGGAAAAAGACATTTTATACAGACCTTCAGTCTCTTAATTCTGCCTGTTATGGCAAATAAAAAAAGGACTATGAGCTGCATGTTTTGTTTTGGCTTTATGAACACAATCAGAAGGACCCACACCTTGATGTTTCTAGAGTAACTGTCACTTAGAGCTATCTGGAGAAACTTCTTGCACTAATTTTACTTTTAATTTTAGGGTACACTTACAGGGCACCAACAAACAAGCATGACAACTAGGAAACTGACAGCCAAGCAGTTGAAGTTAAGGCCACTTTGGAGACATCAGCATCAGAGTTACACATGCACACTGGAACTTTAAACCCTACAAAGCTCAGCGAGGGGAATGCCATAAAATCTTGATCGCTCCGAAAGCGGATACTACCTGTTTCGGAAACAGCTGGTTTGGCATCATTAAGAGATTCAGAAGCCCATTGCAATACCACGCTCGTTTGCGAAGACCAGCGCAGCATTGCGGGGCAGAGGAGAGCCCAGCGTGCTCCACAAAAACTCCTGCAACACTCGCCTTTTTAGCATGCGCAGGATTCCCCAGCAGCAATGTTAACCCTTCCGTGCTTACCTGCTGCAATTCATGAAAGAGAGCAAACTAAGCCAGAAGACAAGAGCATGAGCCAGGTGTTGCTAGCTAGCTTAAACCTACGCTTTACCTTTCCTTTGCACAACCTTCCCCGCACTTAACAACTCCCCTCTGCAGTGGCTCTGTGCAGAGCCGACGCCTCTTATCAAGCCCAGCGCGGCGCAGGGAGCGGCCAATCCCGCAGCGCCGAGCTCCGCTCAGCTGACGCCCTCTGCAAACTTGGCACAAGCCGAGCCGCAGCTTTCCTAGCGAGGGAGCCAAGGCAGGAAAGTATTCCCTCCCCGGCGGGAAACTGAATGGAGGGCAGCTGGTTTGAGTGAGAGAAAGGAATGTATTTTTAGGGTGGTGGAGAAGAAAGGGGCATCTCTGCTGCTCGGATCTGTTACCTTCCTCTCAGCGCCACCACTGGAAAGTGCAGAAAGAAGGGAGGTTTGCAGTCGCATGCCTTTGTTTTCTTTAAAGAGAAAAACACATTTAAAAGGGGATCTCTGTGGCAGGAGAAAACTGATCAAATGCAGCCCGTTGGGAACCAGATATTTTAATCCAGAGATGGCCAAATTTGTGGAACTCAAAAGCCGGCCACGTTGATTATTAAACCTTCAAGAGCGGCACTGAGGCATATAGGCATATGCTTTTAGCTACTAAATTGATTTGCTGATGTTCTTCCAGGAGCCACACTTTTATATTCAAGCACCACATAGACTCAGACTCTAAGGTCAGAGGGGACCAATATGATCATCTAGTCTGACCTCCTGCACAGTGCAGGCCACAAAACCTCACCAACGCACTCCTACAGTGAACCTCAAATGCCGTTCCCAAGCTGCAGTTTGGCCTCCCCTGTTATAGACTAACAGATTTCTTCGAGCATAAGCTTTCATGGCCTACAACCCACTTCTTGCATCTGACGAAGTGGGTTGTAGCCCACAAAAGCTTATGCTCGAAGAAATCTGTTAGTCCATAACAGGGGTGGCGAAACTTATGGAACTCAAGCGCCACAAAAGTTGATTATTAAACCTTCAAGAGCCATGCTGAGGCATATAGCTACATACTTTTACATACTAAATTGAGTTGCTGATGTTCTTCCAAGAGCCACACTTTTATATTCAAGAGCCGCATGCGGCTCCCAAGCCACAGTTTGGCCATGCCTGTTTTGATCAGTCCTATAGAGCAGAATAGTTGATATTACTGACTTTACAAGAATTCAGCATGTATTCTCATTTTGCCCAGCAGGGAGAAAGGGGGAGCTGTGGATTATTGAAAGCAGCTAAGCAAAAGGCCCCCGTGCTGCAATGGCACCTGAATAGACAGACCTGCACAGAAGCCCATTGAAATCAGTGGCAGTTCTGCCCATGTGAGTGCAGATGCAGGACAGGCCCCAAATAACTATGCATATGAGCAGTTTCATTTAACTCAATCATGCATTTGCAGGAGTAGGACCTTAATCCTTGTGTGGCTGGAGGGTAAAGGCGTGTCAGAAAAACTAGGGCAATGAATTTATTTTTTCCTCCCAGCCACTAAGAACATATGAAAACCAGCATCTCAATTAGGTTCAGTCTTCTTTGGTTTCCAAAATATATTTAACCTAGAGAGAGCAGAAAACAGCTGCTCTCCAAGCAAGAAACCAGGCAAATATCTATCAAGTCCACTAATTCATTCCACGCTAAAAGAAAATGCAAACTATGAGGCATCTGCCATTTATGCATGTATATAGGTGTCTATCCATATCTATATTTAATTTTGGCGTTTGAAAATACTGTCTACCGTAGGACTGGATGGGAGAGCTTAATTATAAAACAGTGAAACAAATTTTGCACTTAAGAAGCTCTTAATGATATTTTTGGTTACAGCTAGCCCTTATCTCTTGGTTTGGCAGAGTTTTGAGAGATTCCTATTTTGATGTTTGTTCACTGAGGAGCCATGGGAGCGAATCATTAATGAAGGGGTCACATAATTATAGGTCTAAAAAGTACCTTTTTCTTTCTTCCTTCCTTTCCTCTGCTGAGTGCAGAATTTCTTCAACTCTGTTTCCTGAACTGTTATAGCTGACATAACTTAGTAAGTTATTAGTCAAGTTCTTTGCCCCTTTTCATACTCCAGCCGCTCCATTCTGTTCACCCTTAAATCTTCGTATTTAGTTTTGAGAAGATGGTTTTAATTGACTACTTCAGTGCAGAAACTGCAGAGCACTCCCTGATCAGTGACAGGACACCTGCAATTGCTCTGCTCAAGGGGAGAGACTTGGTGAATAACTGGGGGCTAACAAACTTGGAGAAGTCTATTTGCCAATATTCTGAACTGTGGTTTAGCATCTCATTGTAATTCGGGGAGCAAATGAAGGAGACAACAGCAGGGTTTGCAGGCTCAATGGAATAGATTTTCAAACTGAAAGGCTCTCAAGTTAAGGGGGGTTGAAATAGATTTGCAAATAGCATGTGGTTCCAAGCAGCAGGGAAGCACACTGTCTTTGCGGTGTGGGATTTCAAAATGAAATAGACATTGTTTAACCACGGCTATTTTGTTGCTCAGTATTGGAATGCTCTTATATACTTAGAACAATAATAACAACAAAAAATATCTAGCCTAAACTGTAAAAAGTAAACTTTTGCACTAGCTCTTGCCAATGATTTGTTGCAGGGAGACAAACACATATGTATGTAGCTGAACATATGTAAACCCATGCACAATGCAGAACTCTTTATTTCTCATTGCCTGTTAGAAAAAATACTTCTGCATATTTATTTAGATTTAATTAATTAGTTTTTATTTTCACACATACAGTAGTTCTGTGTGCTATAGGACCAGTGAAGGTGCTTGAGTTACATTTGTTCCAGAGGATTCTGAAGTTTGCTTTCTTTATGCTGGGAAAAGGGGCAAAACATGACCCAACAATTCCTATTATGTACACAATGGCGGTGTGATGGTCCCCCCCTGCAATCTGAACTAGGGTGTCTCCCCAGCTGCTTGTTTTCAGGCGCAACTTACTCTCCTGTGTTGTGTAAACCACCCACGCCTGGGTTGGCCTAGGGCCAACCTCCTGCATGTAATCAGTCTCTGGCCGCGTGAAGGAGTGCATCTGGTCACATGCTTATAGGACTGACCCCCCCCAGTCCCAGATACAATGGCAGGAATTTCTGTCTTACAGAGTTCAGTGCTGTCCACTGGACCCTGCAAGCTCACTACACTTTTACATCAGTTTATCAAAGACATTGATATGCACCTGCTCTCTCATTCTGAGTAACTTCTCTACACACAGTCCACATGCACTGCTTTAGATAAAACAACCAGGTTTATTAATTACAGCAAGATGTTAAGTGATTATAAATCAGATTAATACAAATCAAGGACTGATCACAATTCAAGAATAAATCGCATCCTAAGCTAAATTCAATACTTCAGTAGCCTTTCAGTCTGTGATAGCAGGCTGACTGAGATGGCTCCTGCAGGCAGCCCTCCCTACCCCGCTGGTCAGTCTGTCAATGTCCTTGATGTTGCTTGATAGGTACGTTCCTGGAGAGAGTTCCCAAGAGAAAGATGCCTCTACCTTTAGCAAGTTTCCTGGTAACCCCCTGCAGTCAGGTGATTGGCCATGTCCAGAAGTGGCCATCATTTCCTCTGTGTGAGTTAAATGTCACCTTATCAGGTGCACAGGCCAGTCCATTACTCCTGCAGGGCATGAATCGTCAACTTTGTTTGTCTGGAGCTATTGTAGCCATTTGAGACACACATTTGGGAATATCGCATAGCAGAGTTTCATATCTACACATATTACATTCCAGGAAACCTACAACCATAACAATAGTCTTCAGTGTCTCATGAGCATGCCAGAAACAACGTGACACACTTTGCATTAGACCATATACAGTGACAATGGAAGATACACAAATCACACCATCAGGGTGTACATGAGGTACAGTGTGTCATGGAAGGAAGGGTGTCACTTCATTAAGACATATTCTTCTTGCCTTTAGATTTTGCTGAAGGCCCAAGGTCATTAGGATTGAAATGCTACAGTCTTCAGCTAGGGTGAAATAGCCAGGCAGCCGTAAGTGGCTGCAGAATGCTCATCTGCAGAGTTCAGATTTCTCAAAGGCAATTCATATGGGAGATCCAGCAGATCTAGTGGTTGCACTAGCCATGATCCTTTGTTTTTCATGCTGGCTAAGTCTTGCTCTCGCCACAAGATGATGACTCTAACCATGCCAGAAGATGTGACAAGTCTGTGTTCTGTAAATGGTGGTAGGGGTACCAGTTTTGTTTGGTCATGTTCCTGGAGGTTTCATTACATGACATAATGTTTAATTAAAGATTAATCTTTAATTCCTGGAGGCTGCAGGATAATTTTGGAGGTTTTACAACCTTAGGGTTTGTTGTGGGGTATGTTTTACCTTTGTATGGATTTATCCAGAGACAGATAGCATGTGACCCAACTACTTACATTGTAAAACCATATAGGCCTAGGATCATGAATCATTAGACTTCACAAGCATTTTGGTCCAATTACACTAGCTGATTGTTCTTTGTGATCCAGCAGAACAAAAGGCATTAATGGAGATTGCATACAAGAGCTTGTTGAACAATAATGCATGATAATGTGAGAGTATGTGGAGGGGAGAAAGAATTGATGCTCTGTTTTGAACTCAAGTCATCTAAAAGTAGAGAGGAGTTAAACTAATGAGAGGGAGAGGAGCCCTGCAGTTTTTGAAATTATCCTGGTCTATTTGATCTTTCGCATGTTGCACACAGTGCTGAGTGCTGTTTCTGTACATGAGAGTATTCATGTAGCCATAAAATTTGGATTTCTGAGCGAAGGTCCTCAGTGACTGCCATGCTGTTGTTTATGACAGTACTTGAAGGTACCCTGTCATACAAGCAAGGATATTCTGGAGCACTGATCTATGATACCAATGAGGCTTTTCAAACTGGTGTCTGTTTTTCACTAGGGACATAGGTATTCAATTAGACCTTCTCCTAAGTCTATTAATTCCTAGTCTCCTGCCCATTTTTGCCTTTTAATTCTTTATGACTGAGACAGGTGTCTAGCTCTTTCTCAGACATAGATGGTGCTTCTCCCTGAATTGCCACTGAAATTATTAGAGAACAATGCAGAATTCTTATGAAGTTGGGAACTTCGAGTGCAAAATATCTCCCAGTCTTTTGAGTAAGAGCCTTAAGTTCCATCAACCTGAAATTCTTAACAATAGCATTAACTAACCTACAAGATTCTGATCTCAATGGGTTAAATAGGATCAGGAGGAGTTATGCTGGCATTTAGCAGTCACGCATGTACATGTGAAATAAGATCATATCTCAGATCCAGGCCTCGTGGACAAATGTCTGTTGCTGCCCATTGGCAGTCTCAATAAAGAGAATCTCTTTGGAATGTGAGTTATTCTTTCACCACTAGCAGAAGGCCCTGCAGATTGCATTAAGGCAAACTAATAGAGTGATGTAATGTAGCAGGGCAGATTACACTGCCAGTGTTCATGTTCTGATTTATAAATAGACAACTCTAGTTTCCAGTGGTTTCCATTTGGCATTATTTGCTTTAAAGAAACATCATCAACTTAAACATTCTGTTTGAACTCTCTTTTCTCAAGACTGCTGTAAGTGAAAGACTAGTGAGAAAATATATTTTTAAAAAACTTTTGTATGTGTACTTTGTATCTAGTCGGTTAGGTGTTTGTGAGTCTTTCGCACAGGAAAATGGGAGAGAAAAACCACTCAATAAAAATAGATGATAGTGCTTGTAAGCCCCCCCCCCCCATTGTTAGGTTTTGTATCTGAAACTAATTATCGCCCTTTTCTTAAAAAAAAAGGGGGGGGGTAACGAGATTTCATTTTTACTCTGCCCCTTAAAAATGCACACGCACATGCACCCTCCAAATACGTATTATGCAGATGCTGCAATTCTAGATACAGTCGACCTACAGCACATAGATTGTTAGAGGTTTGTCAGGATTTCTCCATAAGCATTCAGTGCATCTGCTACCTTTTCAGTGAGTTTACAAAGCATGTTCTGTCACAAGCAGCCAAATTAACTTTGGACTGATCTGGATAAAATTATATAGTTCTAACTCCACAAAGAATCCTTTTATAGGCAGGTAACACCACAGCTCTTGTGGTCGTCAGACTGACCAACTCCTTTTTTAAACTGGCATTTAAAGCAGGTTATAAATGTTTATACTTTTCCCATCATCCAACAGACACCTAATGGCTTGCTTGTTTGTTTGTTTGTTTGTTTCTAAAGTAATTTTACTGCAGGGGGAGAATGAAAGAGCTGTTTTCTATAACCTGCACTCCTAGACTAGGTAGTTCTACAAGCTTTTAGGGTTCTTCATTTGGCTTTATTGCTTTTAGATTGTTGCTGCGGGGCATGCTTCTCTGACTGCATAGCTCTAGTCGAAGAGTAGGGAAGGGAGATGTGTTGCAACTGAAGATGCTAAAGAAACTGATCCAAAGGGGTGGCCGTGTTAGTCTAGTTCAGTAAAACAAACAAGGAGTCCTGAGACACGTAAAAGACTAACAAATTTACTTATTGCATGAGCTTTCATAGGAGAAAATCCCACTTCTTCAGATGCTTGAAGATGGGGAATTTAGAAACTTTAGTCCAGGGGTCTCAAACACGTGGCCCGTGAGCCGCATGCAGCCCCTAAAGCGATTTCCAGTGGCCCACAATGACACTAGCATTACCGATATTTACAATATCACTGTATGAAAAGGTTTCAGTGGTGTAGCCCTCGGGCTAATGCACTAGTCCTCATTTATGGCTAAACCTGTACATTCAGTTACAGTCTTTAGTCCTAGCTGAAAGTGCACTCTCCTCACAGTCCTCGGTGCATGCAGGTGAACATAAAAGCTCTCTGATGATTATGCATGGGTAACAGGGGAATTTTCATTCAGATTAGAACTATGGGTTCTTAACCTGTTTCCCTTTGAAGCTCACTGTGTCTTAGGTAGGCCACACCCACACAATATATATACACCACCCTGCCTGCTGTGGCTGTCTGGCCAGGCACCTGTTCCCTGACTCCTGCTCCCAGACAGTCAGGACAGGGGTGATTCCACCCTTTGAGTCAAGGGAAACACTAGCTAGGAAGCTACCCCTGGGACTTACGGTATTTCCACTCTGCACAAGCTCTTCCACCAGCATCAGGGCTTACAAGGCAGCCCACTGCTCTGGCTGTGAGCTCCAGGTCAAGACATGGCCAGCACGGGATGGGCAGAAGCAGGCACTGTAGGGCATGCTGCAGCCTGGAGTATGCTCATCCCCATCCAGATGTGATACCCAGCTGTGGTTAGCAGGGCTGTATGTCCCTCCCAGCCCCTCATTTCTTTGGACAAGTCTGGCATAGGCACCCAGAAACAAGAAGGAGTGCTTCCCCAGGTGGCAGCACTCTCAGTTATCCCCTCCTCTTCCCCTGGCCCATTCCCTCCCATCTCCTTTCCTCTCCCCACTATCCCCTGCCCAGTCACACTCTCCTTTGCCCCATTCCCCAATCCCCTTCTTTGCCTTTTCCCCGCTATCCTGTCCTGTCCCTCTTCCTTCCCCATCCAATCCCCTTACCATGTCCTCCTGTGAACGTTCACCATTGTCCAGGAACAGGACACAGCCTTTGTAGATGAGAATGACAGTGGAGACGAGGGCCCAGGAAGCAGCATTCTGGATCTGCCAGCCTCCACTGGAGAGAGGGGCTGAGAGAACTGGTGCAGAGAAGGAGAACAGAGCCCCTCTTCCCTCCAGGCTTGGTGCTTGCAGAAACTGGGGGCAAGAAGGCAATGTCCCCCAAACTACACCCATGGCTAGTGTGAGTTGATGACCTGGTGCCTCCCCCTGCCAGTGGTAACTGGACTTAGTTCTAGTGTCCAGTCAGGGACACTGCCAGGTTCCCTTTATGACCACAATTTCTGGTGGAAAACTGGAGATCTGTAGTTTCTGCAGCACACAGATGGAGGAAGCAATGGGCTGCTAGCTGAACTCCTCCCCTGCCACAGGGGTTTGCTTTGCCTTCTCTGCTGGAAAGGAGTGCTGCAGCAGGGCTTCCTCATGTGGGTACTGTCTCCTTTTCGGCTGCCCCCTGCTGCAGGGACTCCAGGAGTAGCCAACCTTGAAATTTTTTTATCACACAATTGACCCAATATTCTAGAACAGTGATCCCACCCCAAAACTTTCTGTCTCATGAATCCAAAAGTATTTTTGTTTGAACTGGTCAGGAGTTTTCTGCTAAAATGTTTTCACACTAAAATGCTCATTTGTCTAAATGATTTAAGGGAAAAGATAGGTTTAATAAGTCTCCTGATTTGGAATCTTTTTAAAGAAAAAGGTTTTAAAATTGTCAAAATATCCCATTTTGGTTTTTTTTAAACAAATGGTTCTGGGGGCTTTATTATTTTTTTCTTAATTTTTTGTTTTAAATTTTTTATTTAATTTGTACTTGAGATTAAAAGAATTAGATCAAATTCAAAATGAAATATTTAAAAATCACTGACCGAATCTGAAATTTTTTTCAGGTTATTGGTTTGCAGAAGTCTTTGCAATCTTATCATTTGACTCTCTTGAGGATGGGGAAAACTGCAGCAACCGAATAGTCTCCTTCCTTACGAGAACGTGGAAATGCCACACCAAGCATGCAGTTGTGTGAGAACAGTAAATCTGAACCACCTGAGATGTAGAATGCTGAACTCTAAGGGTATGGCTACACTAAAGAGGTAAGTCATCCTATATTAGGTCTTTACTGGATTTACAGCCAGCACAGTACCACGGTGGTGCACATCCACACTGTGTTCCTTGGGTTAGTGGTGCATGTCCTCACCAGGCATGCTTCCACCAACCTAAGAGGGGTAGTGTGGGTAGCTGAAAACCTGTTCTCTCAGCTCTGCTGGTGGAAGAATATGGTTACAAAAATAAACCATTAGTGTGTAACTTATAAATAGTTGATTCAGAGGTGATGGAGGGGAAAGGAAAATAGTGCAAGAGTGAAAAAGAACAAGAACGTATGTATTCAGTCTTATATTAGCCTGGGCTATGAAGGGACAATTCACAAGAGCACAGAAGAAAAGACATGCATGGGCTTATGTATATGCCGGCAGGTCAGTTTGCTGAGAAACACATGTGCCCCTCAGAGGCACTGGAATGATTGTAGTGTTTGTTTCTTTGAAACTGGAGGTGTTTTGGGGTTTACTTTGTTTTCTGGGAGAGGTTGACTTTCCCCTCCCCAAATGTTCATAGAAGTTGAACGGAGAGGCTGTGCAGCCTGCTTTGTTGTCCCTTTAGTTCATCTGATATTTGCATTGCTCTATTTATACAATCCATTTCTGTAACCTAGCCTCTTACCCTGGGCCTACACCAGTAATGAAAGGGAGGGAAAAAACTAAAGATAACTGACCCTGTGGTTACCCTAAGAGAAGCAGTCATCACTGTGTAGTTTTGGTAAGACTAAATATGTATAAAAGGGATTATTTGCCAGCGAGGAAATGCTGGCTGCCTTGCAGGAATGTTAGTTTTCTTAAAACAATGTGGCTTTCACACAAGACTCCTGCCTGAGTACTACTAAGAGTTACATTTACTGAGCGCTTGGGTGAATATTTCTGTGTCTGATCACAGCCCAGGTTACCCAGGTCTGTCCTGATCTCTGTATTCCATGCAATGTGACTGCTCACTCATGCAGTGTTTTAAGAGGCCTTCCTAGTGCTTGAATAATGTTCCTTTTCTTATTCCATCACCAAACACATACAATCCATTTCTATATTTTAGGTGCTCTTACAAGGTTCTTTTTGTTTTCAGTAGCGTAGGGAAGGGGTCTCATTTCGGAAGTTGGTATAGTGGAATTCTCTGTCCAAGTTTTTCTTGGACTTGCTGTACTGAGGAAAAAAACCTCCCTATGGGGTAAGTCTAAGATGAATGAATCCCTTCTCCTCCAGATTTAGTCTAGTTTCTAATAGCTTGAACCTTAACATAGGGGTTTACTAGACCTTGATATGTTTACTTTCATTTCCTTCATATGCATTTTTTTTCTCCCCAGTTTCTGAAGCATCATGCTTAGTATGGAACATAATTTAGATTTCAGATTTGCTGGTAAGAAGGAAGCTCCTTTTAAGTCCTAGTCTTGTAACAGCAGCATTCTTGTTTTACAGGGTGGCAGAGAGGAAGGTGGGGAGGGCCTCTGAGCATAGAAAAGTTCTGGCTCCTAGGGCTGGTGCCTGAATTACACATTTGTAATGGTAGGATTTCTCAGTTATCCTTGGGTGTCACTTCCCAAAAAGTAGAGAAATCATTGCCAGAAAGAATTTACACTTCAGATTTAATAAAAACAACACTATCGTACTGACTGACACAAACCGCCTCTGCCTGGCCTTCTGCATTTTTTCCTTAATACCTGCCCCCCATTGTTGCCTTCCCTCCCACAACACTCCCTTTCAATCCTCCAAAAATACTGCTGCAAAAATAATATAGTTTACCTGCTGCTCTGATATGTGGCCTCTCTTTGCCTTTCAGACTACACTTTTAAGATCCCTGTTTTTTTCAGGAAAGCTTTGTGTCTTCACCGTATCCTAGTTTCTGCCTACTCCACCGGGGGAAACCCTTGTCCATCCCCCGCGCTGTCAGTGCCGGGCTGGGGAAATTCCACCGGCCCATGCTGACAGCGCAGCGGGGATGGGGGAGAAGGGATCCCCCCGTGCGGCTGGAGCCCTGCTAGCTGGCATGGGGTAGGGACCCACAAGACAAGGCAAGTGGGGCTCCAGCCACAGGCAGGGGTCCCTTCCTGCATGCAGACAGCGGGGGCTGGAACTGCGCTGCGGTCTGGGGTCCCCACAATGCCACCCCCCAGCCAGGGGACCTGGCCCCATTGGCCCACTACAATTTTGGTTGAATCAGCAAAACAGTGTCTAGATGTGTGTTTTTTTAATTCAACCTAATGTTTATTAGGTTGAATCAAACTCTGTGTGTAGACATACGCCAGGTCTTTTGTAACCATTGCCCCAATAAGGCCTGATAGAAAAAGCTGATGCTAAGCGGGTAGGGACTGTGGATATTGTTCTACTCTCTGCTATCAGTCACCCTTTCATTCCCTCTACCTACTTCAGGAATAGGGAAAAAGGGATCATGGTTTAGATCTTATCTTAAAAATATCACCAGTAATATAAAAACCATGTTTGAGTGTTGAGTGACGGACTGCCTCTTGAAGGAGTGATCTTATTTCTGGAAAATTTTGGCTCTGAGGATGCCAACGTCCAGTTGCGATAATACCACAGATAAGAGGTCCTAAACATGAGCAGGGAGAGACATGATGATTTACTGTTTGTTGAGCTAAAAAAAAAGATTGCTGATTTGGAAGTTTTCTTGAACCTTCATGGGACTACCCTTCCTTGACTGGAAACTAAATCTCCTATTATGGAATAGCTTTTCCCCAGGGCTATGCTTATGCCTTCCATGGTTGATGTTTTAAATTGAAAGACCTTGTGTGGTCTTACTAGAATCATTGTTATATAAAATGTAGCGTCTAGTCTGGCCTACCTAGACAGTTTATTGTAGAGATTGCCTTTGTTGTCAAACAAACTAGGTAATATAATAGTTCTGTTTTCTACTGTTGTAAAACTCATTGAAGGACTTGTAAAGTTAACTGGGTGTTAAAATGAGTAATGGATCCTGTTAGAGAGTTTTAAAATCACATTACAGAACTGCGTTTGAGCCCTGGTATTTATTTATTTATTTTATGATTATAGTCACTTTAAACACTCAAGGTAAAGCGATCTCTGCTTTGTTTAATGGTCATGTAATAGCGCAGAGTGCAAGTATGCATCCATGAATCAATCATAAATGGCTTGTTTCAGCCCATTGCTACATTGTGATGGAGATTCTGCAAATTTCTGCATTGTTCATGACAGAGGTTGTTCTCCTCCAATATAAGGGTGTGTCTAAACCAGTGGTTCCCAACCAGTGTGCCGGGGCACACTGGTGTGCCACGGCAACACCCAAAGTGTGCTGCAAGCATCCCTGAGAGCTGGAGTTAAAGTTCCCTCCCTGCTCAGCCCAGCCACCTGGGCTGTGCAGGACTGGGAAAAGGCAGGGGTTAAAGTAAGAGGGAAGGCACCGGAACACAGTTTTGGGGTCCCCTATTTTTAGGCAGGCAGCCTTCTGGCCCCCCTAAAAATAGAGGAAGGCACTGGATCATGGAGTTCCAAGGGTCCCCCTAAAAATAGAAGGAGCAGCCTGAACGCAGTGTTCTGGTGGCTCCACCTTAGGCCCAGCCAGCAGACAGGGGCAGGAGGGGTGTGAATCTCCCCCTGCAGGTTGGAGCAGCTCCCAGTGGTTCAGCCAGCCTGCAAACAGCAGAAGCAAGGGCTTTGTGGGGGAGGGCTGCTGGGGATTGTGTGGAGCAGCGGTGTGTGCGAAGCAGAGGTGGGTAGGAGCGACTGTGTAGCAGAGGGTGTGTAGCTGGGGTTGTGGGGTGGCTCTTTAGTTGGGGGTGTGTGTAGCTGGGGGCTGGAGGCCTAATTCTGGCCCTGCAGTGATGGGAGCGTCCCTCCACAGGCAGCAGGGGGCTGGAGGAGGGGAGGCTGGGGCCCACTGGGGTGGGAGGGAGCAGCAGGGGGGTGAGGATTTGCCCTGGGTGGCAGGGAGCCACTAGGGAGAAGGGGGAGTTGGGTGCTGTGCCATGCTCCCCTGCCTGACCTTCCCACTCTGCCCCCCCCCACAAAGCCACTCTTGTTCTCCCTTCCTCTCTCTTCTCTTGCCACCCTTGTGCTGTTCCCCACATGGCTGCCCGTGTCCTCTTTTGCCACCCCTGCCCTGCTCTGCTCCCCACACTCACTCCTGCCACCACACACGACTCCTGACCTCCTGTGTTTTGCCACCCCTGCTCTGCTATCCCTGCCACCCCATATAGCAGCATTTCCAAAACACTGGGCCATGGTTCACGAATATTCATAAGTAATTAAGTTAATTTGAATATTCATGAGCTTTTAAATGGTGGTGTGCCTCAAAAAATTTGAAGGTATCGAGGTGTGCCATGGCAGAGAAGAGGCTGGGAAACACTGGTCTAAACTAAGACTTTTTATACCAGTTTGTTGACATTTGTTTAGCACAAGTGCAACTCTGCAACAGTGGAATTGCTGCTAGTGCAGAAGAGGTGAAGTAATGTTACCACTGTATTGTCTAATCATGCTGTAAAGCAGGGGTTGGCATCCCCGGGACCCATGCCAAAAATGGCATGGGGGCTGAGCCTGAGTGGCACACGGCACCTCTCAGCCACCCCACTCCCCCAGGTCCCCGCTGGCCACGTTTCCCCACTCAGGAGTGTGGCCAGCAAGAACTAGGAAGCTGCGGCGCGCAGCTCCTGGCCCTGGCTGACCCAGCCACCTGCTGGGCAGTGCTGGAGGGGAGCAGGGCGTTTCGGCCAGCCAGAAGCTGCTGCTGCCGGGGGCGTGTGCCCAACCCTGACCCCTGAAGGCTGCCCACTGCTGCTGGGGAGGGGCACAGCCATCCCTAGGGGGTGTGCAGGGCCCTCCTTTAGCTCCCTCTGGCAGTGGGGGGGTGGGGCCAGCAGGCCCCTTTGCCCCTGCAGCAGCCGTCCCATGGGAGGAGGAGGGAGACAGCGCAGCCAGGGCAGGGGGTAGCCATATGGACTCTGCACTGCCTCCCTCCCCTTCTCCACTGCTACAGCACAGCCAGAAGCAGCGCAGGTGGTGGGGGGAGTGGAGACTGGGAGAGCTGAGCCAGGCACCGCTTTTGGCCAGCTCTCCTGGTCCCTGGCATGGTGGGTGGCAGTGGTGTGGATGTCGCGCTGCTCTACTTGGCAGGACAGCGCAGGGCAATCACCCCTCTCGCCCCCCAGGGACAGCCCTCGGGGGGTGCTGGGCACTTCGGCGCTGACCCCCAGAGACCACCTGCTGCTGTGGGGGCAGGTGCTGGCCCCAGCTGCAAACTGGTGGCCTGGCCCTGCCCCTGGCACCCACTGAGGGTGAAGTGGGCAGGGCTGGCATGGGGGTCGGCAAAGGTTGCTGACCCCTGCTGTAAAGGTTAGATAACGTGGTGAAAACAGTCCAAGTGATTCTAGTAATGCCGGCTCCTATTGACCAGCTGAAAAAGAGAAATTAATGTCCTAGTATAGATACAACCAAATTGTGATTTGTGTAAGATTCAGATTGTGTTTATCATGTAAATGTTGAAGTTCTCTATAATGGGAGATTGTCCTTAAAGAACATCACCCAGAGTACTATCAAGTTCAACGGAAAGACTTGCCTTTGACTTCAGTTCCCCATAGGAACTATATTGGGTCTTTAAGAACCTCTTCTAAATAAATAATGCCCTTCCCTCTTCTCCCAATACTTTAAAGAATATAAGAAGGACTGTATTTTGAGTTTCATGTGGTTTTTCTCCAAATGATCAAATATGGAAGATGCAGCCACCTCAGGGGATGAAGCTTACACTTCACACCTCTTCTTCCAGTTTCTTCTAACCTAATTTTTTGATAGTGGTTTATGCAGAATAGCGAGGATATGCAAATCTATACACTGGAACATACATGGAGTTCTTGGAACAATTCTCTTTTCATTTATGCTTGCGTAATGCCAATGGCCACAATGAGGTTGCACAAGTTTAAGTGACAGCAGGATTTGGTCTGTTGTTTTTAATACTGCACTATGCCAATTGTATTATTACTTCAGCAGTGGCAACAACATAAAATGGATGCAGTGCGAGGAGAACAGGCTCTTAGCTTTTTGCACTTCAATGGAAACAAGTAAGCTTGTGTTAAAACAATAAAAGTAGTACTTCCTGTACTTTATGTCAATTTAGTGTCTATTTTGTAGAGGATTTAGTCTTACTAGTAACATTAATATCTTGCGTTAAACTGTTTGCAATTGCATAGCCATACGGTGTGGTTAGCCACTAAAGTGACCTCTTATATGCCTCACCGGGGCTGGCCCAAGGCCGGATCCCTGCCCACAGCTGGATGAGGGCGATGGCACCGCTTCCTTGCTGGGGCCAGACCCTTGCTCACGGCTGAATCATGGCGCTGCTCCCCCAGCCAGGGCTGGATCCCTGCTTGCGGCCAGATCCCAGTGGCGGCAGCTGGGGGCCTTTAACCTTGAAAAGGTTGGGAACCGCTGGCTGGCTTAGACCAGGCCCCCCCCCCCCTCCACTCATACTTACTTGGAGCAGAGCCAGCCAGCCAGAACACAGCTTCTTGCCTTGCTCCGCCCTAGGCTATGTGCTTGAGCAGAGCAGGGTGGGATGGGCTTGCCGGCTCCAGCCCAGCCCTTGGCGCCTCCTAATTGTTGGCACTCTAGGCAACCGCCTAGGTCAGCTCTGTGGACGGACCAGCCCTGTGCCTTACTGACAAATTACAGTAGCTAAAGTTCTAGGTCTCAGAGCTATAGCAGTAAGGGCACATTTGATTTTTGCACAATAAGAAAATGTGGCCAGAGAAGAAGGGGTAAGGAGGAAAAAGGTTGTACTCTGTAGTAAGTCTTCAAAATACACATAAGACCAGGACTGTACCCCTAGTTTACCTCTAGTTAGTAAGCACAATGTATTACCATTTTGATTGAATGAAAAACTCACATTGACAGTCCTTCATGGTGGAATTTTGAGATCGTATCTCATACCCTCTTTGATGTAATGAAACTACTTTCCTTCTAGATAAGAATTTGCCATCACAGAACCACTAGCCTTACAAGACTAGCCTTGAAATAACTTCCTGTTACTTCAGCAAGAGGGGCCCTTCAAAAAAGTCAAAAGGTGTAGACCTTACAGGCATGGCCAAACTGTGGTTTGGGAGCTGCATGTGGCTCTTGAATGAAAAAGTGTGGCTCGCGGAAGAGCTTCAGCAAATCCATTTAGTAAGTAAAAGTATATGGCTATATGCTCAGTGTGGCTCTTGAAGGTTTAATAATCAACTTGTGTGGCTTTTGAGTTTTATAAGTTTGGCCACCCCTGGTGTAGAGTCTCAGGATTTGAAACTTTAGTGCTGTTTTCCCAAAAATCATAATAATCCTTGTAAAATGCAGAAGAGAATAGAACATTTAATTAGTTAAGCAGAATATAGAAACTGAAATGAGTGTGGCATTGATATCAGATTTGTGAATAGCCAGGGCGCTGTGATTTTATATCTGATAATGAAGTCAGTAGGTTCAACACAAACATCTTATCAGAAGGTTCTCTTAGCTTTGCCTTTGAAGTATCTTGTCTTTTAAGAAGGTAGAACGTAGGGCGTTTTTCATAATGAAAATAAAAGAATTTTTCCAGAAACTACAGATTCTTCCTGTGAAATCCAAATCACAATCTTGACCACTTGAAGTGTGTGGTACATTACAGCTACTATGTAGTTGAGCAGCAAAGAATATATTCTACTGTAAACCATCAGCCACACCCTCATAAGCAATTATAGGCCTTAGAATCCTGCACATTACTCTGGGCCATAAAACCAATAGAAAATGACAGTGGTTACCAATCACAAAACATTTACCTGAAATAGAATAAATTCTATAAATGAGAAGAAATTATTTTACATTTTTCTACAGGTGCCAGTCATACCAGTGGAATTTATGCTATTGTATTATAGTCTACATTAGGTGAAAGCTGGTATTGAAATAGCATGATAGCTGATACAACGATAAAGTGCTTGTTGTCAGCATTTTCTGAATACAGCTATGGAAGAATTCTTGTGGCATTTAAAAACCAACAAATTTATTTATCGCGTGAGCTCATGTGATAAATAAATCTGTTAGTCTTTAAGTGCCACAAGACTCCTTGCTTTTTTGCTTTACTAGAGTAATACGGCTACCCCTTTGAAACTTGGAAAAATTCTTGAAACCTTTAGTGCTTTCCATTTTCAGTGGTCTAAATTAAAAGTGATGGTAATCAATTGTGTATATAGAATGTGTATGTGTTTTTAGGTGAGTGTTACAGATAGCCCCCAATGAGTGCCAGTAAAACCTCCATCATGCATTCTATATATTCACCTATTTATAGTTAACCAGATCTAGAAATGTTTTAGATGTCTTTTTGGAAAAATTACTGAGACTTTTAAAATATTTCTTCCAGTGCCACATACCATGCTTACCATAAAATGACCCATGAAAACCTATAACAATCACCTAACATAGCTTTTATGTATGTAAACTCTCACTTTCTGTTCAGCAAGGCATTTGTCAATCCAGAGTGTCTGACCATATGATCATTCATATTATTGCATAACAGACAATCTCTAGTAAAGTATTTAAAACATATAGTACTCATTATGACTGTGTCTGTTAGGCAGAGTTTCAGACCCAGAAACAATTTCCTGCCTTGAAAAGACTTACCACAGGTAAGCTCAATCAACTATTGAGTCTTCATTCTTGCAGATCATTTAGGCATCTACCTCTAAATTTGTCCTTTATAGCCTCTCTCTAACTGTAGGTGGAAGCAATTCTCATGCTGAAAGTATGTGCACAGATTGAGAGATATTCATTGCAATTAGTCACTCAGCTGTCTTTAAAAACAAAACTGCAAAGTATGAGACTGATCTCTTGTAAGGCATACTATTAAACTGAAATATACTAAACTATACATTAAACCAGCTCTCTCTTAAGCATAATGATTATGGGCAAACAGGTCAGGGGAGAGGGGGATAAAAAGATGGACTCCAAGTAAGTAAATGAGACAAAATGGTGGACCCATGTCACAGATGCCACTTTGTGCCACTGAGGAGTCTGTTGACGTGAATATTGTAACAACTTATTTTGTCATCATCTAGTGTTTGATGAGTGAAATTGGTGTTCATTAACTACTGTTTTTCATAGTCTGATTATTTCAAGGCAGATCAAAATTAGGCTATTGATTCACTTTATCTCCCTGTTAACTAAATATAGCATATCACAAGAACAGAGTGAAACAAAAGGTGAGTTTGTTTATGTACTGTCAAAGTTCACCAGCAATAAGGCTAGTTTTATAACAGTTAATTTAAACTCAGTCTCAAATGACAATTTTTACTTTTAAATTCCATAACAAAATTAACAGTTGGTCACATAGTATAGGGTGACCAGATGTCCTGATTTGATAGAGACGGTCCCACTATTTGGGGTTTTTTCTATATAGGTGCCTGTTCTTCCCTACTCCCCTCTCCTGATTTTTCACACTTACTATCTGGTGACCCTAAATTCCACTGATTTAAAAGGAGCCAATTTCCACCACCTTAGGATATGGCTCACTGAGGTTTTTTTCCCACTAGGAAAAGTGTTGTATTGTTAACATGTTAGCTAATGTGAGAACAACACACCTTTTTGCTAATGTAGACAGGATTTGCATCAAATTCAGAAGCAATGTATAAACAGCAAGAGTGCAAATTACATACTGGCAAGATATATGAGTCTAGAAGGTATCTAAACTGCTATAATGGGTATGGAAAATGGTTTAAGTTATACTAAATTTTACTATCTCTATATTACCCTAGGGTTACTTATAATTATCTCTGAGTTCACCCCTAGAACTTCATCACTCTTTCCAAAGCTCAGTTTGAGTTGAGGCCCTTTAGATACAATCCATCCCTGTCCCATTCTAGTCTGTACGGACCACTTCCCACAGCTGTGTCTTATAGCCAGTTGATTTCTCCTTGTTAATCTAAAATAGAACAAAAGATGCTACAACTTCCTTAGCAAACTCCATTATATCCCTTGTTAAAATGTGTGAGGATTGCTAGTTAACTTTACCATAGTTTGAGAGAACAGAAATCTAGTCACACAAGCATCACTAAATTTGTCACCTGAAAACCATCAACATTTATTTTTTTCTTGACCTGAAAAGATTCAGCTTTAATAAAACTACCTCCCAGCTTTTCCTACATCAGGAAATTATAGTTGTATATGGTGGATACTAAGGGAGTATCAGCATAGCAAGAAATTGATTGGGCACACAGACATGCAAGCATATATCTGTTTTCCTGGCAGTAGGTAGGTTTCTTGAACTAAATCCCACAGATATAGCTGAATGAAAGTGAGGATGGCTCACTTGATTAATACATTTATAACAGTAGGGCAAGTAGCAAAATGTACAAATTACCTCATTCAAATATATTTCCATATACAGCCAGCATTAGCCAACTGTAGAGGTGTAGTTCCAGAGGCCAGCAATTTTCAGGGACCCCTCAAAAAAAGCAAGATTTAAATCAAATATAATTCAAGATGCTGTAGAAGTGATGAGACCCTTTATGACCTTGATGCAACCTAGTCATTCACACCATTACCCACATTTTCTAGGTTATCTTTCATTCTGCATTTTTAAAAGCATGTTCTTTCCCAGAAGCATAGCAATGTGGTTCTCTATAAGAAGTAAGCACAAAGCATGGCTAGCACCAGGGGTTAAAGTATAATTTGGCAGGCCCTGGAACCCACCTAAATTTCTGGACCCCCTTCATGCATGTCCAGGCCCCCTTCAGGCACCCCAACTACTGCTCTGCAAATGCCTGCTCCACCACCCCCATTACTGCCTCCCGAACTCCTACCCCCATCAGACCACTCTTTCCCCATGTCTTCCTCAGCCCCAGTCCCTGTTCCCTAAGCTCCCTGACCCCATGTCCCCACTCTAGCCCTCCTAACCCACCCCCCCCATCTCCTCCATCTTCACTTCACCACCTTCAGCCCCACATCCCCCTCCATCTCTCTCCAGCCCACCATCCTGACCCCTTCTGCCCACATCACCCCCCCACGCTGAGCTGTCAGCTGCCCAAATGTCCCAAATCACTCCCCCAAGACCCTCTTATCTGTGCCACCGAGGAGCTGGGTGAGGCTGCAGTGCTGATCAGTCGACAGGCCAGTGAGAGAGGACATGGGCCCAAGACTAGGTCCAGGCTGTGCGCACCACCTGGCCCACAGTCCCTTGAGCCAGTCCTGGAAGAATGCACTGGAACGCTATTCTTCTATTTGTAGGGGTCCCAAAACGCAGTATTCAGTGCATTTCTCTATTTTTAGGGGGCCCCAGAATGCTGCCCCCTAAAAATAGGGGGTGTTCTGGGACATTCCAGCTTACTTTAACCACTGGTAGCACCTGTACATCCAAGGAAATATTCCCTTTGTTATTGCAAAGCTGTTAGACCCAGCTTTTTTATTTAGAGTAGTTAACACTTAGAACTAAGTCTTTTAAGCATTAATTCTGTTTGTTCCAGTCTCTTGAATAAAATCATGGCACAAAATTGAATCTGCATGTAGTAATGTGGGTTAGTTTCTTGGCCATACTTCTAATGTCAGCTCTTATCAAAATTTAGACATGGTGTTCTCTGAGAATCAAAGTCTCTTGCTGTTTTAAACTGTTGGAATTATTATCCCATGTTGACACAATGTACTTGTATGACCTTCTTTTTAAAACATCAGTTTTTCTTTCATGGACTTGTGGGTAGAAGGCTGGGTTTCCAACTGGCATGGATTGTATTTTAAGATATAAACAGATTTCTTGGCACCGGGGGGGTGGGGAACGCAGTTTGCCAGTAATCACAGTAACCATGTTCCTGGATTCTTTACATAAATTCCCTTCTATTTAGCTGTGTACAAGTTACTATCAGGCTGCTACAGAATAGAAACATGGCCATTCTGCTTGCGAAATATGAAGTCACCTAAGCCTTTATGCTAGTCCTGGGGTCAGGTAGTACCAGAAGCAGGGTTTTAAATGAGGACAGAATTTGAACCACTGTGGCACCTTTCCTAAGAAAAAAATAATCTGTAATGAAACTGTGTCTTTGAAGCAATTGTGAAAGTATCCAAACAGCATGTCTGCAAGCTAACTAAAAGGCATTAGACAATTTCAAATAATAAACACATGCATTTGGATTCATTACTGGTTCCTCTAAAAGCTATTTCTACACTAAATGAAACTTTCTTCTTCAGGAAGTAAAATATCCATGTGGGTCTTAGGGTTTGTCTTCACTGCTGTGTATAACTCAAGTGATGCCCTTTATCTACCATAGCTCTTGTTCACACACAAAAATCTCTAGTTTGAGTGTGGTGGCCTGTCAGACTAGCTGGTCTGCTCAGGGAGTACGGGTTGAAGCTCAAGGGCTTCTGAAGCTCAAGTTAGTAGGTACGGATAGAGGTCAAGCTTTACTTAGTGTGGCTGTTTTCTCTCAATCAAGGCTAACTCAAGAGAAGATAATTCAAGTTAACTCTGCAGTGTGAAGATATAGCCTTAATGTGATTCTATGATTCTATTTCCTATTGCTGTTGTCAGCTCTATTAACAGAATGTCATTATTTTGAATGAGCTGGGGGGGTTCACTTTTATGATTTTTTGCTGTTTTGAAGTGTAACAGCTCCTTTACTTACAGAAATAAGCAATTCCTATATATAGAAGCTTAAATATTCCTTTGACATTGTCTGAGTTCAGCATCCAAGTACATTTTAGTCTGATATATAAATACATAAAATAGTAATTATTTATTAATTGAGTAATTATTAGTTAAAGGGGATCTATTTGACTTTTTCCAAAGGAGTATCTGGGTTAGTCTAGTTCAGCAAAACAAACAAGGAGTCCTGTGGCACTTTTAATGACTAACAAATTTATTTATTGCATGAGCTTTTGTGGGAGAAAATCCCACTTCACCAGACGTTTTAAAGATGGAAAACTTACAGAATGGGAGGAAATTATATGCAGGGAAGTGTAAGTCATAGTTGTTAAATCTTTAAAAGTGCCACAAGACTCCTTGTTTGTTAAACTACATAACTTTTGTTTTTTCACTCCTCCATAATTTCTGCCAAGGTACAACCATGGACCTCTAACAGCACTGTAGTATTTTCAGTATTATTTTTGAATTTAGCCTATTTGAACAACCTAAATAATTTTGAGTCATCTGCACATTGAACACCTGCTCACCCCATTTTCCAAGTGATTCATAAATACATTATGCAATACAAGAACTAAACAACACTGGTAACTTTTTTCCTTCTTTAAAATTGATCATTGATTCTGATTCTTTGTTTTCTATCTTAAGGTATATCTGTTGTCTTCATGGAAGCTTAACTTGTTCTGAAGGATATCTGTTTGATTTCAGTAACTTCTTGAACCTTGCTTCTTCGTTTATTTTTGTCTTGTGAGATGCATACTTTCTGTCACTCACTTATGGTTAGAGCTTGAAGTAAAATTTTTGAACTAAAGCTTATTTTCTCAGAAGAATGAGATTCAGTTAGACTGAAACATTTTATGAATTCATGTTCATTTCAGTGGAAACCAACCAACCAACCAACCAACCAACCAACCAACCAACCAACCCTTTGGAACTCTCTGATGCATTCATTTTCTCTTGAATAGTCTTTGGGCTAGAAAGAGATGAAAAGTAGTATATAGCTCAGGGTTTAGTGCACTCATCTGGAAGACAGACAACCAGGTTCCAGTCCTTGCTCCAGTGAATATTTAATTATTTATACAAAGTGAAAAAGTTTCAACAGCAGAGATCAAATGTATGTCTACATTATAGCTGGGAGTGTTTCCTAGCCTGAGCAGAGATGCAATATCTCTATTCAAACTATTGTCCTTGGCCTCCTGAGTATATACTTGGTGGTCAAATGGATTTGTACCCAGGCAGCTAACCTGAGCCACCACGGCCACAGTGCTGTTTTCAGCATGTAAGCATGTGTCTGCCTATCTGTACTAGGAAGCACACTCCCAATTTCAGTGTAGGCATATACTGAGAAAGACATGCCCTAGAATAGCCTAGTGCTTAGGACTCTCACTTGGGAGTGGGATTCAAATACTGTATCTGCTCGTCCACATCCCAAGTAAGAATCCTGACCACTGGGCTACTGGTTATAAGGGGACACATCCTCCTTCATGTTGTGAATTAACCCTTCATTTTCTTTGATTTTGTTACTAAAGGTTAAAAATGCCCCAAATGAAAACATTCAGGTCAAACAAAACATTTTATTGAACCCAAATCAATTTATTTTTTATACTTCAGAACAGCCAGCCCACCTGTACTTACATGTGCTTAAATATAGCCTTCAACGTGCTGAGTTCAAGGATTTTAGCATGTTCTTACTTTTGATTTAGGACTTTTTTTGGCTAGCATCCATCCTTTCTTCTTTTTTTCCCTTTCCATCAAGATCCCCTTTTCTGCAGTTTAGTGTCCAGTGCTAATTTTGGGTCTGGTCCCTTTTCTGGGAAATTGTATTTTGTCACTATGGCTGTGTTCACACACACAGGGTTATTTCGAAACAAGTTGTGTCGAAACAACTTGTTTCGAAACAATACCTTATTTCGAAATATCTTATTTCGAATTAACA
>ML681981.1:13439047-13520770 GCA_007922195.1 Podocnemis expansa | reverse complement strand
GGGGGGGGGTAGCATTATGGGCCCTGCACTCCCTCCTGACCCCCTCCCACTGCTCCAGCCAGAGCCGAAAACAGTGCACATGGCCATGGGAGGGGGGCATGCCACTGTTCCTCTCCCCTCCCCAGCTGCAGCATGGGCCCAATCCTGCGGGCACTACAGCCTGCATGGCGCTGGGCCCGATCCTGCCTTCAGCCAGCCCCATGGGGCCCTCCCCTAAGGACAGCCCTGCTAGAGTCTGTGAGAGAGAGAAAGAGAGTTCTGCAAGAGGGGAGTTAGTTACCAGCCTCTGCATTGCTCAAGTCAAACCACTGGCCAGGTGGATGAGCTTGAAGGGGTGGAGTGGGGTTCATTCGGTCATGACAAGATGCTCCTTAGAATTGCAGAATGAACCCAAAGTCTCTCATTTTCTTCACCCTTTTTATAGGGCCCAGACTACATGCAAGTCCATGAAAATGGCTGTCATGTTGTTCCCATGTTTGATGTGATGATCTATTACTCACAGATATAACAAACATGATGTTTTTACTGTTCTGTTCCTGTTGCAAACTTTATCACCTTGCATCCTTATGGGTCTTATCTTCTTTTTTCTTTCTACCCATTTCAGCCATCTGGATCCTTGTTGTCTGAGGACTGGTACTTCTCCCCTCCCAGCTTCCTCTTATTACTTTTAACTTTTACACACATGTACTTCTTATTCACATAAATTAACACATTAATTTTAATTTCTTTGCTAACTAATTAACTTATAAATTTTGACAAGGACAGAGGAGATTCTTTCCCCAGAATTTACAATCTTAAACTGCAGAAGATGGTACAGTGTTATTCTTTTGGTTCTTAATGTGTTACAATTTTAATAAACAATTTTAATCAATTGCTCTCAGTGTTCCTTTAGCTTTTAAAAACAAAAATTTAGCAAGACAGTTTGTTACTGACCAGTATTTACAACCATGAGACTTTGCAGCTTAAAATCACAGGATATTCAATTGCAATGATAGTTAGCTTAGCTGATTTTTTTTTTTTTTTTTTTTTGGTAACCCTTTCTTTACTACACAAAATCTGAGATTTTACATTTACAACATTATTGCTTTTAAACAAGCCTATATTATTCTCACATAAGCACATTTCATGATGATTAGACCTTGGGTACCAACTAATGGAGTTGTTCTTCTGAGTCTGAGGCTATGTCTACACTGACGGCAGCAAAATTGCCACCGTCCTCCCGCTGTTCTGGGAGCACTTAGCAGCAAATCTGAACTTGCTGCTGCACTCCCAGAAGTTGGTGTCATAAGTCCTGGGGGCCAGGAGGCATAGGGGAAAGCCAACTGCAAGGGATTTGCAGTCAGCTTTCCCCAGTGTGTCCCAGCAGCTTAGGAAGTCACCAGCATTTACGCAGGGCATTTTACATGCCTTAAGTAAATGCCAGCCAACTGCCACCAGAAAAAGCCCTAAGTGTAGGCTGGGGCTTACAAGCCTAAAGCAAGTGTATTTCAGTAGTCTTTCTTTTGAAATACTGGTTGACATGGTGAAACTTTTAATAGCAAAATTACAGCTGTTACTGATTCTACCAGCAGTTCAAGTCATTGTGGGGACCAACTGGAAACGTTCAGGAAATTTCTTGGGGAAAACCCTAAAACTAATGGACTGGAATTAAAGATGTCCCTGCACATGAATTTTCCCATGCACTCCCTTTATTTTCACAAGAAAAAATGGAAAATCTATGGTTTTTCAGTTTATAAATCAGGCTTGCGTGTATGGTTTTCATCTTGTATTCTTCTGCCCTCTAGTGACAAATCAAGAATAGTTTTAGAAAAAAATCTATAGACACCTTAAGTCAAGTTCCAAAGGGGCAGCCGTGTTAGTCTAGTAAAGCAAAAAAAGCAAGGAGTCTTGTGGTACTTAAAGACTAACAGATTTATTTATCGCATGAGCTTTCGTGGGAGAATATCCCACTTTGTCAGATGCTTTGAAGAGGGAGAATTTACAGAATTGAATGATCCCATGTCTTCCACTGCCCTGCATTTATTTTCATCCAGTTCTGTAAGTTCTCCCTCTTCAAAGTGTCTGACAAAGTGGGATATTCTCCCACGAAAGCTCATGCAATAAATAAATCTGTTAAATTGCCACAAGACTTCTTAATAAGTCACTGCATTTTCTGAGGCCGTCTCAAGCCACTAACTTACTAACATGCTACAGTCCGTATTAGTTGCTATTTTATCATTTGTGATGTAACTAGTAAGTGGTGGCCAGAAATGTGGCTCCATTTTTTTCTGAATTTAAGCTTAAGTACAATATACTGGGGAGAATTCTGAACTTGAGTTCCAAAGGGGTAACCGGGTTAGTCTATTTCAGTAAAACATGCAAGGAGTCATGAGGCATTTTTAGAAGACTAACTCATTTATTTATCACAGGAGCTTTCTCCCTTTCATGAGAGAAAGCTCATGTGATGATCTGTTAGGTTTTAAAAGTGCCACAGGACTTCTTGCTTGTTTTGATCCAAAGGGGTAGCCATGTTAGTCTAGTTCAGTAAAATAAACAAACAAGGAGTCCTGTGGCGCTTAAAGACTAACTAATCTATTTATTTATTTTTGTTAGTCTTTAAGTGCCACAGGATTCCTTGTTTGTTTGTCTTGCTTGTTTTGCTGAACTTCAAAGGTAATCATCACATAAAATAAATGAAACAGACAATAAGTAAATAAACTGCAAGTATTTTTATGTGGTGCAATGTCCCCAAGAGCAGGACAGAAGGAAATATCAAGTGTCTGAAGTGGGATTTTCTCCCGTGAAAGCTTGTGTGATAAATTAATTTGTTAGTATTTAAAAGCACCACTAAACTCCTTGTTTAATAAAGTACTGATCTATCCTCAACTCATTGACCTTAGTTGAAGCTGAGGATGTTTAGCACCTTGCAGCAACACTTAGCACTTTGGGATAAGCTCTTACCACAAAAGAATTTCAATTTCCAAAGGGATAGCCATGTTAGTCTAGTCCAGCAAAAAAAAAACAAGGAGTTGTGTGGCACTTTAAGACTAACAGATTTATTTTTCGCATGAGCTTTCGTGGGAGAAAATCCCACTTCATCAGATGCTTCGAAGATGGGTGAACTTACAGAATGGAATGAAAATAAATGCAAGGGGATGTAAAACATAGGATCAGGTCATACGGTAACAGCAAATCAGAGCAGTTGTTAGGTTATAACTATGGGGAGCCTGAAGTCTAATTACCTTTTGTAATGGGAAAAGAACCCATAGTCTCGATTAAGTCCTGCTTTCACAGAATTTAGCTTCCCCTTTCCAGTTCACAGAGCACTGTGAGCCTTAGGTCAATTCCATATGCTAGCTGACACAGTCTTGCCAGCACATGGTGCCAGGCTAAGTGATTTTTGCTTAGTATAATGATGTAGGCTTGTTGTTGAAATGGTTTTTGCTTTAGCTCCCCAAAAGCATAATGTATTTTAAAGCCATGACAGTTTTTTAATTTATTCTATTTTTTTCATTGTTTCAGAATCCCTTCCATAAAGAAGAGAAATACAATGCAGTATAAACTGTATCCTTCTGAGAATTATCTCTGGTTTAAGTCATCTTATGGGTCTGTGCAGGAGAGATATATTCCCCTGAGGTCTCTCTTTCTAGACTATGGTGGGAGTTGGTAAGTGCTTAGCACTTCTATATCAGGCCACTTAACTGCCTAAATTATAAGGGTCTCTTAGTGGCCCCAGTTAAGACTGCAGCAGATGTTGTATCTAGCAAATACCTTTATAAAATGCTGTAAAATCCACATGCCTATGAATATTGTCATGGAAACTGGTAGGTCACTTCAAGAATAGGATAAAATATCTTCATAAAATTAGAATAATTGGACAGAAGTGTCCCCAAGAAATATATCTTCCAGAAACAAACACGCTTTTTACTCTTCAGCTGCTTTTTTGTCTACAAATTCCAAGCAAATGGGGGACTGCAGAGCAGACACATGAAAAACCTGTCTTACAGAATCATAGGGTTGGAAGGGACCTCACAGGTCATCTAGTCCAACCCCCTGCCAGAGGCAGGACCACTCCCACTAAACCATCCCAGTCATGGTTTTGTCCAGCCAGGCCTTAAATACCTCCAAAGATGGAGACTCCACCACCTCCCTCAGCAGCTCATTCCAATGCTTCACCACTCACCTAGTAAAAAAGTTTTTTCTAATATCCAGCCTCGACCTCCCTAACCGCAACTTGAGACCATTGCTCCTCCTTTTGTCCTCTGTTACTACTGAGAACAGTAGAGCTCCATCTTCCTTGGAGCATCCCTTCAAGTGGTTGAAGGTTGCTATCAAATCCCCCCTCACTCTTCTCTTCTGCAGACCAAATAAGCCTAATGCTTTCAGTCTTTCTTCATAGGGCTTGTGCTCCAGCCCTTTAATCATTTTGGTTGGCCTCCGCTGGACTCTCTCTAGCATGTCCCTGTCCTTTTTGTAGTGGGGAGCCCAAGACTGAACACAGTATTCTAGATGTGGCCTCACCAGTGCAGAATAGAGGGGAATGATCACATACCTTGATCTGCTGGTAATACTTAAGCCCCTCTTTAAATTTCAACAAAGATCAGACCTTAATTTTATAGTTTATTCTTCAAGAAAGCAAAGCTTCATTCTTGAAAGTGCGAATGTCAGCAGCTCATCGTTGCCTAGGAGGTGAGTGACAGGCTAATTGTGTCCTCCTCACAGAGTGCTTGTCAGTAATGCACTTGGGATACCCCCCAAAATTGGCCTTATAAGGCTGACTCTAAGACTTCTTGAAGACAAGTCTGGGAGTGAGAGATGGTAGCATACAAACCTCAGCACAAGGAATTTGAAACTTCACACATCCAGCTCTCAGATTAAAAGACCATTCTGCCAAGTAATTTACAGTCACTTTGCATTACAAAGTATTTTATGCATATAGACTCTTTGGACCTCCCAGAAAACTATGGCCAGTATCCACATCAAAATTATATACCTTCCTGGGCTGTCCCTAACCTCATCTAGTGTATACCTGGGGACACTTGAGTATAGAGGTATTTGAGGTCCTGTGAGATTTAAGAGGAAAGATGATGTACTGAATTAGGCAGTATAATATAATTAGAATCCTGATTCCCAGTTTACTCATCTCAGGGCTTGTATGTCAGTTGGACCTTCACCCTTATGTAGATCATGTCTTCCATCTGACTGTCATCCTGGCTTTCTTTCTCCATGTGTGGTTGTGCCTTTTTCATGAAAGTCTTCCTAGCTCTTTGGCGTTTGGCCAAGTAGTCATTTCAGTTCCCATGGGAACCACTCTGGTGACTGCTGCAATTCATCAAGTGTTGGGGAGCCTAGTTGTATACCTAGCTCATTCAATTTTACTGTGCCTGCTTTCAACACCTTGTACTCACTCTGCAGTCTGATCACTTCACTTGGGAATCAGTCATGGATTGAAATCCCCAGAATTATGCTCTCTGTCACCTTCTCCATGCTGGACAGTTGTTTCTCCTCTATCTTGCCAGCACCTATGATTTACTGCTATACGTTAACAGGTCCCAACCTGGGGTATGGGACCCCCTTGTGAGCACACTAAAGATTACAGGGAGTCCATGAAGCTTCATTAAGGTCATTTAGCCCCCGAGCTCCATGCCTGCTGGGCACAGCAGCCTCAAGCCCCATGTTGTCTGGGGTGTAGGAGCAGCCCCGCTGAGGGAGCAACAGCCCCAAGCTTCATACTGGCTAGAAGATCAGCCCTCCCCCAGCCAGGCTGGCCAAGTGCCTGGCCAGAGCTGAGCAGCCCTGCACCAGTGGATGTCTGGAGCAACCCTGGCCAGCTTAGCAGCGCCCACCACCTCCATTTCCCTCACCACTGCACACATTGTGTGCAGTGGTGGCTGTGCTTGGGATGACTTCCTTTTTCACATGTGTAAGAGTAAGTTATTATTTAGTCATATTATTATGTGTGTTCATAGGGGTTGTATGTGCTTATGGCTGATCAGGAGATGGCATAGTGATGGATGTGCATTTTAATTAATGTTAACTAGTGGTGCTTTGACTCAAAAAGGTTGGGAATCATAGGCATAGAACTGTGGTTCCCAACCTCAGGTCTGTGGACCCCTGGTGGGCCACAGAGTTACTCCAGGGGGGGCCGTGGACAGGCTAGGAGTTGGGGCCCATGGCCCACTGCCACTGCCGTGGTCTCTGGTTGCCACGGAGATACAGGCTTCCCGCTGGCAGACAGCTTCCCCCCAGGCAAGGAGTTTTTAAAACCCCCACCCTGAATATGCTCAGGGAGAGTAGACTGGAGGGGTGGCCAGGTGCCAGCGCTCAGGTGGCCAGGTAAAAGGGGGGGAAAGGGGCCCTGAATTGGGGTTGGGGAATGGGGGGAGGGGACAGAGAATGGGCCAGTGGGCTGGGAACACTTGGGGGAGGCAACGGCAAGAGGCCATGGCCACAGCAGTCCCTGCTCCCTGGTAGGAGGGTGGCATGGGCCAGATTCTGCCTGTGGTGGCGGGGCGGCTGCAAAGGTTTTTTTTGTTTTTGGGGGGGTTTTTTGCTTTGATAGGGGTCCCCAGCCTTAAAAAGGTTGGGAACCCCTGGCATAGAACATTTTTACCAGATGTGCTACAACGACTCACCTGCATTGCTGCAGATGCATGACTGTAGACTAGTCCTCAGCTTGTCTGCTTACACTTCAGGAGCACAAAGGGGTGGGTCTCAGACTGTGCACCCTAGCAAGGGCATAGGGGGATTCTGGCTTATCACTCTCAGTTTGGGGCCAGGGGGATGGTTGGGCACACAAGTGCTGCAGTCGTGCAGAGAACGATGCCATTCACTGCACGTCACAGGCACCCAACCCTGGTGGCAGGGTAGCTGAGGGGATGCTCATGCACCATCCCAGTTGTGCATTCTTCACAATGTGGAGGCCCTTCCCTGTACACAGAGCACAGGCTGCTCTGTGCCTACGCAGCCAGCTTCATAGTCATAGAGGCTCTTTCTGCTGCAGCCGCTTCCCAGAGATTTCTTCCTGCATAGGGTTACCAGCTGTCAAGCAAAAGAAGCAAAAAAAAAAAAAATGTTAGTCTTAAAATGCCACCCAACTCCCTGTTGTTTTTTAAGCAAAAGAAGGACATGTCTTCCTTTTTACCTTCACATCCTCCGTCCGGTAGGCATTGTAAAAATACATGATTTTGTCTGACTTTTTACTTATAGGGGTTAAACTATGCTGGAATGGCCTGGCACACCCTATTTTTAAGGGAAAGTGTTCCAGGACCCCCTGAAACCACAAGACTATTGCATTAATAGTACATTTGCTCCACGTGGCCTCCAATGTCCTCCTTTCCATGCTTCGGTATCTGGTATCCCTCCTCCTGCGGGCAGGTGGAGAAATCTGCCGTTTCTTTAAGAAAACAACAAGCAGTTGTGTGGCACTTTAAGACTAAACAGATTTATTTTTTGCATGAGCTTTCATGGGAGAAGATCCCACTTCCTCAGATGCTTCGAAGATGGGTGAACTTACAGAAAGGAATGAAACTAAATGCAAGGGGATGTAAAACATAGGATCAGGTCATACGGTAAAAGCAAATCAGAGCAGTTGTTAGGTTATAACTATGGGGAGCCTGAAGTCAAATTACCCTTTGTAATGGGAAAAGAACCCATAATCTCGTTTCTTTAAGCCCAGCCTCGGGAGAGCAGCACTTCTCCCTGCAGGCAGCCGGGGACCACGTGGAGCCGCGCGCTCAGCAGAGGGGCGCCGCAGCGCCGCCCTGGACCGCCTGGCTCCCGGCCGAGCACCCGCGCTCTGACGCTCTGCGCCTGCGCGGCCCCGCGGTGACGTAAACTGTGCGCAGGCGCACGTCAAGGGGTTGGCGCCGCCCCCGCGGCCCTGGGCGGCGCGCGGTGCCTGGGCCTGCGGAGCTGTGGGGACGGGCCCGGCGGCGGCGGCCCGTTGCTGGGGCGAGTCCCGGGAGCGGCCATGGCGCGGGGCGGCCTGTGACGGAGCCTGCGGCGCCATGAGCGGGCGGCGGGGCGCCGGCGGGGCGGCGGAGGCGGCGGGCTGCGGGCCTCTGGCGGAGCCGGCCCGGGAGCTCTTCGAGGCCTGCAGGAACGGGGACGTGGAGCGGGTCAAGCGGCTGGTGCGGGCCGAGAACGTCAACAGCCGGGACACGGCGGGCAGGAAGTCCAGTCCCCTGCACTTCGCCGCAGGTACCGGCGCCGGCCGCACGGGGGGCCCGGCCCGAGCTGCCCCCTGCCGGCCGCGGGGCTCTGCGCCTCCGTCTCTGCCCGCTCCCTTCACTGGGCCCGGCCGGCTGCAGGTCTGGGGCAGGGATTTCCCTGCCCCCCCCATGACAGCTAGTAACAGTGTTACACCACATTAATGAGCACCTACTACACCCCACCCCCCATTTCGAGTGCCGGGGAGAGTACTGGTCTGGGGTCAGGGCCTGGTTGTGTTTCCCAGGCTTCCTGTGTGACCCTTTGGGTCTTAGGAGCTGCCCTGCTTCCCCGCAAGTGTAAAATGAGCCATGAAACTCTTCCAGCAGCTTTACGTGCTGCAGTAAGTAGAGCGTGTCATTTTCCAGAGGGGTAGCCGTGATAGTCTTTGTATAGCAAAAGCAGTAAGCATCCTGTGGCGCTTTAGAGCAGGCGTGGCCAAACTGCGGCTCGGGAGCCGCATGCGGCTCTTGAATGAAAAAGTGTGGCTCATGGAAGAACGTCGGCAAATCAGTTTAGTAGGTAAAAGTATGCGGCTATATGCCTCAGTGCAGCTCTTGAGGGTTTAATAATCAGTTTGCTTGGCTCTTGAGTTCCATAAGTTTGGCAACCCCTGTTATAGACTAACAGATTTCTTGAAGCATAAGTTTTTGTGGGCTACAGCCCACGCATCAGATGCAACAAGTGGGTTGTAGCCCATGAAAGCTTATGCTCAAAAAAGTCTGTTAGTCTGTAAGAGGCAAGGCCAGACTGCAGCTCGGGAGGCTCATGTGGCTCTTGAATGAAAAACTGTGGCTCATGGAAGAGCTTTGGCAAATCCATTTAGTAGGTAAAAGTATATGGCTGTATGCCTCAGTGTGGCTCTTGAAGGTTTAATAATCAACTTGTTTGGCTTTTAAGTTCCATGAGTTTGGCCACCCCAGTCTATAAGCTGCCAGAGGACTCTCACTGCTTAAGGCATACGGGTATCTGGACCAGTACTGCAGGTTTTTATTTTCAGTTGCAGCCTGTGTTGTGGGGTACCTGCAGCCCAGTCAGCCAGCTGCTGTGGCTTGTGACAGCTTCCGGTCCACTCTGGCAGGGTTGGATGTGGCCAGCTTAACACTTTGTGGGCTGCATGTGGTGCCCACAGTAGTAAACAGGTTGACAGCCACTGACCTAGGCTGATAGGAGAGGAATGAGGCAGCTTATTTCTAAGAAACGCTGTCAAACAACATATGAACAGCTTTCATCCTTGAAGAGTTAGTAACTCTTGCGATTGTATTGTAAATGTAAAAGAATAATATGATTAATAGCAAACTGTTGTTTTGGCAGTGTTTCTTTGGTTGTTTGGTTTCCATTCAGGGTGTAAATAATAAATGCTCTCTTGTCTCTGGAGGAGGATTACTTGATTATTGACAATAGAGATAACCTACCAGGAAGTTGCAGCGAAGGCACTGCTGTTGTTTTGCATAGCAGAACTCCTGTTACAGAGGCCAGGACAGTCACATTTTTGTATTAATGCATGTGCCTGGGAAACTTTTTTTTGTTTGGTTTAGCTCAGTTGTTCCTAACTTGTGGTCTGCAGACTCCTGGGGGGCCACCGAGATATTGCAGTGGGTCTGCAGACACACACTCCAGCCAGGGCAGGAACCGAGTGGGAGCACACTGCTTTGCGGTGGCCAGCAAGGGTCAGATCCTGGTGGCACTGCTGCTCTGCAGCGGGGACTGCATCCCAGTGGTGGTGCCACTCTGCCCTGCCGGTTTGGGTCTCAGCAGTGGTGCTGGAACCTGGCAGGGGTGCCGCCACTCCACGGTGGCTGGCAGGGACTGGATCGTGGTGCCACCGTTGCTCTGCAGTGGGGACTGGATCCCAGCGGTGGCACCACTGCTTCCTAGCTGGAGCTGGAACCTGGTAGGGGCACTGCCGCTCTGCAGTGGGGGCCAGGTTCCAGCTCTGCGGCCACTCCGCGTTGGGTGCCTGATCCTGGTGGCAGGGGCACCTCTCCCCACCTCGGAGGGGTGGGGTATAATTTTTTTATTTTGAAAAGGGGTCTGTCCACTTGAAAAGGCTGGGAACCCCTTGTTTAGCTATTTTCTTGAGAAATATACTTATTCCTGTAGTGCAGGGGTTCCCAACCTTTTCAAGGTTGCAGATCTCTTTTTAGCTTAAAAAATGTGTGGACCCTCACGGGCGGGAAGAGGCACCCCCAGGATCTGGCCGCAGGCAGGGAGCAGCCCTCTGTCCCTGCTGTTGGCACTCCCGAACCCTCCCTATGGGTCCTGGGGACTTCCTCCACTGGAGTACCCACCAGCCCCACAACCCCAGTCCCCTTTACTCTCCACCCCGAACCCTTTTCACCACCCCCCCCACACTTACCTTTAGGGCAGGCTTCAGTTTTCCTACCTAACACAGCCCACATGCTCCCAGCTGTGTCCACGGACTCCTTGCAATAACTCTGTGGCCCCCCCCAGGGGGTCACAGACCACAGGTTGGGAGTCACTGCTGTAGGGTTTTGCTTAGCAGGAAAGGTGATAGCATGATATTAAGGGATTTATGTTTTGTTTTTTTTCCTTGCAGAGTTGCTGTGGCTTAGGCTGCATTTCTAAAAACCTTTCCTTTAGTTACATACTATTCAGTGCCCTCTTCCACCCCTTAAGTCAAAAGAATTTCAATTCTTTCTTGTTGTCTGAGAGAGAGAGTGAGGTTAAATCTAGGTCACTTAAAAGGGTTGAGGCAACTGGGTGTTCTGAAGCAAGCCCTGCTATCCAAAACAATGAGTCTGGGGATGTTTTTGGAGATTAATTTTGAAGTTTCATGACTCCATTACACGTATGGGAGGAACCTATGTTAGCTAAATTGTATTGAAGCTTAAATTGAGTGTCTGTCAATGCCTATGCAAAATAGGCACGTGATCAAGTCCAACTAGCAGAAGTCAGGGAGACATGTAATGTCTATGCATCAGAAGCATAACAAGGGTGGTTATGTACACGCTCCTTACAGTGGTGGATGGGGTGTTTCTGTCACTGTAGTTAACCTACGAGTCAGAGACAAGGTGGTGTGTCACAGAGGTGTGAAATTTTTCAGTCATTTGAGTAGTGTTCCTCAGTCAAGATAAATTTTGGGTATAGACTGGATTTAAGATTATCAGCAAACAGACAAACCATTCTAGCTTGGAGCATGACAACCAGAAAGTGCTGCACAGATTAAAGGGATGTGTAGTACTGAGAGTGCCTTGCCTATGAGCTCAAGTTCCTCTGAAAAACTAAATGGGACCCAAAAAAAAACCAAACCCAAATATATTGTACTTAGTTGGTAAACTTTTTGGAATAAGGATTACCTTTTTTTTCTGTATTGTACAGCAGCTAGCACAATGGGCTCTTAGTCCATGACTGTGGCTCTTAGGTGGTAGGATAATACAAGTAATAACCAACAGGAAAATTAAACCAGTGCCAAGAGAGGACACGGGTGCCTGTCCTAGTGATATACATAATTACTGTTACAATGAGAGGGAAGAGAATACTAATGTAAATCTGATGAAGAATGCTCAGGAAGTAAGTCAAGTGAAAGTCTAAGACATATCGGAGGCAGACATGGGGAGATCCTCAAACACCATTAAGCTATATAATTTGCTTGAAAAAATATATAAAAATTTGTGTGTGTGAGAGAGAGTAAAAATAAAATTTGTTCTTTCTAGGTGGCAAAAAGATTTACTTAAACTTCTGTAACAGTTCTATTTAGTTGTAAATCGGCATGCTTTAATTGTTCTATCAGCCAGTAAGAATGCACCTTTCTGTAGCAAAGAACTGAAGTAAAAATGGGAATCGAGGCTTTCCATTTGGTCTCTTAAATCCTCATTTAAATCAAGCTGCCCTGCTCACTAGGGTTTTTGGTTTCTCTAGAAACAAAAGTTGCACCTCTTCTTTAGAGATGAAGGTGAGTCTGAAGTGCTCCAAAGGCCATGCGCATCAATCATATCCTATAAGATCAGTATTGTCCCCAGGACTTGAAATTGGAGGAGGGGTGTAGGGTGTGCTCATTAATTTGGTATAACACTGTTACTAGCAGACAACTAGAGGGGTGTAGGGAAATTTGGAGGGGGGTTTTGGGGAAGTGTTAGGGAAATCCCTGTATAAGATTCAGCTCTATTTGGCTGAATATGCATAAGCAAGTGCCCTGAGTCATCCTAGCCTCCTTTTAGGGGAAAGCCTTCAAAACTTAAAATATAAATACAGTGTTGATACATTTGCAATTTAAGAAATACTAAAGATGTAGCTGGCATTGGACTAACATCATTACAAAACCACTTAAAATTTAGTGCTTGCTAATGCAAGAGAACATTAAACCAGGCTTGCAGAAGTGTCACTTTGCCAGACTGCATAATTTTTGTCCATTCTTTGATAGTAGGAAAAAAATTATTTTACTTACTCATCAAAAAATATTTGCCCTATGTGAGCAGGCAAGTGAAATTTTGCAGGGCTTTGTTAAATTAACTTTCTTTCCTTTCCAATAACTTAATGATTAGAATGTAAAGATTCACCTTAGTGTTTGTTTAAAAGTCTGCTTGTGCTCACTTTTTAATCAGATATGCATGAATTGTATTAATGGTTGAAAATGGAAGTGGTGAACTTCCTTAAATTGTAACTGTGCAAAGTCACTATGATAAGTTACTTCAAAGGGTATTTATCTCCAGTGAACAATTGCAGAATTAACTATATAAAGTAAGTGGGGGACATTCAGATTATTTTGAACCAGTGAATGGGGAGACAGTGAGAACTGAATCAGTAAGGAATCTACTTGCCTTCGATCAGGATCTTCCGTATATAACACTGAATGTTTACAGACCTGAATGCTGTACTTTGTGCTTCAGTAAATGGGAGGTGACTTGTGGTCTTGTGAAAAATGATCTAATGAAAGCTTCTGAGCTGGTTTGTTTTATCTGTCTTGAAAAAGGCCTGATTGGAGAAATGAGATACTGTAGCGGTTCTGTTCAAGAAACCTGTGTTCTATATCTTTATTTAAAACAACAACAAAACTAACTTCCATGTGTTCACATCAGTGAAACTTGATCAGCTAAATCAGAATACAAAACCCAGTTTGCTTCCACTTAAAAAGAGCGCAAGAGAAGGAAATGTATGTTAAAAGTAGGCCCAGGTTCTAGCATATTCACAGCTCTCCAGTTTTTCTGTGTATGTTTAATGTTTATACACAGCCAATTTAGTTTTTTCAACATTTACTTTTTTCTGTGACACACAAAAATAGGTACTTCATTGTAGAAGTCATCTAACCTCTATCCAACATACAAAATCTTTGAGGGAAGTTTTTGCTGAAGTCTTAAAATTCCTTAGGGAAAATTTATTTTTCCATTATCAGTATTTTTCTACCATAGTTGCATAGCCTTTATTATTGTGTGACCATCTGCTCCCCACTCTAGTGGTTGGAGCTTCACAGCCTTTAGGATAGCAGGTGGATCTTTTAACTCAGGAAATTGAGGTTCATGGTTTTAGTTCCAAGGGTCTTAAGTTTAAACCCTGGGGCATTGCAGTACATGTGAATTTTCATACCAAATCAGAGTGATACATATAATGTTATCATATTTCTTCTTAATTCCTATCTAAATACAAAAATTGTATTGTATTAACTATGCTGGTATAAGAAAAAGGGTACAACGTCCCTCTCCTTGAGGATTTAGTTAAATATTGAATAAACCGTAGTGTGTGTTTCAGTGGTAGGATACTCTAGTACATATTTCAGCAGGACTGCCTTAATGTTGGTAGCAGCATGGGCCTGCCTTTTTGATTGCATCGTATCCTACTTATGTCTTGAACATTCACTTCACTATGTGCTAATGCCACTGGCTGGAGAAAGAGATGAACTAATTGAAAGCTGAGAATCTTGATTGGCTTGAATCATCAGGAAGAACATCATATATATGTATATTTTGTTTGTATACCAAGTCTTCACAGTGCTGGTGCCTGGCAGAATACATTGAACAAAATAAGATGTGGTTCCTGCCATGAACATCTTACAATGTAACATATTTATTTATTTTCCTCACATTTTATAAGTTCTCCATCTTCAAAGCATCTGAAGTGAGATCTTCTTCCATGAAAGCTCGTGTGAAAATGTATTTAAAAAGTCTTTAAAAGTGCCACCAGACTCCTTGTTTGTTTTTAATGTAAACTTAGTAGACAAACATACAGAAATGAACTCAGAAAGGAGTGGGAGAGACAGAGGGGTATTCAGTTATGAAACCTCCTTCCCCAGCACAAGGAGCAAGGTGCACAACAATTAAGCCTGTCTCTTAACAAACAAAAATAAGTTTGTTGGTTGGTTTGTTTGGTTTGTTTGGTTTGTTTGGTTTGTTTGGTTTGTTTGGTTTGTTTGGTTTTGTTTAAGACCCATTACCTTCCACATACTTAGCAAACAATCTATATTAAAAGCCTGTGTTAAACCTTATTCCATCCTCTCAACAAAAATCCCCTTCACCTGGCCCCTGGCCAGATCTTGCTGATTATACAAAAAGTTTCATGCTAATGATAGGGGTGTGATGTGTTTCTGTGTATAGGCTGTTTCCTTCTGTTCTGCTCATTTTGCTCAGTGGTTCTCAACCTTCAGGTTCTTGCAGCCTGATAAGCGCTCATCTGCTGTTCACATGGTGGCCTGAGAGCCATACTGGCAGTATTGGATGCAGACCCCAGAAAACATTTGTGGACTGTACGTGCAGCCTCCCCTTGGTGAATAGGTTGAGAACTACTGTTTTTGTTGCTTTTGAGTGATTTGTGGTCCGTCCCCCCCCCCCGAGCATGGAAGAGGGGCTCCCCTCTCCCTGTATGATCTGAGAGTCTGTAAGGATGTATTTCAACAGTGCAGCTAGAAACCAACCTCCCAGCACAGTAAACAGAGTTGGATTGGAGGGACTGGTGCTACTATGCTAAAAATAACTATATAGATGTTGCTACACCAGCAGAAACTCAGGATAGCTGCCTTAGCTTTAGGTCTCCCTTTCCTGTGGGTCTGAGCTCTAGTGTCTAGCCTGAGCCCCATGCACTGCTACACCATTCATACTTCTATTGCAAGAGCAGTCCCTTTTAGCACAAGTCTGTCTACAACCTAACAGTTCTGGGAGGGAAGAAGGCAGCATGCCTGAAAATATTGTGATTGTCTAAAATGTCCTGAAACAGAATTGAATGCATGCATTTGATTTAGATAGCAGAGATACTTCATAATGTTGAAGACATTTTCAGAGTAATGATGCGTTTATAATAGACACAAATTATGCAGGGTCAGGGAAAACCGAAATCATTTTTATGAATGTTTGGTTTTTTACTAGAGGTGTACGTGGGAAAATGATTAAAGCTGAGTGCAAGTTTTATTCTGAGTATCTAACAGCTATACATCAAATGCAGAGCCATTCTTGAATTCTTGTGATATGTCCAGCTAGTTCTAAAGATAAATTACAGCAGTCAAAAGGGGAGATTCTGCATCAAAATTTTAATTCTGTGCGTTCTCCTTCTTTGTATTCTTCTGTCTTGTCATACTCAGTAAGCGTATTCTGTTAAATGTCTCAGTCATCTTCAAACAAACAGTTTGGTGGAAAACAACAAAGGAGTCCTATGGGCACTTTTAAAGACTAACAAATTTATTTATCACATGAGCTTTCATGGCAGAGAATCTTACTTTGTCAAACGCATGCAGATGAGGAACTTACATTTCCCTGCATTTATTTTCCTCCCAGTCACAGGATCAGGTCAGACTGTTACAGCAAATCAAAGCAGTTGGTTAGATTCAGGCAGTGGAGAGCAGCATATAGAGGGAGGTAAGGTCAAATCACCTGTTTTAATAAGAAAAAAACCTCCAAGATCCATATTTAACCCTAAGACAATGGTTTCAAATCTGCATATGAATTCCAATTCTGCAGTTTCTTTTTGAAGCTTTGACTAATAATCCATTTGCTTAAATATGGCTACTAACAAAGCATCAATGGAGTGAGCAGGGAGACAGAAGTATTCTCTTGGCTTTTGAATGTTATTGCTGATGTCAGATTTGTGTTCATTAATTCTTTTGTGAACATATAAGGCAAGAGGGCAGTGCTGGTACATGGTGGCATAAATCACATTGGTGAATGAGCAGGTGACTGAGCCCTTGATGGAGTAGCTGGTTTGATTACCATATATACTCATATATATATAAGCTGACCTTTGGTTATAACCTCCCAAAACTGAAGCATGACCTGTGCATAGGCCCCCTTGTGTCTCCAATCCTCTTCACTAAACACACCCATCCTGCGCTGCCGGCCTCTACCGGGACCCCGATTGCTTCCCTACCCCACCCTGCCCTGCGCTACTGGCCTCCACTGTGTCCCCAGTCCTTTCCCTACGTGCCCCCGCACTGCTGGCCGCCTCCACGTCCCCGGTCCTTTCCCTCCCCCCCCCCCCATCCTGCACCACCAGCCTCTGCTGCATCCCTGGTCCTTTTCCTGCCCACACCACACAGCCAGCCTCCACTGTGTCCCTGACCCTTTCCCTACCCCCTCACACCCTGCTGCCGGCTTCTCCCAAATCCCATCCCCTCCGTAACTCCCCCCACCAGCTTCCCCAGAGTCCATGGGTCCCTCCCTAGCCCCCCTGCCCTGGGCTGACTTCCCCACCCAGGGCCCCCCTTACCTGGCTGCTTCGGAGGCCATGTCACTTTCTGGGGCTCCAGAGCATGCTCAGGACAGGAGATTTCAGAATTCCCAGGTACTGTATATACCTGTGTATAAGCTGAGTACCCTTTTCAAAGGGGATTTCAGGACACAAAATTCTCAGCTAGTACATGAGTATATATTGTAGGTCCTGTAATGGTGCCTTTTGTGCAGATATGTGGACAAAGTTGGCAGTGGGGTTTGTTATAGGAATATGTGCCTTCTTTAATGTTTCTGTTTTTTGGTCATCAGCTGTTTGTGAATATCTGCTTAAGACAGGGGGACTGTCTGTAAGTAAGGAGAGGTTTCCTCCCAAGTCTTAAGAGAGCATGGGATAGTCTTGCAGAATACACTGTAGATCATTAGTGATGTGCTGTAGAGATTTGACTGCAGGCTTCTAGGTGATGACCAGTGGTGTTCTGTTGTTTTCTTGCTTGGGTTTCTCCTATAGTAATTGACTTCTGGTTATCCATCTGGCTCCGTCAATCTGTTTTGTTCACTTCCTCAGGTGAGAACTGTTGTTTTACAAGTACTTGATAGAGATCCTGAAGGTCTGTCTCTATCTGAAAGACTGGAGCAAATGTGGTTATATCTTAGGGTTTGGCTGTAGACAAGGGATAGTGAGGTGTGTCCTGGATGAAAGGTCAAGGGATGTAGGTCAGTGGTTTTCAAACTTGGGGTTGGGACCCATTAGTGGGTCACAGACCTTCAGTCGCTGCATTGCAGTGCCCCCCGTTGCAGCCACCAAAAGACTGGAATGCATTGCTCAGAGATGGAATTCTTGGGTTGTGGACATGAATGATTTTTTTTATTCAGCTGGGTCCCAGGAAGAAAATTTTGAAAACCACTGATGTAGGAAACTGCAGTGGTTGGTGTGCTTTTCAGTATAGGGTAGTGTTTATGTGTCCATCACTGACTTGCACTGTAGAGTCTAGAAAGTGGATCTCACTTGTGGAGTGTTCCAGGCTAAGGTTGATTGTGGGATGGAAATCTTTGAGATCTGTGGAAATCTTCGAGGGCAATCTTTCTGTGGGTCCAGATGACGAAGATGTCATCAGTGAAGGGGAGTGAAGCTGGAGGAAGCGTTGTTCTAAGTCAGCCATAAAAGTATTGGCATATTGTGGGGCCATGCAGGTGCCCATAGAGATGCTGCTGACTTGAAGAGTACTCGCTCACAACCATTTTGGATTTGAAGATTACACCTGTTGTAATGAGAAAAAATCCAAAATCCTGACAAAATGGGATTTTCTCCCATGAAAGCTCAGGTGATAAATAAAATTGTCTTTAAGAGTGCCACGGGACTCCTTGTTTGATTTTTAATTATCTGAGGTGACTGTTGTTTTTACTATTCATTGGCCAAGTGAAGCAACATCTGATACACAGCTCTGTAATGTGTGTGAACTGAAACACTGAATAAGTGTGAATTGTAGGAAAATCAGCCTCCCCACCTGCAATTGGCACTGCAAATGGGGGAATCAGTCTGCTGCCCCCTGCTGCTGTGCACCTTGTAAGAAACAGCAGCTTAATTAACTTGCTGCATGAAAACCATTTTCTGTAGCCTGGGCTCTACCGAAAATAATTCTTAGAGAGAAGATTTGTAATGAATAAGCAGGGGCTGCCAAGCACAACTTTACTCGGTCTTGTAATGATATAACTGTACACACACAGTTTTATATGAAGACAAGCTCTTAGTGACCCACCCAAGTTTGCAGGGGAAATTTGTAGCAGAGTAGAGAATTGAACCTAGTTTTCCTGACTATTCAGAACATATTAGGCATTGATCCATCTTTCCTCTCTGCTCGTTACAGTGTTCTCTGCTAATGTCACCTGGTATTTTCATGTTACTGTTATTGAACCTAGCATTTCTAATCAAATCAGTTGTAATACTGAGCTTAGGTATGATATCAGTTTTTCTTTACTGTTTCATGTAGGGCTTTTATACATTAGTTTTAATAAAAGTATTGCTGTAGTAGAAACCTCAGTCATAGTTTTATTTATAGCATTTCCCATTTTAAATGTCTTGCTTTTCTGGTTTTTATTAGTCTCTTCTGATTCTTTTAGTGCTTTGTGGTTTATACATCTTTTTGTTTTAGGTTTTGGTCGGAAGGATGTAGTTGAATATTTGCTTCAGAATGGTGCCAGCGTACATGCACGAGATGATGGGGGCCTCATTCCTCTTCATAATGCTTGCTCTTTTGGTCATGCTGAAGTTGTCAATCTTCTTTTGCGCCATGGTGCGGATCCTAATGCTCGGGATAATTGGAACTATACTCCTCTGCATGAAGCTGCCATTAAGGGAAAGATTGATGTCTGCATAGGTAACTTTATGAAATTTCCCCTAGAACTGATTTCTGTGTGACAGATTAAAACCATTTGAAGCCCAATTCTTATTTTTTAATCAATTTCTGCCTTTCATGAATTTTTAGGTTGTTAGGTATACCTCTTATTGAAGCTAAAAATATACTATGAGTGAAACTTAACATACCCGGATCTCTGTTGATGCAAATTATAAGTTACAGAAATCCACATCTACCTTTGTGACTTTTTCTCATAGGAGAGAGTTACATGGGGGGGGGGGAGTGAAATATGTATTTGAGCCCTTATCTCCCAGTTAGAATCATAGAAACATAGGGCTGGAAGGGACCTCATAGGTCATCTAGTCCAGTCCCCTGCCAGAGGCAGGACCACTCCCACTAAACCATCCCAGTCATGGTTTTGTCCAGCCAGGCCTTAAACACCTCCAAAGATGGAGACTCCACCACCTCCCGAGGCAGCTCATTCCAAGGCTTCACCACTCGCCTAGTAAAAAAGTTTTTTCTAATATCCAGCCTCAACCTCCCTAACTGCAACTTGAGACCATTGCTCCTCGTTCTGTCCTCTGTTACTACTGAGAATAGTCAAGCACCATCCTCCTTGGACCATCCCTTCAAGTAGTTGAAAGTTGCTATCAAATCCCCCCTCACTCTTCTCTTCTGCAGACTAAATAAGCCTAATGCTTTCAGTCTTTCCTCATAGGGCTTGTGCTCCAGCCCTTTAATCATTTTGGTTGGCCTCCGCTAGACTCTCTCTAGCATGTCCCTGTCCTTTCTGTAGTGGGGAGCCCAAAACTGGACACAGTATTCTAGATGTAGCCTCACCAGTGCAGAATAGAGGGGAATGATCACATTCCTTGATCTGCTGGTAATACTTCTTTTGATGCAGCCCAGTATGCCATTGGCCTTTTTGGCAGCAAGAGCACACTGCTGACTCATATCTAGCTTCCCATCCACCATGACCCCCAGGTCCTTTTCTCCAGTGCTGCTACTTAGCTGAATGTTTCCCAGCCTGTAGCAGTGCATGGGGTTTTTCCATCCCAAGTGCAGGATTTTATACTTGTCTTATTGAAGCTCATAAGATTTCTATTGGCCCACTGTTCCAATTTATCTAGGTCTCCCTGAATCCTGTCCTTGCCCTCCAACGTGTCTACTGGTCCCCCCGGTTTGGTGTCATCCGTGAACTTACTGAGAGTGCAGTCTATTCCATCATCCAGATCATTGATGAAAATGTTGAACTGAACTGGCCCCAGGACCAACCCCTGGGGCACACCACTCGTGACTGGTTGCCAGCTAGACATGGAACCATTGATTCCTACACGCTGAAACCGTTGATCTAGCCAGTTTTCTGTCCACCCTATAGTCCACCTATCCAACCCATACTTCCTTAATTTAGTGAGAATGCTCTGGGAAACTGTATCAAAAGCCTTGCTAAAATCAAAGTATATCACATCAACGGTTCTTCCTGCATCCAGAAAACCAGTCATCTGATCATAGAAGGAAATGAGATTGGTCAGGCATGATTTACCCTTGGTAAATCCATGCTGACTGTTCCTGATCACTTTATTTTCCTCTAAGTGTTTGAGGATGGATTCTTTGAGAATCCGCTCCATAATTTTTCCAGGGATTGAGGTGAGGCTGACTGGTCTGTAATTCCCCGGATCCTCCTTTTTCCCTTTCTTGAAAATAGGCACTACATTTGTCTCATTCTTTGCCAGGGGTGGTTCTGTGACTTTTATTTTGGTATAGTAGTATGTCTGACATCTCAGAGAGATTAGTTTTTACAACTTGAATTAAGTAGCTTTAACATGTAAGGTTTGGGCAAGAGACTTGAAAGACCACCCCTTTGCCATATCTAGCCTGGTCTATTTATGGGTCCTGGTGGGGTGATGAGCTGTATTTCAAAAGCCTAGTTTCTACCACAGAGTTGTTTTCTAAGGTTTTGCTGTTTTTTAGTACTGTTGCAGCATGGTGCTGAGCCATCCATCCGTAATACAGATGGAAGGACAGCTTTGGATTTAGCAGACCCATCTGCAAAAGCAGTGCTGACTGGTAAGTGGTGTATTTTTGATCTTATCTGACTTGTATTTGATTGTCTGCCTTTGCTCTTATTTCAAAATAATACGCTTTTGCGCATTTTTCTTAGTATTAGTTTAATTCCTATTTATTTGTGGTCAGACCTGAAGTATAAATGACAGAACCGATCGGTATTTAGAGATTGCAAGGTACTAGTTGTTTTAAAAATGGGAAGTAGCTGGTGACTTTGTGTTCTCTAAATTTCTGAAGGAAGAGGATAAGCAGAAAACCCTGGATCATTTAAAAAAAAATCCCTAGATTTCTATATTTTTGGTAGCTAAGGAAATTTTCTCTTCGCTTTCAGGTGAATACAAGAAAGACGAACTCTTAGAAAGTGCCAGGTATGTAGTAAATTATGATTTGAGGACTTAATTAACTTAGTCATAGGCTAGAGGCTTATTGTGGAGTGGGTCAGTGAGGTTTTGAGGTCTGCATTGTGTAGGAGATCAGATTAGATAATCATACTGGTGCCTTCTGACTTCAGAGTCTACGAGTTTAATATGGAAGGCAATTTGCATATGGCAGTCTTTTCAGAATGACACTCTTTTTAATAACATACAAATTCACTTTGAGATTGTTTTCTAAGTTCATGCCAGATGTTGGATAGTTTTTCATGGTTGAAATTAATAAAACAATCATGGCAAAATCCTTTATACACAGACTGCAATAGTGAATGTTAGAAAAAATTGATGTAAATATAAATCCGTTTGAGAGTTGCATAGTGCTTTATGACAGGAGAAGATATAAAGTCGGATTATAGTAAATCCACTATTCATAATTGTACATCTGCGTTATGAGTCAGTTGCAGTAGTATGGTTTATAGCAGATGTGGCCAAACTGCGGCTCAGGAGCCGCATGTGGCTCTTGAATGAAAAAGTGTGGCTCGCAGAAGAACATCAGCAAATTAGTTTAGTAGGTAAAATTATATAGCTATATGCCTCAGTGTGGCTCTTGAAGGTTTAATAATCAACTTGTGTGGCTCTTGAGTTCCACAAGTTTGGCCACAGCCTGTTTGGCTCTGCTTACAGTAAAAAACCATAGGATCTCTTGTTAGGCAGTGTTGATGATATTGGGCAATTAATGTTAGACAAGGTGTGATCTACAGTAGCTACTAGCTCAAATGTGTAATTTGAAATCCTTTGTAAAAGTTTTTAGTAAATTTAAGACATTCCAAATCACTGTTCTATTGGTTCTGCTACTTGTGCAGCACTGTAAATACCAAAAACAACTAATGTTATATTTATATGCAGTATTGAATGGCCAAAATGTCCTCTGTGTGTTTAAACTATCTTTCTTCCTTCCCTTCTCCCAGGAGTGGTAATGAAGAAAAGATGATGGCTCTTCTTACGCCATTAAATGTCAACTGTCATGCAAGTGATGGTAGAAAGGTATTGAAGCTCAAAATCCACATTTAAGGACATTTTATTTGGAACTATTAAGATTTAGATTTAATTATATTTAAAACTACCATTTGAATCTGATTTTAGGTATGTCAGTCACCTTGTACTTAAAAATTATGTGCGAAGACTGCACATACTGATGTGGCATCTGTCAGATATTGTTCTTCTTTGCTTAAAAGAACTGTAGCCACTAGTTTTGGCATTTGTTACCTGGGTCAGGGCTTATGCTGCCTGCCTTCTGCAGCTGCCATGGTATCAAATTTACAACACAATTCTCCCCTTTTGATCTTAGTATTTGCCAAATGAGTTGAAGAGTTGTATCCGTACTTTTCTTTTCGCACCACTGCTATCTTTTGTCCTCAAAGCTTGTCACTAGTTTTGACAGTCTCTCTTCTTTCAGTAGAGCTAGCTCTGCGTTTACAGAATTTGACCATCTTGCTGGCAAGGTACCAGAAAAATCTTGAAAACCCTTCACTTAGAGCCCGTAGCTTTCCTGAAGTTTCAGATAGCTACCATTGTATGTTTTCGTAGATTGATTTGCCTTAGCTTCTAATTTTCCCCAAGCTGGTTTTTTATGTACTGAATGCTGCAGTTGGATATTTGAAACTCTCCAAAACTTTTGTGTCTGAGCATCTGTACAATTGCTTCTCCCCCTGTGGAGAATAAATCTGGTCCAACTGTGCAAGTCCCTTGACTTGTTGAATGTATCAGTCTCCTGGATGAAGGTGGTAAGATCTCTGTACAAATCTTATTGTTTCAAGCCTTTTGCTGTGTACTTCTGACTACATGCTAATATATCTTGATCAGACAGATCATAGAGCAGTCATCTGCTGTGAAAGTTAAGGTGGAGGATAAGGTGAAGTCTTCTGTGTAATCCCACTCTTCTGTCCAGCACAGTTAACCACCTTCATGTCTTATCTCTCTAAACCAAACTTGTCGCTTAGTAAAGGAACTGTTCAGACTTTCTCCCTTTCCTGAAGTTAGCTGAGTCCTCAAACTAGCTTTATCTTTTAGTGCTATTTCTTTTATATTTCACAGTGTGTAAGTAATTGAAATTCAACTCATTCTAACTCACTCTGTCTTTCCAGTCAACCCCATTACACCTAGCTGCTGGTTATAATCGGGTTAAGATTGTGCAGCTGTTATTGCAGCATGGAGCTGATGTGCATGCTAAGGATAAAGGGTGAGTTTGTCTTTCACGTGTGTTTAGAGTGTATCAGTGATGCAATTTTAGGTGCAATAAAGAATCCTGATATTCAAAATAATTTGCCCTGGGTCAAATGTCAGAAAGCTCAAAATCAAGGCAGATATGTTATCTCTAACTTTGTACTTGTGACCTTCCAATTTTTTGACAAAACCTGATGAGTATCCTGCAAAGCAATAAAACTAATATTGAATCATCCGTGAAACATATTTCATTCTGAGAGATAAACTGTCAAGCTGTATATGTCAAAATGCTGAATAAAGCTCGAGTTTTAAAAAGATGCTCTCGAACCATACCCATCAAAATTCAGCAAAATATCTGTGGTTGGTTCAGTTTTCATTTTTCTTTGTAGATCCCCTTTCACTTTTTAAAAATGATTTTCTCATTGGATTTCTATAGTTGTCCATTTAAAAAAAGTTATAATCAAAAGAGCAGGCATGGTTTGTTTCCCAAATGCTTTTTTTTTTGGATAATATATTTCTAAGCGTAAGCAGTCTCTTGCTATATAAAGGACTTTTCCTAAGTATAGAAATGCTAATTGAAGCTTGGTAAATTCATAATATACAGAAAATACTTAATTAAAGCTTTTTAAAATTGTCAATAAATAATTGAAATGATAACAATAGAATCTTATTTAAGCCTTTATTCCCAATTTATCACTTCAGAGTGCATAGAGTAGCTGCCTAATCAGAGAATTTCAAAGTTCTTGTAAACCAGAAACCTTTGTCAGCTCTTCCTGGCTACCCTTGCAGTGAAACTGAGTCTCCTTGGTTGTCTCAATTAGACCAGGTGCCTTCTCCAGTCAACAGAACAGCTCACAGTCACGTGAAAGCAGAGGTGGCTTAAGCCATTTTTGTTCTCCTTCTGCCTCTGTGCGAGGTCTGTGGTGTGCACTTAAATGTAATTGTGCATTGGTATTAACAACAACCAATGAGAATGCTAAAAAAGAGATTTATGCAACAAAACTTTTTAGGCATAAAGGAAAAATTAGTTTTCCTTCAGATTACTGCTGTCAATACACTGCTTTCTGTTTCATGTAATTACTGTTTAATTTGATATAGTCTCTGGAACCCTGTCATTTTCACCAAAAACAACACAATTTCTATCTTTTATTGTGATTATTTTAAGCAGACATTGATTTGAGTAATTTTGGAGGTTATTTTCTCATACCTCTGTTTTCCCTGTACCTTATCAATGGGGTAGCTGGGTTTTTTGGTTTTTAGAATTGCCAAAATGCTAAATATTTTAACTTGTAATGTACTGAGTTTATATACTTTTAATCTAAGCATATATAATCATATTTTTCCTCCTATCACTGCTTAGAGATTTGGTGCCTCTTCACAATGCCTGTTCCTATGGTCATTATGAAGTTACAGAACTTCTAGTAAAGGTTAGTATTTAATTTCATTCTTATTTCAAAATAGTGTTGTGAATTGATCCTGGGTTTTTTTGAGTGTCACCTACCTTCTTGTATTTAAAGTAATTTTAAAAAGATGGTAGGTCAATTCTTAACTTCACTCTGCTGCCCCAGGGTAAGATAGAAGTGTACCCTGTAAAGCTGGTTATGGAAATGCACTGCCACTTTCAAACTTGGTAACTATTCATGTCAAGAGGTAATTTCAGTGGAAGTCAACATTTGGCTGGGTAAATGTATATTACTTTCAGATACAAAGATGTCCCAATGACTTGTAGGATTAGCGCACTGACTCAGCAATGTGTCTGTGCACAGACGTTTGCAGGATTTGGTCTTGTAAAGGATGAGGTTTATCAGCCAAACACAAGCATACTATTAAATGAAATGACATTGTCAGTTCACTTGCAAAATTGTTTGACTTAATTTAAATCTTTGTTTATGCAAGTCTCCTGAGTCTGGAAAATATTCCTTCAGAGACTGAAACTAGGTTTGGTATAGTAACTATTAATCAAAAAGAGATAAAGGGAAGACAAAAATACTTAAGAAAAAAAGAATGTTAACTACTTGTATATGTTATATTCTATACATCATCCAGACAGAAAATTTAAACAGATCTTTAGAAATTGTATTGTGTATAGAGAATATAAACATTTAGTGAACTAAAATGTTGAGAGAGGTTCTACATGTGCAGCAGTTCTGATATTTTTTGAACTTTTTTCCTCCCTTCAGCTACTGATTAGTTTACAGGATATTTAAAATCATCCTTTTGGTCTTCAGCTCAGTGGTGCAGATTTGGGGCCTAACTACAGAATCCTCGCTACCCCTTATGAATTTTCTGCCTACATGGAAACTTTACAAGCACACGCTCCCTCTCTGCCTTTCTCTTTTGCTCTTTATATTGAATGTCTATAAGCACTTCCTGTTTCTTCAGTAGAATTAGAGAAGAGAATCCTAGATGCTGGTATGACATTGTCTCTCATGCACACCCCTGCCCATCCACCCCTCCTCTCTCTCTCTCTTCCAGAAGAAAGCAAAGCGTGCAGGACTCTCAAAAAATGTTTCAGTTGAGACTGCAAATATTTAATTAATGTTGGCTCCCTGAAAGAGTCATCTGTCTCATATGGAAATGAACAGTACTACCTTATCTCTGATCTTGTATCACTGCCCACAGATATCTTTTTTTTTTCCCCACCCTTCCACTTCCTGCCCTCAGACTAGGAGATAAATGTGTCTACTTTAATTGCATCAGTGACTTTAAAAATTAAGGGTAGAATGGTATTTAGCAGAGGTGGTTTTTAACAGGTAAAATTTTGGTTGGTTCTATCCAAGGTAAAACTGTAGTCCCAGTTTAAGGCATTTACCATTTTAAAAACTGTTTCATCATTGCACTTAGTTTTAGCTGTTTAGTCAAGTTGTGGTTACATAAGGCTGTAGCTAGAGTTATATAAATAAAAAGTAAAATTGCAGTGAGCATAATATTAATTTATAATTATATTATACACTATATTGTCTGTTTTGGTGTGGTATTTTATCAAGGAAGTTATACATCTCCTCGCACATTCCAGTTTTTAATGTTAAATACACAAACATTGAAAATACTTGATTATGTGAAATGACACTACTGCAGAATTGAAGGCTTGAAGCATTAAGCTATCAGAAGCATGGAGAATTACAGACTACCAGTCCTGTTACATTTGGCCATACTGCATTCTGTAGCAGGAGATTGTTTTTGATGTGGCTAGGTGAATCCTTTATTCCTCAGTTTTGAATGACTGAATCCAAAGTAATGAAAAGATTACTTCTTTGCTTGCTGAAACATGCTGGAAACTGATGCAAATATTTTTCTCTGTTTCCTGGTTTAAATCAAGTTGAAGATAGTATTTACATGTGCTCTTGCCTAAATGATATTTTCCCAGGAAATTGTCTACTCTGCCAAACATTGAAGTCGTTTAACTGGTTACTCTTATTGTTGGGTTTATCGTGTGCTGCTAAACTTTAAACTGAAACATTTAAACTGCATTCAGTAGTTTAAAATGTATTTGAACAGTGTTTATATTACAGGAAACCTTAAGAACGTGAAAAGACCACTGGGAAAATAAAGGTTTCCACACCTTTTCCAGAATACACCATGTGGTGTATCAAATTTGTATTGGTCTATTGTAATATGAGATTTAACATGGATGCGTATAGCTGGGCATATGAACATTTTAAGGACCAGACCAATTCTTAAGTAATATCAGATGGTGGGAGTAATACTTACATAGTATATATGTGTAAAAAATCAAAGAATTTCTTGACTTCAAGGCAAGCAACATAATTTTTTTTGAAGTGTCCTTATCTTTATAAAAAACTTGCTCTGAAATGGCTTTATCTTAGATATATTATGATTATGTGTAATGGAAGACATGGCATGGCGGCATACTTAAGTTTCGTTGGTTGACTAAAGCTGCATTTGCATACTCTTTTAGTGTTTGGAGTGTTTAGGTTTAACCTTAATTTGGCAATTACAGGGGGCTTTTTATATTGTTTTTTTAGTTACTTTATTCCCTGTAAGTAAACTGATTTCTATTTAAAACCTTAATTTATCTTAGAATTTTACCTGGAAATTTTTTTGTAGTTTAAAGTCGCAGATAAGTATAAAATTATGTACAGTAGGACTTCAGATTTTTAGGAGAAATATGTAACTCAAGTAGATACAAAATACTGGTTATTTTACACTGGGAGGCTTTAATCACAGTAGTATACCTAATCCCAAACTATTTCAATGATTTGTGGGAGAGTGAATCTACTACTTATTTTGAAACGTGCATTATTTTTAAACTACTTACATTTTTTATTTAATATTTTGAACTATTTTCTGCTTTGGCAAAATTATTTTGGTTTGACTGTTTGTGACAAAAATGCTTCTCAGCATTTGAATGCAAGTGACAGGATGAGGATTATTGTTGCATTACATTTTTTGTTAGTATTTTTATTATGTAACGATGTTAACGTATTTGAAATTGTGACTTGTAGAGTAAATAGAAGTTGCCTTGAAGCTGCAGAATTTCTAAGCCTTTTTTTTTGCATTCACAGACTGTTAACATTTTGTCACAGACTGTCAACAAACCTTGGGAAATGGTAGCTCTTTGTAAAGCTAAAGAACTATTCAGTTATGCAGAAAACAGTGATGGAAGAATGGTACTATAGTGGTGACCATGATGAGGGGAAGGATGATGCAGTATCTAGGGCTTGGGAGGCCAAAATTTGGTCACTTGCTGCTTTTGTTTGTGACCTGGACTTGTCTAAACTTAGTGACGCAGTTTCAGCACTTCAGTGTAGATCCTACCAATGCTGACTGAAGGAGTTCTTCTCTTGTCATAAGAAATTTGCCTCCCCGAGAGCTAAAATTCTTCCGTTGAACCAGTGGTCAATTCACTGGGGCTTACCTCATCTCAACTATGCCACTTAGGGGTGTGGGTTTTTGACACCACTGAGTGATGTCATTCTGCACACTTAATTTTCTAGTACAGATTGGGTCCTTAATCTCTTTATACCTCACATCCCAACTATAAAATGTGTATTGTAAGGATAAATTCATTAAAGATTATGGGGCATAATCATATCAAAATATGATCATTTGATTATGAGGAATGATCATATCAGATACTATGGTAACGGGGGCTCTAAGTACAAGCAGTAGGTATTTCTGGAAGAATATCTTGGAAGCTGTCTGCATATATATAATTATGTAGTTGTTTAGCCATCTGCTTTGTTGCAATTAATACTTGCAGTTTTTCTGTAATAATCTGCTTTGTTTTTGTAACTTCCCAGCATGGCGCATGTGTGAATGCTATGGATCTGTGGCAGTTCACTCCTCTGCATGAAGCAGCTTCTAAAAACAGGGTGGAAGTGTGTTCTCTCTTGTTAAGTTATGGTGCTGATCCAACGCTGTTGAACTGTCACAACAAAAGCACCATTGATTTAGCCCCAACACCTCAATTAAAAGAACGATTAGCATGTGAGTATAAAGTGAATGTGAAACTGAATGGGATGGATGGCTCATCTCAAACCAGTCAGTTGTTTTTCTTAGTAATCGGAGCTTCAAGTTTTATAAACAATGTTGCACAGATAATTGTTTGGGAGAAAGTTTTTACATTTTTCCAGGCATTTGTGTGATCCCTGCCTTAAGATAGTGTTATATTACAATATGAAATAGTCTCAAATATATACAACTAACAGGGCCTTCTGAACCTAGATTTTAAAACTTTGTTACTGTTTTACAGTGTTGTGACTGTAATAGTTTATGTGGATTTTTCTCTTCTGGAATTCTGTTTTATTTCTGCTGCTTCCCCACTTCTTCCTTTTGGGGGGGGGGGGGTATTCACATCACTACCGTAAGCAGGATTTCTCTTCAACCAAGGTTCATTTGAACAAAACTCTGAATACATCTGTTCTGAAGAAGAAATTGTCACTTTTTCTCAACTTCTGAAGTAGAGAATTGAGACATGAGTTCTGTCAGGCATAGCTGAAGAATCTTTATGCTCAGCGTTTGCATGGACAAAGGTGTAATTTTCTGGGGTACACAGAGTGCTGGTCTACATCAATATAATGAGCCCACGTACAGTAAATTACTAGAAATGACTTTATAAGTGCTTTGCCATGCACTGAGAGGATCATTTCCCTTACTATAAGGAGACAATCCTTTTAATGCTTTTCAGACCTGTAAAGAATATAATCTTTCTTTTCTAGATGAATTCAAAGGTCATTCTTTGCTACAAGCTGCACGAGAATCAGATGTAGCTCGCATCAAAAAGCATCTTTCTTTGGAGACAGTGAATTTCAAGCATCCTCAAACTCATGAAACAGCATTGGTAATATTTTAAATGCCTTAGTGATTTAAGATGTGTTGTGCCTAAACCAAACATTGAAGGCAATGCTTTAAAACAGACACATTCCATTTTCTGAGAACCTGACTTTGGTAAAGACTGGAAAGTCAATGCTAGTGTATAATAAGTTAACACATGTGGAGTATCCTTTTTAATTTAAACTCTTCACATTCCTGTCAAGTCTTGCAGGATAGTTCAGTGCTGTCATATCAGTGAAAGACTGTACCCAAACAGGCTATTTTCTCTACCATTGTTTGTCATCTGTCTCTGCCAGCTGAATATTTGAGCTTCTAAGATTTCTTCTAATGCCCACTGCAGCATAGCAGTAGAGTTTTCTCTCTGCCTATATTCCTAACACAGCCACTATCCTCATTTTTTTTAATAAATAATCCAGTCAGTTTTCAGGCCATATGAAAAGCGTTTGGCATTCGGTCTGGTGAATTTAGTATTTCTTAAAAATAGATCAGATTTGTATGGTTTGATGGTTACAAACCCATCCTTGATTCCCATTTTTTTGTTCTTGATTACTTTATTCTGATATTACATGTTAAGCGAGAAAGAGGAAATGGCAAACCAAGTAATAGGGTAAATAGAGAAATGCTGGAGAACAGAAAAGGGTATTTTGTAGTATCCTTTATGTGGCCCATTGATTACAGTTCCTGAAAAGAGTTGTTTCTAGAAAAACTGGATTTCATGGACCAGCTTCAGCCATAAAAACGCCCATACCTCTTTCTTGTATTGGGGATGAATTTAGTCCTATACATTCGTGGGGAATGGGTATAATAGGGTGAAGGGGGCTAAGGCTCCCCCAACCAGCATGCTCCCCTGTTCCACCCTGGCGCTCTACATGTCACCTCAGGAGTTGTCAGCCCAGCCTGTCCCTGTAGCCCCTTCTGCATGTGGAAGGCCAGCCTTGGACAAGACTGGTGTTGCAGCTACCTTCCCCTGGCGCCATGGGAAATACAGTGTGGGGCCTGGTGTGAGTGGGGCTCTGGCTGCACCCCCAGAGAGCAAAGGGTTCCCATTCTCCACCTGATGTTATAGAGATGAGTTAGCACAGGGGGTTCAGGTGGGTCCATCTCCTGCTCCCCTTCCTGCCACTCAGACCTCTTTGCCGCTGCCTGCTGTTTATGCATCTCATGAGAGGTTGGGGAGGTTTGGGCAGGAGAGCTTCAGGGAGGGGGGCTGAGCAGGAGCAGGGTCTGCCTGGTCACCATCCTCCACATGCAGCCCTTCAGGAGGGCAGGTGCCCTTTGCTCTTCAGGGGCACAGGCTGGAGTCTGCCTGCACCAGGTCTCTCACTGCATTCCTTGCAGCCCTGGAAGGTGGTGGCTGCAGTGTTGGGCCTCACCCTAACTGGATCTTTTGTATTCTCCAAAGGGGAAGGGTGGGGTGTGGGTAGGCTGACTTCTGCTGTAGGAGCGTGTGGAGGGTTGAGGTGGAGCAGGTGTGGGATCTCAGGTGAGGGGGATAGGGCTGCAGGAGGAGGGCTGGTGTTCCTGGTCCAGTTTCCCCAATGGCAGGCATCACTTTCCACCCATAAATAAGTACAGTATATGCAGATATTCAGAGCCTGAAATTAGATTTCCTAAAAAACTTGTCATAAAATAAATTTGTTGCTAGCTACTTCTGAGTAATTTAATAAGTTCAGTGCCCAAACCTAAAAATGTTCTTACTGTAGTGATTTTCAAGTCAAAAATAAAATGGGTAAAATCACGACTGCGTTGTAGTCAATGGCAAAACTTCTATTGACTTCAGTGGGATCAAGATTTCATCCTATATATATATATATCTATATATATATATATATATCTATATAGATATGTATATATCTACACACACACACACACACACACACACACACACAAATTATTGATCTGTGTTTGTGATTAATATAGACTCCAAGATTTTCATACTCCTGGGTACTATTATATCAAACTTTATCCATCTCTGTTAAGTGAGCTACACTGAGAATCTTCTCCCATACCCTGATAGTAGAATAGTTTGTCATTTGCCCCCCCCCCCCCCCCATTTCTTCTTTGGTATCAATCTTGGTTTCCATGCAAACATAGCTCTTTGGTAGTTAGAGACTACACATCTCGACCTGTAGTTGATGGTTGTAATTTTCTGTTCCGGAACTGTTAAGATCAAGGCAAACTGTCCTGTGGTTAACTGGTGTGCAGGAGTAGCAGGTGGTCTGTAAGTAATTGTGACAGTATGTGGAACCCCTGAGATACCTCCTAGGAGCTGGGATACCAATGAGCCTTCTGACCAATTTAGGCTCACTCTGTCTGTGATGGTGTGTGACAAGCCACAAAGCTTGGGCTGGTGTTGCATTTATATAGCCCTTCACAAGCAGAGACTACATCCACTCAGTTCAGTGAACGCTTTCCAGCCACTCATGAACAAACAATAGAGAAACTCCAGATGGTTCCTTGCCCCAAGTCCCTAGAATTATACTGTCTAATCCTAGGCAGAATTCCTGCCCAGTGGGGATTATCCACTCTGCCTTTCTCTTCAATTGGAAGGAACATGCACCAGCTTTTATTACTGAGCCGTTTGTCTAAATGCTTCACTCAAAATCCCACTCATTAGGATAATCATTAAACAGATTTATTAACTCTATGAAAATAGATTTTAAGATTATACATGGCAAGTGTAAAGAGTTCTTAAAAAGTTACTGAATGAAAAAACGTAAGATCACAGTCTGAAGTCTTGTCTGCATTAGCACTTGTGTCAGTAAAACTTGTCACTCAAGGGTGTGAAGAAGCACACCCCCAAGTGACATAAGTTTTTTTCCAGCATAAATGCTTGTGTGGACAGAACTATGCTGATGGGAAATACTTTCCTACAGTCATAGCTGCTTCCACAACCAGTACCAATACAGCTGTGCTGCTGTGAGTTTTAAGCGTGTTCCCTCTGGTCCAGATGTCCATGTGACATTAAGCAAGTCACTTAATCATTCCCTGCGTATTTCCTCTTCTGTAAAATGGAAATATTTGCTTTACCATGAATATCGAGACTAAGGCCCAAGTATTTGGACATTGCTGTCCTCATCAGTGCACCATCTAAATCCCATTTGGAAGGGATTTAGTCACTTGAGAGCCAGAATTTCATTGACTGTTAAAGATTTTTGTCTCCAATATCTCTTTTGCACATGAGATTTAGGCTCTTAGAGTTGTAACACCTAACAAATCCGAGCACAGCAACATGTAAATGCCTTTATACCAGAGCCCTGTGTGGATACAGATACATGGATATGTATCAGATCTGCAACCTCAAGAAATGGCCTGTGGATGTGCATATAATGTAGGTATCTGCAGATTGGCAGGGCTCTACTTTAAACATGGGGGCCTAAATTCGTTCTTTCAAAGAAAGATGACATCAGTTTAATCTATGCGCTCATATAGACTTGATGTTTTTATGTGCCATTTCTAGACCATGCCTCTAGTTATTAGTAAAATAACTGTAAATAGTTTTTCTATTATTGTAGCAACATCTGTGAGGTCCAGTGACAGTTTGTCTCAGCCACTTAGACTAGAAATCATGGAATTGTAGTAGGATATCGTGACATGGTATTTCTCCTAATGTCATGTATCAGCCGTAGATTTATAGTATCTTGTATTTTCCACCTCCAAGAGAGAGCTCCTGATATTTTCTCTTTTTGAATGAATCTTCTTGTTATCCAGTTTGACTGCAGTTGTATTACGCTAACAAAGGAAATGTACAAGGTGTTTTCTACCTATTTTTCTATTTACTGGTTCAGCATCCAGTAATTTAAATAATTTCCCCAATATTATGTTATACAGAAGGTCAGAGCAGATGATCACTATAGTCTCTTCTGGCATTAGAAGCTACAAATCTATGAAGTAGTGTTAGAAAGTGGGTTAAATGCTGTGTTGGTGCGAATGCCTGAACTTGTATGTAGTCCCCACTGAAATTAATAGTATTATGCATGGGTCTGTTTTAGCAGTTCATGGTCCAGTATCTTGCCTTGGTTTACAGTTGATTTGCAAGTAATAAAATGCTGTATGTAATAGATTTATTAATAATGGAATTTTGAAATTAGCACTGTGCTGCTGCATCTCCATATCCCAAGAGGAAGCAAGTCTGTGAATTGCTGCTGAGGAAAGGAGCCAACATCAATGAAAAGACAAAAGAGTAAGCGCTGCTGATGGATGTTGTTAATTTTTTAGGATGATTGTATAGCATACAACTTAATTGCACTTATTTATTTTTTTAACAAAGCCTCTTGACACCTCTCCATGTGGCATCAGAAAAAGCTCATAACGATGTTGTTGAAGTGGTTGTGAAGCATGATGCTAAGGTATGAATTACTTTCTACATTTCTTTGCCTGAACTTACCTACAAGACTTAATGCTGTAGCACAATGTAGGCAGAATGTTGAATTTACAGTTGCAGCCTTTGTTCATCAAGTTAGTTTTTGTAAGTATACATGTTTACGTACACAAGACATGGAGAAATGATGTACACCCTTGTTTGGAATTGTGTATAGCCTTGATAAGTTTATAAAATTTTAAAAAATGCAAAACATTGTAGTTTTACTAATTACTACTGCTTCCACTGGCTACAGAAAAAAAAAATTATTTGGAGCTTAATTACAAGTAATAGAATTGTGAATGGGTTTTACAAAAACAAAGAAGATGTAGCAAATAAACTAGTTAGAAAAATAACATGTAAGATGAGGGGCTTGAGTTGGAGAAGATAAAATGGAGAAAAAGTCAAGTTGAGATGCTGCACAGCTGCTCTAATGCATTGCATTTTGGTCATTTTTACTTAGCAGATGTATGAAATGAGGTGTGCCGCTTAATCTAATTGTATTGTACAAGGCTGCTTAAAATGAAGACTTAGAATTCTGATTCTTGGATCTTGATTACAGGCTGACTGCTGTGCGACTTCTAAGGTGGCTGTTAAGAGAAGCAGAGAGAAATCTAGAGATGAATAGAAAGCTACTAGTTGTAGGATTGACTTACTGAAAGTCTTAATTATTCACTAGAAAAATCTGGATTGCACGGGTCCTGCCTAGGGATTTTGGATGAGATTGATGAAATGATTTTCTGGATAACACCTAGGGTGCCCTGATGTCCCAATTAAATAAGGACGTTCTCCATGTTCAGAGCTTTATCTTGTATAAGTGCCTATTATCCCACTCCCGTCCTGCCTGCATTTTTCACATTTATTAACTGGTCACCCTTGTAGCAACTCAACTTTACAGATTCATTTTACATAAATGTGTTGGAGGCTAAAGTCTGGGGAATTCTTAGATTCCCATGGCCTTTTGCTTAGAAGAAAAGCCCAGCTGTTCTTGTTGCTTTCAACATTAACATCAGGCGTACTGTTTTCATGCTTTCAGGTTACCTTTGCATGTAAATGAGTTACATACTTTCTTAAAAATGAAAATCAAGATTCTCCTTCATGGGTCTAGAGATCAGCTCTGTTGTCAAACGTACTCACTGTGAACTTTCATCTGGTCAGAGAGTGAGATCCTTGATGATCTTAAATAACTATAAAAATACGTTCTTAAGAGTCTGTGTTCTCTTTAGGTTAATGCATTGGACAATCTTGGTCAAACTTCTCTGCATAGAGCTGCACATTGTGGCCATCTACAAACATGCAGATTGTTGTTGAGCTCTGGGTGTGATCCCTCAATTGTGTCACTGCAGGGGTTTACAGCTTTACAAATGGGGAATGAAAGTGTGCAACAGTTATTACAAGGTACTGTACTTTTTTTAGGAAATAAGTCCAGTTTTTAAATGGTGTCGTATTTTGTCATTTTCTGCATCAGCAGCCATTAAAGAATAGCACTGAGCTCAAGGAAAGAATTATACCTGAGTCACCGGCTAACTACTGCTAAGTATATGTAGTAAATCTGCCACTTCAGTCTGTCTGGAGAAATTGAAAATAAATCTATTAAGCCAAAGTGAGGATCAGTATTAGCTTATTTGTGCTTTGGCTTTTTGACGGGAGGTAAGATGGTATATATGCAGTTGGAGATTATTTTCAGTGAAAAAAACATGAGTAATAAATTTATAAGCTAAACAAATAAGCTTTTCAGGGCAATTGAAATTCAAAAAACTGAGCAGGAAAGTTGTGATTCTAAAATATTCCAAAGTTGATGAGAATGCAAATAGTAAATTAATACATACAGTTTGGGAACCTTGTGAATGCAAGACTATAGCTGTGCGTTAATTTGGGGGTTTATATGAAGAGACACACATTGGCTAGAATTTCTTAATGTGTATAAGAGCAGCCCTTGAAGTCTAATGTTAAATTCTCCATTAGCTGAATAAACTCTAAAAATATAGACAATTACTTTTTTTATAACATTTTCTTTTATAGAAGGCATCCCATTAGGTAATTCAGATGCAGATCGACAATTGCTGGAAGCTGCAAAGGCAGGAGATGTGGATACTGTAAAAGTAAGATTAAAGCTTCATTTATTTATATTATTTTCTAGAATGTGTATTTTGACAAACTTTGTCGCTTAAAAAGAGGGAGAGCATTCCCCAGTTTGAGTGCTGTAGACACATTATCCTGGAACTGATCCTCCTCATACTACACAAAAATTCCCTTGTCTGATTTAAAGAGTGATACTGGCCTCGGTTTATAAATGTATCTGAAGAGTCTGATTCAGTTCTTCATTTGGGGAAAAAATATTACTGACAGTAGTTATGGGTTTAAGAGAGGCAAACCCTTAAGTGATTCTCTTTGCTCTATCAAGATACAGCTTCTCTGAAAAGTGAAGCCTTTATATAACAATTCACTGGCAAATTAAATGTCATATATAGATAACAAGTATTGTTAAATCTTCTGTTTTGGATAAATAGAAATAATTTTTCAAATCAGATATGTAGAACAGTATTTTATGACCACTGCCTGCATGCTTGTTTTTAGTTAGATGTATGTTTTATGTTTCACAGAAGTTGTGTACGATTCAGAGTGTGAACTGTAGAGATATTGAAGGGCGTCAGTCTACACCACTTCACTTTGCAGCAGGATATAACAGAGTGTCTGTAGTTGAGTATCTGCTTCAGCATGGAGCAGATGTTCATGCAAAAGATAAAGGGTAAGTACTTTTCCAAATAATTATTATACAAGTACTTGAAAGATGTCGTCTGTGTTTTGTGGTGGTTTTGAGCCCTTGAATTTTGCAGACTGATTTATGTTCTGTCTTGCTACAGACACTTCATATTTCTTTGGAAAATCCTTCCGATATAATGCTGTAATAGATTCTCACTGTCTAGTGCTATAGGACTTCAAAATATACCCATTATAGTGTCTGCAAGACCTGAATCATGTAATTCAGGCCAGTCAAAACACAAATGTAAGAAATAGTGATGCTTAACATAGAATATACATTTCAGACATCAGCATAAGTAGCATACAGTTATTTCCACTGATATAATCAAGGCCACCTCAGTTGACAAAAGAAGTGATGAGCAATTTTTAATATTGGATTGTTAAAGATTAAAGCCATTGAAAGACATGTATTCAGAGGGGAAACCTGTATGCAATGACAAAAATAAGAATTAGTCCTGCAGCACCTCCTAAGCATGCAGATGGTTATCTATTTTTCACATTTTAATGGCTTGATTTCTCTTCAAAAATTTGGGAAATATGTGATTTGTTCTCAGAAAAGTTGTAGAGTATTCCAGGTATAATAGTTAGAGCTTCTTTTAACAGAATTTGTAAATCTAAAATGTAGAATGTATTAAGAGATGTTTTCTCAATCTTATTTTCAGAGGCCTTGTCCCTTTGCACAATGCTTGTTCCTATGGTCACTATGAAGTAGCAGAGTTGCTTGTTAAACATGGTGCAGTTGTAAATGTAGCTGATTTGTGGAAGTTCACTCCCTTACATGAAGCTGCAGCAAAAGGAAAATATGAGATCTGCAAACTTCTGTTACAGGTACTCTGCATGTTGGCAGGAAAGAATTTGATTGATTGAATAAGTATGTCATGTTTAATCTTAGGAGGGTGGCAGGGCTTCTGTAAGAAACTGGATTTTATTTTCATGTTTCCAGTAAAGGTTATTAAACAAACATGGATTTTAAAATGAAGAAATACATTTTAAAGGTATGCTGTCCTGCCTCTTACATTTTGTGGAGTTGTATTCTTTTGAATACATGATAGCTTATCTCTGCACACGGTGAATGTGAATGGAATAAATTACCTTTAGGGTATATAAGCTATCTAAGAGCTTGAAATGCTTATTCTGATTATTTCTGGTTTTGACAGTTATTAAAGTGAGGTGAGTACTTAATTTCTTCTGGGCTTTTTGTATGCTACAGCACGGTGCTGACCCCACAAAGAAGAACAGAGATGGAAATACTCCTTTGGATCTCGTTAAAGATGGCGATACTGATATTCAAGACCTGCTTAGAGGAGATGCAGCTTTACTAGATGCTGCCAAGAAGGGTTGTTTGGCTCGTGTAAAGAAGCTTTGTTCACCTGACAATGTGAATTGTCGTGACACACAGGGAAGACATTCAACACCACTACATTTAGCAGGTTAGTCTATTAAATACTAAACAATGGTTTGACTCGGTGAGATCCATTAGAGAAGAAGTGTATTTCTGTGACTGGATAATCCTGAAAGCATAAGAGACTCTGAGAGATGTGAAGTGGTCTTTTCTTAAGTGATGCTCTCAGCTGAATGAGAGACTGTAGAAATGAGTGTGGTGTAGCAATAGCTCTGGGGACTAGTCTGTGCTTAACACATACAACAGCGTGTCCGTATAAGTATTAGAACAGCTGAGCTGCTGTAAGAACGATTGGGTTGCCATGTTATGATGTCATAAAACCAGTGACTACTTCAGTGGTAGGTGGGTTCAGGATTAAAGGCTTTATAGGCCTTTTTCGTCGTCTTATTTTCTTTTCTTTTCTTTCTTTTCTTTCTTTTCTTTCTTCCTTCCTTCCTCTTCCAAACTACGTACCTGTAGTAGTCTTAGCTATGGAGGCCTTACCTACATCCATATAACAAATAATGTCTTTTGTTGCCATTATGGAGATTGTCACTACAGTCAAATGGTTATCTAAGGTGAGGATGTACCATTTAAGTTTGATGCCACAGTAATTTCTGTATTATGGAGGCATTGGTTGCAATGTATTTTTGACACAATTACATTGCATATGCCCATTGTTCTCAGTGGAATTAAGCCCATAGCCTGCCATCACTTAAAATACGCACCATTTCTGCACAGCTTGTTCAAAGAGGAAATTTAGGGTGCCCTTTGCAAACCTAGCAATATCTAGCTGTCGTCAGTTAAGATGGTGGCACTTTTTTCTACCACAGAATCAGAGGAGAGCATTGTGAGGAGCAGGTGAATGTTGGAGGGAGCACAAGAAGAGAAGAGTGTAGAATTATAGAAGCAGGAGTGAGAATGTAAGAGGAAACTGAGGAGATAAACAAGGACAAATGTGAAGAGAGCATACATAAGACTGCATGGGATCCTAGAGGAAGAATGTGAATGGGACAGGGAGGATTGGGGGTGGGGGAAACAGGATAGTGGTGGGGAGAAAGGCAGACTGGCAGCAGAATCAGCGGAGTCTTCTCTGAACAGCCAAAAAAGAGGATTACATTTTTGTTTCTTTAAGTCGACTTTTGAACCTGAAATGATGATACCCAATTTGGGTGTGGGTGACCTGCATCTGAAGGCTCAACAATGACAAGACAGACAAATGTGATTTCATTTATAAACTGTATCATTTTTGAGTGTTTGCTGTTGACAGTAGTGCTTCTGTCACCCCTCCTCCCCCGTAGTCCCACAGAGCAATCTCCATTTGTTATCTTCTCAATGCCCCACCCACTAAACTTTACAAGATGAGGGGGAACTGGCAGGCACACTCTTGATGAGCAGGGCTCCAAGCTTACTCACTGAGTCAGCCTCTGCATCTGATAAACTCGTAGTGTACCAAAGAAGGATCTCCTGTGACAAATTTATTGGCCCAAGATTTTTGCAAGCTGCCATTCCACAGAGTAAAAGCATGAAGAGAAAAGCAGTGCATGTGTGGATTTGCATAGGGATGTTGCAGCTAATGCTTAGTCATTCCTATTTTATTAAAAACTAGGAAGTTAATTCATACTTTTTTTTTGGATGTTTGCTATAGGCAACATATCTGATGCTTTTTTAATCTTGCTTTTGTATGGAACTTAAAAATATGTTGTCTGTTGGTAATGGAATACAGCATATATTTTGTTAAGTGGCTTAACGTTTTAAATCTTGCCTTTTTTGTTTATAATAATCTTAACTATTAACCTGATCTTGTCAAATCTAGTGAGTTTCCAGTGAGGATTCTCCCCCCCCCCCCCAATCAGGATTCTTACATATAGTGAAGAATTGCTGTCTTCCTATTGACAAGTACCCTCCATGCTTGTCTGGCTTTGCCTCGCCAGATTCTTAAAACCAGGAGCCAGCAAAGAGGGACGTCATGTATCTCAGGGGTGTCAAAGTTATCTAGCCACAAGGGCTGTTTAAAACATAATTGATTACTTGGTGGGCTGCATTGTAAAAAGACATACAACATTAAAGGGGCAGCACAGTGATGCAATTTTTTTTTTACTTGTTTTTTTTATACCCGCTTACTACTGTAGGCTGGCCAAATTTTACAGATGAGCTTCACCACATTTCACTCCAGCTTTGAGACAGCTTTGAGTTTTGAGAGTAGGCTAGACCAGCACTAGGCTCTGGGGTGGGCCTGCACAGTGGCACTAAGCAGCTGGGAGCACTCGGGCGGGTGATGCTTTTGGGGGCCAGGGCAGAACTGTGCTTGGTTCTGGAGTAGGTGGCTCTAGGGTGCTGTGCAGCCAGCATCACACTGGGAGCTGTTGGGCTGGTGGTGCTTAGAATGCACCTGCCACAAAAATTAACCCTGCGAGCTGTATGTTTGACACCCCTGATGTAGCTGATACCCTGTCTATACAGTGATGGTGCAAATGTGGGGCCAACAGAGCTGGCAGATTGCGAGGGGTTGTCAGCTCCACAGGATTCAACAGAAGAGGTAGAGAAAGGTGGAAGAATTTTTGACAGAAGAATGGAAACAGATTTTCCTGTCCATCAGACTGGAGACACTTTTCTAAAGTTTTCTGTTTAATCACTCCCTACACTAGAAAGGTAACTCCCTGTAAATTGGTGGGTATAGATTTTCTATCATAATGCTGATCTGAAGTGCATTAATTTTCCTTTTGGAAAAATCTAGTACTCAACAATAAAAGCTGTAAAAGATGTGGTTCTGCTGACTTTTTTCTTCCTTCCTTCCTTCCTTCACTGCCTGTCAGCTGGTTACAACAATTTGGAAGTTGCAGAGTACCTGTTACAGCATGGAGCTGATGTAAATGCACAGGATAAAGGAGGGTTGATTCCCCTACATAATGCAGCATCTTATGGGGTAAGTATCTTTAGCTTACTATCTTTTGGGGCATTTTGAAACCTCTTTAAAAAATTGTGATATGACATATGGCGTAGTCGGACAATCTCTGTAAAAAGCTTTTGTTATCTTGTTATGGTGTCCCCTCATTTGGAGTTGTATAAAAATAGTAACTTCAGCTGACCATAGCTGAAGACAGGAGTGTAACTGGAAATTGTCAGGGAGCCCTGCGACCCCTGATCCTGCTCCAGGGCCCAATCAGACCCCAGCCGCTGCTGCTAGCTGGCAGCAGCAGGGGCTGGATCCAACTTCAAGCTGCTTGCAGGAGGCTCGATGCTGGAGTGGGTTCCTGCCACTTCCCGCAAGTGGCAGGAGGGTTGAAGGCGGCTCCTGCTGCTTGCAGACATCAGCAGATACCAGCTCTGGCTTCAAGCCTCCTGCAAGAGGCTTGAAGCCGGAGCTGTTTTCTGCCACTGCCCACAAGCAGCAGGAGCCCCCTCCAACCTGCCTGCTGCTTGCTGTAAGTGGCCGGGAGCTGGATTGGGCCCCTTCCACTGCGCTGCCAGCCAGGAGGTGCAGGGCCTGTGTCCTGTTGGCCCCAGTGGAGCGACACCCCTGGCTGAAGTGATCTTTAATGCATAAAATCATGTTGAATCGTTGTTTGGAAAAGTCATTTAAAAAGCAGTATAAAAACAAGCAGCCTAAAAAGTGTCTGTAAAATTGCTTTTCATGTGTGCTTCGTAGTAGAATTTCACTAGTAAAGATCTGACTTGCATTTCTTTGGGTAATCTCATGAGATTCCAGCCATCTGAAACCCAGAGAAGGAAATAAAGCCCTTCTCTGTTTTAACGCAGCCTGCAATCCTAATAGGTGGGTTGCTTTCAGACTCAGAAGCTGCCCTTCAATTCAGAGCAGTTTGAGTTTAGGCATCTGATTTGGTCTATTTCTGTTTTACAGAAGAAAATGACTTAATTATACATTGGTACGTTATAGTTCAGAATAATCTCTTCCATTTTGTTAGTATTTATTCATCGTCTTATAATTTAGATCTGTTCTAGGAAAATTCAGATTGAGTTACAAATGGGATGCTCAATAATTCTGAGTTATTTTACATTAAACGTCTCAGAATGTAACAGTATTTTATTTTCCAGCATGTAGATGTAGCAGCTTTACTTATAAAGTATAATGCATGTGTGAATGCTACGGACAAATGGGCTTTCACACCTCTGCATGAAGCAGCCCAGAAAGGAAGGACACAGCTTTGTGCCTTGTTGTTGGCACATGGAGCTGATCCTACTCTGAAGAACCAGGAAGGACAAACACCATTAGACCTGGTCACTGTAAGTGATGGGGTATTTTTGTGAGAAATCCGTGTTTAGTTGTAGTTAGTGATTTATATAAGATGTTTTTAGACACTTTTTTCGAAGTGAAAATTTGGGACTTTGTGCACAGTTTATAAAGTCTCGTTTCTTGGTTGTTTATGCAGGTTTAGTTATGAAAGTCTGAACACTCACATCCCTCTTGGTTTTTTTCTTCTCTTGCACAAGGTTGCTGCTAAGTTCTTCTAATTTCTTGATGGGAATAGAAAACAAATGCAGATTTGTTCCAGAATAGACATTTATCTACTTCCGATTTTACTTTGGATACTTGGTTGACCTGTTTTACTGACAAATATAGTATTTGACCACCAAAAAAAAAAACTGCTTTAGAGGTGAAACTTCCTCTAACTTGATTTTAACCTTCCCCTTTTATGAAACTTTGTCAGTGTTTTAGGTTTTATTCTGGATTATAGTAATACAAACAAAACTGCACATTTTCAAAGTGTGCTGAATAGGTTGCTGTGCTTCAAACTGAGATTTATTGTTTGTAAAGTAATCTAATGTGTTTTGAAAAGGTTACAAATATCAAAATGCTAATGTTTTCATTTTGAACCTTTTTTTAAAAAATGGTTAAGTGAAAGACTGCTTTTAAATTGGTTGAAATGTTTACATTATACTTACACATTTGTTTGGTATGATTTGGAGCTTAATTTTCTCAAATATGTAATTACCTTTATTCCAGAAAATAACTTTTCATGGAAGTCTTCTTCCATTTTAATAAACTGTCTTTTGATGTTTAGGCAGATGATGTTAATGCACTATTGACAGCTGCTATGCCTCCTTCTGCCTTGCCATCTTGCTATAAGCCTCAAGTTATAAATGTATCTCAAGCCGCGGGACCCACACCAGATTCCCTGTCTTCCGTCCCATCCAGCCCATCCAATCTGTCCGCTGCCAGTAGCCTTGACAATTTATCTGGTAGCTTTTCGGAGCTCCCTTCGGTTGTTGGTACAAATGGGGCAGAGGGAGCAACTGTTCTAGAGAAAAAGGAAGGTAAGGCCTTCTTTTGTTCTAATTGTAGCTGTGAATTAATTCCTCAATCTGTTAATGCCACATAGTTCAATAAAGCATCACTTTGCTGAAAAATAGTTTTGTGGTGTTCTTTAATTTAATGAGAAATTTGTGGGTATTGAGCTCTTGCTAGAATTTTCAGTTTATGCGTTATCTCCTTTTGCCTTCTGTTGTTACTTTGTTTCCAAGTGTGACTTGGTAAGGAACAGATGGCCAAAAGAACAAAAAATTATAACTCTTGAGCTTTTGGACAGCAAAGGGCATCAGGAATTTTTTCCAGATAGGTTCTTACTGGTAAACTGGGTTTTAAACAAAAATCAAATAGATAAATACTTACTGGAGTGGTTTTACACATGATGAAATGCTATCATAGATGCAAAAAGATTTTCAGAACTGCTGATTTATGAATGAGGTTGCTTTAATAACTTCTGTTTGTTAGGTAAATGTGCAGTACAACTAGTTAAACGCTTACATGCTTTATACATTAGTGACTAGGTCTTTTTATTTTTATTAAGAACCCAATGTGTTTTGGATGTCACCAGAAACAGTAATACATAATTGTGTCTTAGTAGTAGTTCAAATTTTTCTACTGTTTCAAGGTCTCTTAAGAATTCTTGTATTTCCCCATATTGCAGCAGTGTACCATGGTATATGCTGTATTGTACATAACAGGAATGTGAAAGTAACTAGTATGTTTTTCTTTACATTCAATTCCAGGTGTAGATTTTAGCATAAATCAATTTGTGAGGAATCTTGGACTTGAACATCTGATTGACCTATTTGAGAGAGAGCAGGTGAGTAGCTGTTAACAAATACTAGTTTAGAATGCTAGGGGGTTCCTGTTTTAAAGGGCAAGAGTTTGAGACCTAAAGGGTAAGTTTCTGTTTCTGTTGCCTTAGCCAGGCGATGAAGCCAGTAGGAAGTCAGCATCATGAAATTATGTATAGTAATTACAGGGGTGTAGACATCAGTTTAGGTTGGAAATACATTTTAAAAGTGAAATTTCCCAGTCAGGGAAGTGATCCTTGCAAGAACCACTGAACTGCTTGTTAAGCAGCACTATCCAAAGTGATGAACAAAAAAACAGCAATAATGACAGCAATTTTATTATGACTTGTAGCTTATTCTGTGCTATTCAAAAGCAAGTGCTCATTTTGGGGACACCTACAGAATTAAAGCCATGGATGAACTGTTTACATTAAAACTTTAAGAATGTGACACTTGTTACCATGAATCCAATTTTAATTGAATATACTTATTTTATGGTTTGCTTTATAAGAAGTTTTAAACCTTCCCTAACTGGAATTCCTCTGTACAATTCAGTTCCCTGCAAATTGCATACCTGCACACTGTTCTGTTTCATAACTTGATTGGCATGCATACTCCTGAGATGATAGTTGATCCTTTTTAATAAAATGTTTGTCATGAAATTTTATTAATATGTATACAGCAATCAATAAATTATATTATGCTTTGCTCTAGATAACATTGGATATATTGGTTGAAATGGGTCACAAAGAGTTGAAGGAAATTGGAATCAATGCTTATGGACATAGACATAAAATCATTAAAGGAATTGAGAGATTGATCTCTGGACAGCAAGGTATATTTTTATTGAATTACTGAAGTGGCACTGCTTTAATATATAGGTCATTTTTGTAAATTTCACCAATTTTTGTTCCGAATTACCTCATGTTAGAGTTGATAATGGAAGTCTTCATACAGTAAAATGTTACTCACTGGCAATATACAGCACTATACTCTTTCAACTTGAAGCTCATGTGAGAAGCTTGTTCTAGTGGTATATATTATCTTGAATACTAACACTTGATTGCCATTAATATTTGTCAGCCGTATCATGCTCACTGTCCTTGTTGACGTTCATTAATTGGACTCTAGGTTTAGAGAACTCTGATTAAAAGCATTTCAAGTCAAATACCTTTCTTGTTCGGTTTGTACAGCACCTAGCACAGTGGGTGCTGGGCCATGACTGAAGTTCCTATGTGCTGCTACAATGCAGATAGCAAATAATAATTTGTTTTTAGAGTGACAGGGTCTGTGTGCTTTTTCTTAGAAGGATAATTGAATTTTTTTTTGAATATTTTTCTTTAAAAAAAATAGTTGATTTCTTTCCAAGGGAGCTGAAATTAGCATAGCTCATTTTCACAACTTCAGCTTGCATCGAGTTTTATGCTAAAACCTGTTTCATAGAATCATAAGGTTGGAAGGGACCTCATAGGTCATCTAGTCCAACCCCCTGCCAGAGGCAGGACCACTCCCACTAAACCATCCCAGTCATGGTTTTGTCCAGCCGGGCCTTAAACACCTCCAAAGATGGAGACTCCACCACCTCCCGAGGCAGCTCATTCCAAGGCTTCACCACTCGCCTAGTAAAAAAGTTTTTTCTAATATCCAGCCTCGACCTCCCTAACTGCAACTTGAGACTATTGCTCCTTGTTCTGTCCTCCGTTACTACCAAGAACAGTCGAGCTCCATCTTCCTCGGAGCATCCCTTCAAGTAGTTGAAGGTTGCTATCAAATCCCCCCTCACTCTTCTCTTCTGCAGACTAAATAAGCCTAATGCTTTCAGTCTCTCCTCATAGGGCTTGTGCTCCAGCCCTTTTATCATTTTGGTTGCCCTCCTCTGAGCTTTCTCTAGCATGTCCCTGTCCTTTTTGTAGTGGGGAGCCCAAAACTGAACACAGTATTCTAGATGTGGCCTTACCAGTGCGGAATAGAGGGGAATGATCACATCCTTTGACCTGCTGGTAGTACTTCTTTTGATGCAGCCCAGTATGCCATTGGCCTTTTTGGCAGCAAGAGCACACTGCTGACTCACATCTAGCTTCCCATCCACCATGACCCCCAGGTCCTTTTCTCCAGTGCTGCTACTTAGCTGAATGTTTCCCAGCCTGTAGCGGTGCATGGGGTTTTTTCGTCCCACGTGCAGGATTTTACACTTGTCCTTATTGAAGCTCATAAGATTTCTATTGGCCCACTGTTCCAATGTGTCTACTGTTCCCCCCAGCTTGGTGTCATCCGCAGACTTACTGAGAGTGCAGTCTATTCCATCATCCAGATCATTGATGAAAATGTGAACAGAACCGGCCCCAGGACCGACCCCTGGGGCACACCACTCGTGACTGGCTGCCAGCTAGACATGGAACCATTGATTCCTACACGCTGAAACTGTTGATCTAGCCAGTTTTCTATCCACCTTATAGTCCACCTATCCAACCCATACTTCCTTAATTTGCCAATGAGAATGCTGTGGGAAACTGTATCAAAAGCCTTGCTAAAATCAAGGTATATCACATCAATGATTCTTCCTGCATCCAGAAAACCAGTCATTTGATCATAGAAGGAAATGAGATTGGTCAGGCATGATTTACCCTTGGTAAATCCATGCTGACTGTTCCTGATCACTTTATTTTCCTCTAAGTGTTTGAGGATGGATTCTTTGAGAATCTGCTCCATAATTTTTCCAGGGATTGAGGTGAGGCTGACTGGTCTGTAATTCCCCGGATCCTCCTTTTTCCCTTTCTTGAAAATAGGCACTACATTTGCTTTTTTCCAATCCTCTGACACCTCCCCTGTTCTCCATGAGTTTTGAAAGATAACGGCCAATTCCCTTAGCACTCTTGGATGCAGTTCATCCGGCCCCATGGACTTGTGCACATCCAACTTCTTTAGGCAGTCCCTAACCTGACCTCCTGTCACCAAGGGCATGTTGTCTTCTCTCCCATCTGCCACACCCATGGTAGTGGGCTGGGAGCTGACCCTGCCTGTGAAAACCGAAGCAAAAAATGCATTGAGCACTTCAGCTTTTCCCTCATCCTCCATCATGAGGATGCCTGCCCCATTCAGCAAGGGACCTACACCATCCCTGATCGTCGTCTTGTTATTAACATACTTGTAGAACCCCTTCTTGTCATCCTTTACATCTCTCGCTAGCCGCAACTTCATTTGTCCTTTGGCCTTTCTGATTTTATTCCTGCAGTCCCTAGCAATATCTTTATATGCCTCCTTGGTCATCTGACCAAGCTTCCACTTCCTGTAAGCTTCCTTTTTATGTTTAAGCTCAGAGCAGAGTTCTTGGCTAAGCCATTCTGGCTGCCTCACATGTTTGTTCTTTCTGCTAATTGGAATGGCAACTTCCTGTGCCCTTAGCAGGGTTTCTTTAAAATATAACCAGCTTTCTTGGACTCCTTTCCCCTTCAGATTAGCGTCCCAAGGGATCCTGCCCATCAGTTCCCTGAGGGACCCAAAATCTGCTTTTTTGAAGTCCAGGGTTTTTGTTTTGCTTCTTTCCTTCCTTCCTTTAATGAGCATCCTGAACTCAACCATGTCATGGCCACTACTGCCTAGCTTGCCATTTACCTCTACATCCCTGATCAATTCTTCCCTGTTTGTGAGCAGCAGGTCGAGCAGTGCAGGGTCCCTAGTTGGTTCCTCTAGCATTTGTACTAGAAAGCTGTCCCCAACACTCTCTAAAAATTTCCTGGATTGCCCATGCACTGCTGTATTGGCCTCCAAGCAAATGTCAGTGTAATTGAAGTCCCCCATGAGCACCAGGGCCTGTGATCTAGAAGCTTCCGCTAGTTGTCCATAGAACACCTCATCCACCTCCTGCATCTGGTCTGGTGGTCTATAGCAGACACCCACCACAACATCCCCCTTGTTGCTTTCCCCTCTCAATGTAACCCACAGACTTTCTATTGGCACGCTTCCACTTCCATAATGGAGCTCTGAGCAGTCATAGAGCTCTTTGACATATAACGCTACTCCTCCCCCTCTTCTTCCCTGCCTGTCTTTCCTGAACAGTTTATACCCATCCATGGCAGAGCTCCAGTCATGCAGATTATCCCACCACGTCTCCGTTAAACTATTGTTTTGTAGTATCATTGATGCCTGCACAATCCTAACAATAGCGTGTTTGTTGGACTACAGTTGAAGACAAAATAGAGCACACTAGATTGTTTCTGTCCCATTAAAACATTTTTTCTTATTGTCTTACTACATTTCATTGCAGTGGAATAAAAATATTAGAAATGGTAGGATTTATTTTCTCTAGACATCACCTGTGGATTCTCACTCCCACGTCTGTGCTCTCTAACGTGAGAGACGCAAAACTTCAAAAGCACTGAAACCTTTTTTTGGCCCTTAAAGACAGCAGTAGTAATCATGGCCACAAAGCAACCATTTTACCATGTTCAGGTACCTCCCTGAACCTTCAGTTGCTGTCCCTTGAACAGTTAGTTGCTTCTTGATTGCAGTTAATGAAGGTGTTCTGGGTGGAAGTCATCTCTTCAGTTGCCCTCACATCCCTGTGTCCAGCGTTAGCTTTCCACTGTTTCAGGTGTCCCTTTGTACAAAGTCCTTTCTTTCAGTTTGGGTCTGATCTGTTGTCTTTGAATTTGCAGTCAAACACTACAGCCAAAGTACATCAAGTGGCCCCTGGAACACAGGTCTTATGATTTGCACAGGATCTTTAGAGCTCTTTTGCCTTGAAAGGTCTTGGCATTGCTATCTGAAGACGTTCAACTCATTCACTACCTCAATATTTCAGTGCCTTGCCTTGGCCTCATTTGACACTCAAGCTGTGGAGGTTTCCTCAAGTCTTTGTGCTTTGTCTGTATTCTGGTGCTTTAGCACATTTGCATCAGCATTTTGGCACTTTTTCCTTTGTACAATGGACCTGTTGTTTCACGGTTAACTAAGACTTTATTTTGAACTGTCATTCTGATGCTTTTTCTTGTCAAGTCAAAGCTTCTTGCCTCCAGATATGTATATAACTTTGTAGGTTCATGTCACAGACCAATAAGCATAGGATAGTTCCAGAGGGATGTTCCTAGCCTAGCATTTGCTGATTATTCAGACATCATGGGTGTCTGCCAGAAAGCATTGCTGGGATATCCGATGTGGAATTGCGGTCAGCTATTGATGCATCTGCAGCTAGCTGTCCAGAGCAGTGTTGAGGAACCAGGTAGCTTGTTGCAGATGTGTGCTTGTGTATCCTGGGCGAGCCATTATATAAGGACTTGTGCAGAGCACCTCTTTTCATTCTTAAATCTGGTAAATGATTGCCAGTTATTTGCTGATTCATTCAGAATTCATGGTGTTATAATTGATGGTTGCTTCTGTATCAGGTCCCAGTTGTTTGTTGGCATATCTGGAACTTTCAACAAAGAGGGTCCTGAGGAGAGCCAGCATCAGACTTTGGCTTTCTGGATTTGCGGACTGCCTTTAAAGTCTGGCTCTCCTACTGCTCTTCAACATGATCTAAGAAACACTTGCATATTAAGGAGATGAATACTGTAGAAAACCCTAAGTCAATCTCTCATCACAGTCAGAGTTCTTGAACCATATGTTGGGATCTTTGCCCAAGAATCAGCTCTTTTTCTATGCTTGAAGCATAGAAATCGTCACCAGTTGTCTTTGGTTCCTTCTGCGCACACAATATGGTTGCAACCATTGTTGCAGTCCTTTGATTTCATGCTTAACTGCTGGGGGCTGGTTTATACTGGCTGTGGTGGTCAGTGTGAGCTTGCATATCTCTCATTGCCATACTTCCATTTGTATATCATGACACCTTCATAGCACTGCATCGATGGGAGATGCTTTCCCATCAACATAACCTTGCTCCTTTCAGGGAGGTAGATTAATGCAGTTGGCTAGAGAGCTCCCTCCAATCAAACGGGTCAACACATACCCACTCGGTCAGTGCCACAGCATAATTGCTTGCTGCCATGGCAGTAAAGACAAGCTTTGTTTCAACCTGTCCCTAGAGATAATTAGACTCTGGGCAGCCCTACCAGAAATAAATTTATATGGCTCAGTATATTTGTGGGCCACAAGGATGTGCTAGAAGCAGGGATAGGCAGCCTTTGTTGATCCCTGCGCCAGCCCTTCCTTCACAGCCCTCAGCCAGTGCCAGCAGCCCCCTCTGCTGAAAAAATGTGACAGCCACCTGAAAATTCGGTGGCAGCCATGGCTGGAGGGGGCAGTTCCCAGGCCTGCATTAGAAAGAAGCGGCTTCTTTCAGAGGTCACCAGGCATGCCACAGAAAGAAGCTGCCCAGAGTGTCTCCTTTGGGCGCAGCACACTGTGGAGAGGAACCACTCTGAGCAGCTTCTTTCCATGACATGTGGGAACATGGGCATGGCAGTAATCCCCTGCACCCAAGTCACACCTGAAGGAAGCTGCCCAGGCTGGCTTTCAGTGACAAAAGTGGCAATTTCTGTGGTGCTGCAGAGGGTGCAGTGTGCCTCTGAATGGGCTTGGTTGCCACTGTAGGCACACGTATCAGGTGTTGGCTACCCTTGTGTTAGAGGTCTAGAAGATGCCCTCATGCCTACATCTGTATTTGAAGTTTCCAAATCATATGAATTGGGCACATTGGTGGGTATGTTCAAGACATTTCTGCCTACTTTCTTGCTAGAGAATGATGGATTCAGTCCCTTTCTGAAAGGGAAAATGGGAGGTTTGAGCAAGAAGGTAATGTTTGTGACAGCCAGAGGGCACATTAGCAAGGGATGTCTTATGTATTTTAGAGGTGCCTCATTATATCTAAATACTGGCTCTTACAAGAGCCCTGGCAGAGAGACACACGCACACATCTAACTTGATCCCGTTTTAAGGACCCTCTCTCAGGAGCTCTAATCCTCGGTGTGAGTGATCTTACTGCTAGATGGGAAGAATAGTTTTGCAGAGATTATACATGTTTTTTTCCCCCTTTCTCTCTCTCTTCAGAGTTTGGAGGGGTTTCTGTTTAGGCCACAGATGGCTGCATTTTAAGTCTGTCTCCTTCTGAGGCATGATTTTGCTATAAAATCTTAGGTGACTGGCCTAATACTTTGTGGATTCTTTACTTGGTAGTCAGTTAGGGACTGAATGACTGAAATGTCTGAAGCCTGGCATCAGGTGATACATAATCATTGTGGGTTTGAGGGGAGTTGGCTGATGCCCCTGGCTGTGACTACTCTCATCAAAATGTTTAGCACCTGGATGTCCTAGTCTGTCTTTTGCTAGAAAACTGAGACTCAGGAATGAGCACACTGTATGATGTCTTCAGAGAAGCAGAATTACAAAAGTGATTCTAAATGCATTTTGAAAACTAAAATTTTAAACTGCTTAAGATTCCAAAATTGTGGCAGAAATGAGACTTAAACTTTAAATATAACTTTTACATAGCATCTTCCACGTTTTCATTACTTGGAAATTAAGCTGTGCTTGTCGTCTTAATTTTTGGTCTCTGTGTCTTAAATACGTGTGTTCGTTGTATTCTAGGTCTTAACCCATATCTGACTTTGAATACATCTGGTAGTGGAACGATTCTCATTGACCTCTCCCCTGATGATAAGGAATTTCAGTCAGTGGAAGAGGAGGTATGTTTTGCTCCCTAATGACTCAGATTCCTTTTGTCATTGTCACTAACGGGTAGATACATGACTTCCAGTAACCTGTTAACATAAGCTTCAGATATTGCTAAACATCATGGACTAAAGCTTGCATTGAGACATTTCTTCTGTTTTCCTTTATTGACCTTCTACTCTTCCATTCTTATGACTTGTGTCTGACATGTCCTCAGCTTGGTACATATCCGTACTTCAACCTAGGGGTGTAATTTCCAGCTTGAGGTGATATACTCTCACTAACTGTGATTTAATTAGCATATCAAAAATTTAAATGTAGCCGTGGCAGCAGCCTGTGCATTCCTGCAAGACGCTAGATACATACTCAGGCAGTTAGCTACTGGTGATGTTCTTACTGCTTTGGCTACATACCTGGTTTTTTAGTGCATTTGCTCAATCAGAGCTACCACATTTGTTTTTCCTTGAGCTAGAAATTACAACATTACCCAAAGTGTAAGCAGAGACCTTTAGTCTGTCTTCAAGTCTTACTAGTAACATAATTCGAGAAGTTTCCAGGTCAAGAGAAATATTTTCTGCAACACAAAAATCTTCAGCATGCAAACCTGCAGCTTCTAATCAGTTCTTTTTCTTCTTTCTGCCCAGTGTTTCAGTAATTTCACAGCATGTGATTCTAAGTAAATATGACGAGTTGAAGCGTAAATTAAGAACAGACATCATATATCCCACATAAGTATTCAGGGTCTATGAACTTCTGTAAAACAATCACAAAACCTGTTCTAAGTGGATCCAGTGCTAAATTTTGCTAATGTGTCGTCTCTGTTTTTTATAACAGAATCAATTGTTTTGATTATTATAAAGAATACTGAAGTATTTGTTCAAAATATACAACCTTAAAACTCTTTATTCTTCAGATGCAGAGTACAGTCCGAGAACACAGAGATGGTGGGCATGCTGGTGGAGTCTTCAACAGATACAATATTTTGAAGGTACCATTCACATATTTGTAGTTCTTAATTGATAGCTGTGCTTTCAAACCTTTGACTGAAGGTAATTTTCAGTTACCCTCAGGTACTGTTTGTACTGTTGTTTTTTTTAGCACCATAATGTACGTTATAAAATACATAAAAAGGAAATGGCCAAGTTTCAAAGAGAAACTGAAGATAAGTGTACAAGGAAACAGATTAGCCATGAAGAAGTAGGCTGAGAAATTATTCTACAGGAATCAGAAAGACAAAAGTTTGAAGCAAAAGGGCAGAGTAATTAATATGCAGAAATTGAGAGGTTTGCACATTCAGGATGTGACAGGAGAAAAAAGCATAACACAAAGTGAGGATGTGAGGAATCATTTGGGAAAATTTTGGAGTAAGAAGGCTCGTAGTTTTTAAATCAGCAAGTAAATTTTGATTTTAAATCACAATTTTAATCTTTTTTTTGCCTTTATACCTCTTAGTTTCCCTAAAAAGATGTTCATTTTCATTGGTTGATATAACCATTAAAATGTGTTGATTTGCTGCTAAATACAGACTTGATATTAACTTTGATCCTCCTTTTTACTAACCAGGAGGATACATTATATCTATACATGTTTATTTAAGTGATCATGTAGTTTAACATATGGTTGTTCAGAATCTTAATTTCTATATGTAATTGTTAGACAATGATAATTTCTTATTTACTAGGCGATAATTGTCTACATGAGACATCTGTCAAGGTGCCTTCAGATTGAAATTGGAATTCTATTAAAATGCACAAAAACACCATTTAAAATATTTTTATTAGTTAAATGTAACCACTTCAAAGGTACTGGATACATAAGCAAGAAAAGTTAGCTTATTAAAACATTTCCCTTTTAAAATGAAGTATTAACTGTCGTTAGTGAATTGACTGACTCTTTCTGGTCATCATGGTCAGATTTTCAAAAGTATTTAGGCAGTTGAAGATGAAAATAGGCACCTTGTGGAATTTTCAGAAGTGACTGAGAAGGTTAGAGGCCCAACTCCTGTTGAAGTTGGTGGGTTTTAGGCACCTAACCTCGTTACATGCTTTTGAAAACCTCATGAGCTACCTGTCTGCATTTTAAGTGCCTGAAATCTGGTACCATGTTCTTCAGGATTTTAGAATTAGTAGATCATCTTGTGTCCCACTTGCTTTTTATTCATATGTTGGAAGAGGAAAACAAGCTTTCTACAGCCTAGCATCTCTCGTATATGGGATACTAATTTCTTGTCGTTAGCTTCTGGAAGCAGTTTAGCACTGTAACATGGCCCTTGTAAAGACTTTTAATAATGTAGCTACATAATGTGGAACATGATGATATGCTCTGTTTATAAAGCTTTAGTTGATCTCAAAAATTAAAATATTTTTCCCCTGCTTTCAAAAGCACCATCCTTAAGATGTGAGGAGGGTTCAGTGATGCACTGTGTTGTATTTTATTTATTTAAATAGTTGTAACTGGTTCTACTTTGAATGTTTTCTCATGTGCATTCCATGTCAGATGTGTGTGTTCCACATGCACTGATGCTGGAGATTTTTCTCTCAGTGGTATCTGTAGAGCCAACTCTAGCATCTTTTGGGGTTGTACATGTATGCACCAGTATAAAGGGCACTGCTGGCTCTCTCCCCTGTTCAGTTCCTGGTGGAACATCCTCTTGCTTTGGCATACTGGGAGGCAGCACTCGCTGTCATCAAGGAAGGCCAAAAATGGCACAAGAGATGAGGAGACTTATGCTGGGTCGCTCGTCTTCACCAGGACTTGGGCAGGCAGTAGCTTCACTCCTTTCGAGTTCCCAGACTAATCGCAGGCCCACTGCTGATTCCTGGGAGCAGCAGGGGCACTCACCACCCTATGAAATTATCCTCACCGGAGACATTCCACGCAGCTAACAACCTCCTGCATTTCCTACGCCTTGAGACAAGACCACTGTGCGCGCACACTAGGACCTCTTGCTGGTATCACTGACTGCACTGCCATCCAGAGGCAAGCCTACAATGGGGCTTCTGCAGCAGTCTCCAACACCAAGGCTTTACTTCCTGGCCTTGTGCAAGTCACTAAGGTCTCTCCAGTGTTACACCCCCCGCCACCCCTGACACTGATCCCCAGAGCCACATTGCTGACAGTTGGACTCAAGAGTCCAGTCTCTGGGCCCATAATACTGAGTCACAATGCCAGTTTCCAGAATTTCAGCACTGGTCCCTGACATGCCAGTATTGGTCACTGAAGTGCAGCTGCTGCAGTCCAGACTCATGGCAGAGCCCTACAAGCTCCTGGTGCCAAGCCAGTGCCCCTTCTGGTACCGTAGGAAAGCAGTGATATCATCAGCACCACTGTGTGTTGTTGTTGTATGTGTTACCCGTCAAGCACTGGACCTGTTGATAAACAAACAAAAATCAGCATTGCTACCAGTACAGAAGACTGAGTTCTTCAGGATATTCCTCAACTTCACTGAAGCCAGAGTACTTCTGTGTGAGGCCAGAGTCCTGGCCATATTGGAACTCAGAACCCATGTCACTTACCAGTGCATGAGTATGCCTCAGGCTGTTGGGGCACATGGCAGCATGATCTTATGAGGTGCAGTATGCGGGGTTACATCTCAGGCCTCTGCAGATGTGACTGGTGTCAGTTTACTGCCCAGTCAGGCACCATTTGGACATGGTCCTCATGATTCCTCCAGCAAAACTTATTCTGTAGCCTGGTGATTGAACCCTCATCATGTTTCAGAAGAGGTCCCCCACTGCTGTCCCTGCTTTGACAGGACTAAGTCTTTCCACAGGCCAACACAGCAGTTCATTGAGATTGCCAAATGGACAAAAGGATTGCTAGAATCTTCCCAGAGAATTTCATCCAAGCCTTCGGCTTTACTGCGGGCTCATTTTACAATTGCGCAGGCATGCTAGCAGTTTTCCTAGCTCGGGTCCTAGTAGGACGTCGGCATAGCACAGCATACCTTTATGTCCCACTGCACCATTACTCTACAGTCGTGGGACAATATAGACTTTGGTAGAGCGGTATTACAGTTGGCACATCCTTAAACTCCTGGCCCATCTTCAGAGGCACGGCTTGTGAGTCACTTGACATGGAATGGGTGTGAGCAAGAACTGAAAGAAGAAAGAACAGTTACTGACTTTTGTAACCGTTATTCTTCGAGATGTTTCTTGTGTCCACTCCAAGACCCAACTGCCTTTGCCTCTGTCACAATTCCAGCAATAAGAAACGGAGAGGAAGGGTATGCTGGCGGAGTCCCTTATAATAGCTTATGCGTGCAGCCCCAGAGCATGCAAGAGTTGGTCCTATGGATACCAGTGAGGGAAAAATTTCCAGCATCAGTGCGCATGCTCACGCGCTCTGGACATGGAATGGACAAGAGAAACACATCTCAAAGAACAATTTATAAAAGGTCAGTAAATATTCTTTATAGTAAAGTTATCCCTTAATATACATTGATAATTTAAAATTTAATTTTAAATGGGTTTATTTTTAGAAGAAAAATGTGTCATTTAAATTTTAAAAAATCAAATTTGTTTTGAAAAAATATAAGTTTTTATTCATGAGGGTTAGGAGACAGGTTAAAATGAGAGTGAGGGCAGAGAAGGAGTAGCGGTATAGGGCCTCGAAGGTGCCAATAAGCACTCAAATTAATATGGAAAGAGTGAGAAAGCTAATGAAGAAGCCTAAAGAAGGGGGTGGAAATGGGGTGAGAGAATTATTTTATTAAAGTTTGGATAGAGAAAACTTTGATCCAGTTTGAAACTTCTCTTTTAGTTGTGACTAAGCCTGGTAAATGTCAGACTAAAAACTTCAGAGGGATCACTGAACAGTGGTTTAGAACAAAATGGCTTTTAACTTAGGTTTATAGTGGTAGTGATTTTATTCACTATACCCTGCTAGAAGAGGGATTGTATTTCTTAATATCTGAGGTAGATAATTCTCTTGGCTTCTCTAGAAAATTGACTAACTGTTCCCAGTTTTGGAGTGGAGCCATTGTGATGCATCTATTATGCATCAAAATGTCTGTCAAATGATAAAACAAGAAATTGAAAGGTTTTGTATTCAAAGTGGAATTTGAATTCTGATTTTAATTATTTCAGATTCAAAAAGTGTGTAACAAAAAACTCTGGGAAAGATACACTCACAGGAGGAAAGAGGTTTCTGAAGAAAACCATAACCATGCTAATGAAAGGATGCTGTTTCATGGTGAGACCTTCAAAACTCAAATTTTATTCCATTATCAGTGCTTTTAAAATTCAGGGGAAATTATTATTTTATTAGTGCAAAAATTTTAGGTAAATATACTGTATTTCACAACTGGAAATAAAAATGTAAGTCAGAGTTAGTTTTTTTTTCCCATAATTTTGGTACAGTCCTGTTACCAGTATCACATATTACTGGGGTGCACTGCTATTCTGCCTAAGATTGCCAGCCCTCCATGATTGTTTGAGTCTCCAGGAATTAAAGATGAATCTTTAATTGCAGATTGTGATTGTTGTGTGATGAAACTTCCAGGTCACCATATACATAGGCTGTGGTGTCCAGTGAATCTTGGGTTCAGGTAGACCTCATCTGTATAGAAAGCGTTTCCAGTGTTTATCAAGTTTTCTCTGTGAAGGTGGATCGGGAATTGTCCCTAAATGTCTAATACTTTGTGAATGTAACATTTTATGCTGCTGTAACCAGCGGATGTTAAGTGTTTGCTGTGGCAGGTTGGTACTGCATCACTTAATTGCTTTGATGTGCTGAAATTTGAACCATTTTGATTGAAAAGGTAACTTTACTGATAAATCCTGTCGCTTTTTGAAAGAGAAGATAGAAGTCAGTAGGCTTTTGAAATGACTTAATGAATACATAAGTGTAGGTAATGAATTTGTTTTTCCTTCTTAATTTACTTCTAGGATCCCCATTTGTCAATGCAATCATTCATAAAGGTTTTGATGAGAGACATGCCTACATAGGTGGAATGTTTGGAGCTGGGATTTATTTTGCTGAAAACTCTTCTAAAAGCAATCAGTATGTGTATGGAATTGGAGGTGGCACTGGATGCCCAGTTCACAAAGACAGATCTTGTTACATTTGCCACAGGTAGGTCACAATACTTTGTATCTGAATTATTTATAACAAGAAATCCAATTTTTCAAGCAGAATCTGTGTTAAAGGCAGTCCAGGTTCCCAGCAGAGCCTCTGAAGAAAGGCTGTTGCTTGGTACAGATGTCAACCATATGCACTGAGAGTTAAAGATAAGACTGCAGTGTGGGTTTTCATTGTCAGTGGAGATAGTTAAAGACATTGCAAAGACTTGCTTCCTTTCAGATTCTAAAAACCAGAATTATGGTAGCCTGGAAGTGAAGAGATGGTTTGCTAAAGATTTTAAAAAGTGAGAAAGGTGCAGTGAAAATTGATCAATTTTTTTTCTGTTGAACAGTACACAAATAAGGATACTTCTAGAAGAGTGCTGAACTTACCTAGTATGTAATTCAAAATGCCTCCTGTGCCTCATACAGGGTGAGAGAGGTATCAGCTAGATGAGTCAAGATTACAATCATCCCATGTTTCTTTCAAGATGAGTTCGGTAATGTTTGTCCCTATCCTGTAGGTTCAGCTATTGATCCTTAGTGCTCAAGGAGGGGAAAGGTAGAATTTTTGGAACTTCCCCTCCTACCAATTTCTGGGTTTCTAAAAGCATTCTCAATGTGTATGTCTGATTTCTCTTTGGAGCCTCAGTCTCGTGCATCAGAAACTTAGCCATCTCCTTCTGAAACTTCTGAGCTTGGCAGACTTAAGCTTTCTCACTGTGTTTTTGTTGGCTGTCACTTCAACCAGTAGGGACGAGGAAATCAGATTCTTGTCCTCCTGTTGTCCAACTGACATCCAAAGAGAGGAAATGTGATAGGTGGGACTTGTGTCAGTTTCCTTCCTCCTTTTCATTTGAAGTAGGGCAAGACCTTCCAAGCTGCTTTGTTAGTCCAAGCCAAAGAAGAGAATGGTCTGATGCTCTTTAGATTTGAGGAGAACTCAGCCTTCCCTTCAGCATCTAAGAGAGTAAGGACTTCCTGCTTGCCTTGGGTGAAGGGTTTGAAAAGGGGCAAGAAGTGTTTTAAATGAGCACAGCCAAAATGATCAGATTCAGTATCTAGTTAACCTACAAAGCTGCTGAGACTCCTTGCATGGACTTACCTTATTTGAGCAGTTGCCGCTTCCCTGGATGTAACAAAGAGAAATGTAATTTGAGCTATATGAACTATCACCTTGACCGACCAAATTGTCATCTTGTCAGCAAATGCATTCTTTTTTAGAGGGTATTCAGAGTTGTGCTGCTGTAGGAGTTGTCATCCTTTGGGGAGAAAACAGGAAAGGAAATTGTCTTCCTCTTCTTAGTTCCTCTTTATTCCCCATGCCTTTGTCCCAAGTTAACTGTGGATCATTTGTCCATTCATTCCATGAATATATGGGATGCTGCTCTGCTTCTGTAGTCTTTGCGGTTGCAGGTTGTGCCAGAGAAGGCAAGTATCCAGGGAAGTAGAAGTCAAGCGTAGTGATGTGTAAAGCGTAATTACATTTATTGTCTCAGCATTTAAAGAACAATTGGAGAACATGCAAGGAAATGTGCATCCTTGTTGCTCTCTTAGAAAAGAAAACAGATCCAGGCAACCATATCTGATAAGCTCCTATACAGGTTAGGTATAATTTAAGCCAGGGCTCATAGTAAACTTGTTTGCAGTTGAACCTGATGATAGTTTGGGCATGGCTTCCTTCTCTGAGATAGATGCACAAATTTTCTTGTTAGGAACTACTGTATACTTTTATGCTGACTTAATCAGTTTGTCTGATTGGTGTATACTTTGCCAAAAAATAAAGAATTTAGTAGAAAATCTTTGAGTTCACTATTAATCATTCTATAACATGCATGGGGGGGAGTCAAGAAAATGGGTGAGAGGAACCAGGAATGAAAAGGGGCACATTAGCACTGTGGAAAAAACTTAAAAATTTGTTGAATATGAAGAATGACTAACATCGTTTAAAGTTTCAGTTCTTTCTATGAATAAAGCTTTGGAATGATGAATAAATGTTTTTCCTACTTTCCAAACATTTTTAGTTGTAAAAGATTTTCTTTACTATAGGCAGTTGCTGTTTTGCCGTGTAACATTGGGCAAGTCTTTCCTGCAGTTCAGTGCAATGAAAATGGCTCATTCTCCTCCAGGACATCATTCAGTTACTGGTCGACCTAGTGTAAATGGACTAGCTTTAGCAGAATATGTCATTTACAGAGGAGAACAGGTAATGGGTTTTTATTTACTTTTTGACACATGCTTAATTTTAAGAAACACTAATGCCATTTTTCACTGTTGTGCCATTGACACTAAGGTTCTTAGATTTATCATAGCTTGTCTTTTAGTGTGTATAAATAAAGCCTAAGCTTTTAGGATTGAGACTCAGGTCCTTGGTTATGGAAAACTTGACAGATAATTTGCTTTCCTTTCTCCATGATGTAAATGTTGCACCTTTTTCCTCAGAAGGCAAGAAATCCTGAAAGATATGTTCTGAATTTGCTGAGAGATTTAACCTTACTGAATTGTTTGCCTTTCAGGCTTATCCAGAATATTTGATTACTTACCAGATTATGAAACCTGAAGCCACCATAGAAGCTTGAGGCAAATTGCTTTTGGAAATCAACACATCTGAACATGAAGATACCAATACCCAACATCTTTTAAAATACACTAAACTGCTGAAAAAAATTTGTCTGTAGGCATTGTGGTAGATTTTGTTCACATTTTCTAACATTTTGACTGGATAAAGCTTTAATAATGTACAGTATGTTTTCTAAAATTCCAAAAACATCCTCTCTTTCAGCACTTTTAACAGATACCATTCCAGGGAAAACTGGGTTTACCTGTACTGAACTATATAGAAAAATTAACTTGAACTACACTTTTTATACAACACTGCATTGAAATCTAGCAGAAACCGTAATGCTTTACACGAACTCATTTTGCTAATACTGTGTTCTTTAAAACACTACATTTACACTGAATACAATTCACTTGTAAAACTGTAAATAAGAGCTTTTGTACTAGCCTGGTATTTATTTACATTGCTTTGTAATATATGTGTTTTTAGAACTGCAATCTTGTACAAACTTGAGGGTTTGTTTGTTTTTTTCAAATATTTCATTGTTCATCCGTTTTTCATCGAACACAATAAGTGGGAGAAGACTGCTTCTGTTTCAGGGTTTGTCCATTGACAGGAGGAAGAGTAAATTTTTATTAACAGGTTTAGAATTATACAATGTTTGAACAATTACTTAAATGTTAGTTCTATAGTTTCATTTATGAAATATGCATTCCTGAGAATCATGGCCTATGAAAGTAGGACACTTCATTTGATTACTGAAGTATTTTTCCACCTGTTTGCCAGAATCTCACATTTCATGATAATTAAATTGTCTTCTAGAGTTTGCATTGAACTAGATCTGTAGTTAATTAGTAGTTTTATTTTAGTGTTATTGGATCCTGTGAATTATGACTATTTTCTTTGGATGCAGATGAAAACTTAACTTCAAGGAGGTCTTTCTAGATAAAGTCCTAACACTTCAGATTAACACAGGGAAATTGAATACATGTCTAGTAAGAATGAACAAATGGATTTATTTTGTGGCAAATCATGGTTAGCTCAACTAGCTTGTGGATGCACACAGGATATAAACATTATTGGGCAGGCATCTTTAGATCCATTCCTGTTTCTGTTTCTCTTTATGCTTCCTTGTTTATACTGCAAATAGCTATGATGATAACAAGTTTGCTGCTACAGTGTTTTGTTCTGGGTTGGTGTTAGGATTGCAGGATTCAGATCTCTTGTTTTTCAGCTGAATGGTAACTTGTTCATGATCAGAGAGTTGTTCTTCTATACAAAGTATTGGCTACAATTGTCCCTTAAATATTTCTTGGGGGAGAAGGGAGCTGAGGAGATAAACCACATGTACAAGGCACATCACAGATACATGAATGCACTGCCCTCTTGTTCACCCCATCATAGTTCATCTGCAGTCTATATTTTTACTCATTCTGCAGTTTTTATCTACATATTTTTAAAAAATGTAAATAAAATGCAGACAAATTATAGTTGATACCATGGGCTTGATTTTAAACAGGGTAGAAGCGTATTCTAATAGGTTATATTTGTACATCTAGGACTTTGTCCCATAAAATAATGGTTTTTATGGGTCATATGATCAAAAAATGGTTTTAAATGTTAATGGTTGGTTAGGACTACTAAATTGTCTTGCTGGTATGGTGATAATGTAATATTTTGTAAATGAGTAAGTGTACTGAACCTACAGAATTATGTAAGAAACTGAGTAATGAGTAAGATCATGAAATCTAACTTGGAAACAGCAAATATTGGTAGAGAATTAAAGGGGCTTTAATTTAAGGTACATTTTCCTTGCATGTTGCCCATTCCTTGGTTTACAGCAATGCTGGAACTGGTGATCATTCAAAATCTCTTAAATGTGCTTAAAACATTGATTGTTTTAATTTTACTGCTGAAATATTTCATTTTCATATGAAGGGTTACTTGATATCTTGTAAAATATTGCAGTATGGTTGTGTTTAACTGGCACCACAGTGTTGGTTGTATCTGTTTTTAGTTTTTTGCATGGTATATCTTGCACTTTGAAGATGGAAATTGTAATGGTTTGATAGTCTTGATTTTTGAGGTGAAACTTGGATCTCTTGTGCAGTTAGTTCTGCTTTACTCATCTTGAAGTGTCTTGCTTGTATTGTACCACATTCCATACTCATTTAACACTAAATAAATTTAAATTCACTGATTTTTCTGGTAGCACGACAGTAATTACAGGCATAATGTAAGTATTGATCAACCTTCCTGAGTACAAGAATGCATATTAACAATACAATAAACTACAGTTACAGTAGAATTTAGTTCTGAATATGGAAAAGCTCTTAACAGAGGTGGAAAGAGTGGAGTATTGGAGTAATTTGCAGCTTGATATTGAAGAATTCTGGTACTAGAGAGGAGAATTAAACGAAGATTTTACTTTTTGAGTTCTGTGCTTAACACAGTCAGCTTGTCCAAAAATGGGTGAAGTTGGAAAAAGAGTAATGTGACTGGTTTGAGACAGTGTTGTAAAACTGATAATCTTCAAATCCAGGAATGTAAAAAATAGTCGCCTGCCCTTTTAATTACTGTACAGGTGTTGAAGAGAACATTTTATCTAAATGAGCAGAGGTAAGAGCATGGCTTTGATCAGTTTGTGTAACAGTAAAAATATGAATGAGCATCCTTTGGCACCTTAAAAATGAACTAATTTTTTTTTTGGTCATCAGCTTTCGTGGGCTCCAACCCACTTTGTCAGGTGTATCTGACAAAGTGAATTGCACCCCGGGAAAGCTTGTGCCCGAAGAAATGTGTTAGTCTTTAAAGTACTACGTGACTCTTGTTTTTAGTGAAAATATATTTTCCAGTAGCAGATGCTATGTTGGTTGGTGCTTTCCAAATAAAAAAGGCATTGGTCTCACCAGGTGCTGTAAAATGGTTATGGCCACTAGAGGGCAAGAAAGTAAATCTTTACTGCAACGTGGATTTTTCGAAAGTGACTTAAGACCACAAGTTCCATTGGTTTTTCACTGGGACTTGTGTGCTTGAAGAGCAGATGCTTCTGAAAATCCCATGTAATGTGTCTAGGTTTTTAGTAAATATATAAAATAACTATCCTGTGTCACTCAATTTACAGATAATATTAATGCTTAAATAAGTAGTTCTATAGTAATCTACCTGGGATTAATGAAATAATACAGCAAAGATTTTTCTGAATGCTTTACAAATAAGTTCAAGGTTAATTCTTAGCTGAAGTTAAAACAATTCAGCAAATGTTTTCTGCAGTATATAATGTTGACAAAACTAAGATATGACCGTATTATCCATAATTGTGTGTTACATAAGACCTAATTTCAGATCTGATTAGTGTTGCCTGTCCAGGAACATGACAAACAGTGATTTAAAGTAAATCAAAATATGAGGGGGACTTGTGCCATTTCTGTCAGGAATGCTTCTCTCTCTCTTTGATTTTTTCCGGTAGATTGTGAAAAGGCAGAAAGAGCGAGGAGTAACTTCTTCTTAAGAGGAGGGGAACTCTCATAGTGTTCTTAGTTTGATTCCTTGCTCAGGAGCTCCAGATTGTTGTGCTGATGTCAAGTCAAAGGCCTCTGTATCTACAGACTCACTTTTACTTTGCTGCCTGATGGAAACTCTCTTTATGAGGTTACAGGCTAAGTAACTTTCTGTGATAATGCCAAGACATGGACTTCTTTGAATTTCCTGGCTTAGCATCTGAAGCTTGCTAGGCAAACGTCAAAGTATCAAGACACACTGTGGATATTAGCTCTTAACACCTCTAGTCTGTTGGGCTCATGTTAAGGCAAAAAGTTTCTTTGAAGTTTCTCATTCAGAATTTTGAGCTGAGGGTGATATCATGGCACAGGTCTGTGAAGATTACTGGCAGAACAGCAGTAGCTTGCTGAGTTGGTGTCAAGGATAAGTCTTCTGTGCGGTCTGTGGTTCTAACTTGAATGCATGTACTCATTATCCCTCTGCAAGCTAAAGACGCTGAGTCAGTGTCAGACGTAGGCCCTTGTGAGGTTATAGTTATAGCTCTAGTAGCTGCCTGGGCTGATGTCAGTGTCCTTCCCTTGGCAAATGTTAATACAGTAGCTCTAGCTTTCTACTATAACTGTCAAAAGAGAATATTGTGCAGTCCAGTGGCTCAGTATGTCTAACTCACACTGATTTCATGACACAGAGTTTGTGAAGTTTGGTTGAACACCTCAAGCCTACTGAACTTAGGTAACCAGTGGTCTGGTAACTTTTAACACAAGCTTGTTCGGCTCTAGATGCTGCTATATACAGAAAACTAAATTAAATTAGAAAGGAAATTGGAATTGTTCAAGTTTCTAGTATAAAATTAAGGTATTTTTGAGCTATTAATTGGAACAGTTCAGTAAACTTCTAAACCATGTGCACTGTCTTAGTCTGTGGGGAAAAACTTCCAATCCCTAATGCTGACACTGTTCTCCAACATCTGCAGGTTTTCCTTTCTAAATAATGGGTTGTTTCTACTTTTGTCAGCTGTAAAACAAGACCAGATCTGTTTAGTCAAGGAAGCGTCCCACCTCAGGCAAATTCACAGATCATATGCTCTAGTTTGTAAACTGTGTTGTCTTTCTTCTCAGCGTTTGCTTAATGTGTTGGAATATTTAGCCTCAGTGTTTCCTAACAGTCTGTAGCTGTCAGCTTTCCCTCACTCAGGGCCAAAATGACAGGTAGTTCATGGCACTTCAAAATAAAGTAGCACACTAAATGCCTTTCACCAGTATTTTGTTCCTCAAGTGCGTCTTTTTGTTCTTGCTGAGGAGGCGGTGCCAACTAACTTAGCCCTAATCTATACTTGCTGCACTTTCTGGTGTCAGTCAATGGAGGATATGCAAGGTATATAAAATACCATCCATATTTCCCATCACCTTACTAACTCCCACTTACTTCCCCCAACTCACTGCACTAAGGCGAGTGGCAATGCCATCCAGTCGCCTTAGTGCTATGCCACTTCTGTGGCTGGAGTTATAATTGCATGCTCCAGAGCGATTGACAGACTGCTCAGTTGCGCCCAGAAGAGCACGCTGGCAGCAGTGATCTTTGCCACCGTCAATATATATGTAGCCTTAGAAGAGTACTTCAAAGGGTAGCTGAGTCTGTTCCTCTCACCTCTGGATGCTCCCTTTCCCCTCAAGAATTGTGCTGGACCCAGACAGCAGTTCCCCTACCATTGTTGTAGCTAGCTCCAGCAAATCTGGCTGAGTTAAATATCACTGATGCAACAGTAGTGGTGCCTGGATCCACTTTACAGCAGATATCTCCATTCAAGCCCTCATCTCTCTTTCTCTGGCCCTCCCGTTACAATTAGTGACCTCAGAGGGCCTGTTACAATCTTCAGTATTTAGAGCAGCTCCTTGGTCTTTTTGCTTGCCTATTCATTGTAACAGCTGTCTACCTTCTGAGGTTCCCTGCGTATGTTAGCTGTAGGAGACATCCTCCTTGTCCTTTCAATGCTCCATCACCTCCCTTTACTCCTGCTGAGAAAGATTGAGCCTTCTTCGAAGAGGAGATGAACTTTACTCCTCATCCTAGATATTTTTCCAACTGAATTTCTTCCCATTCTTTTAAAGAAGTAATTTTTTACTTATTAGTAGTTGGAGCAATAGACTGTGTACCTAAACTGGAGCAATGAGAAGTCCATTTTACGTTCTTCCCAGTCTCCAAATGTTCAGCTCCAAGTTCTGGATCTGAAACATTGGAACAAATCTCCAATTTCCAAGTAGATCTTATTGTCTACAAATGTAAGGAAAGCCATTCTCCATCTGTATCACTGGAAATTCCAGATTCTCTTAGGATTGGACCCATTTCAATATCAACCACTGATCTTTTGGCTTGGTTTCTCCCTGGGGGCTATCATTAAAGCAGTGGCAGTTCTATTTGGTGGTTTTGTAATTGAACAAATATCCACTGGGAACTGTTGAAAAACTCTTGAGTGTAGATCAAAGTCAGATCTGAACCCTGTTGTGCAAATGTGAAAGCCTGATGCAGACATCCTTTTTGTCACTTTCCCCTCTTTAATCAGGTTCTTTAAAAGCCACTCCATAAAAGCATGCTTTAAAAGCACAGATTTTGAGAATGGACATTTTCTGGTTCAAACTCAAAATCCTAGAATGTTAGTGTCATTTTAAACTCTGTGGGTAGTAGTAGTGATGCGTGTTTCAGAAGAAAATGTAAATTACACTTTGCTTTAAAGGGAGATAATTTCCAATATAAACACTGAAATGAGAGAGAATAAATCACACCATAAAAGAAACAATTTGGTATATACTTGAGTTTGAAATGCAAAAGGTGTGTCTGTGTAACATAAAAGAAACTATGCTTGATTTTATATTTATCATTAAGGATTAAATAAACTAATCCTCCAATAGGTTGTACTGTTAATTGTTAGGAAGCAAGATAAATTAATCTGCGTACTAACAATTTGAAATGAATGTGCAATCTATAGCTCAGCATGGTAAAGAGAGCACAAGAGAGACCACCAGTTCTGACAATCAGTCATTCACATTTCCCACTGTTTTTCTCTATTGTAGCAAAATGTGAGAAGCTGCTCTCAAGTCCACAGATACAAAGCTCTTTATTAGTCTTTACTGAGGCATGATCCCAGCATCTCTGGTGTAGTCGCTAACCTGAAAGAAGTGCTACTTGATGGCATCTGGCAGCCTAGCTTTGCAGTGGATAGATTTATGAGCTGTGAAAGATGGTCAAATTAACATCCTAGGCATTCTTGATAGGATTAGACTTTCTGGAACATGCAGTTATTTGCATATTGCCCTGACTTGCCACATCAGTATTGTATCTTCATGGCTCATTTTAATACACTATTTCTGTATTCCCCCCTCCTCTACATCCTATTGTTTCCAGTTACTCATTGCATTCTTACTGAGAGAGACCTTAACATTCAAAGCAGAAATATTGATTTTTGTCTGATATTTTGTATGAAAATATTAAGGTAAAGAGAGCACTACCTATAATTAGTAAACTATATCTTCATGCTGAGATGGATGGTCTTCAATAGCTGCATGGTCCAAAAAAACTTAATTTAAAACTGCATTAACTGTAAAATGGGCTTACTAGAGTGGGGGAAGGGACAGTTGATGAGAATTAATATTTCCCCCAAAAATGGAAAAAGGGCAGATTAATTGTAAAATACTTTACACAAAAGAATATTTGAAGTAATTAGACAGTTTTCAAAATGTTTAGTTTCATCACTTAAAGTGGAGAGAGGACTGCTCTCTCTCTCTCTCTCTCTCTCTCTCTCACTTTACAGATCATATAGTTTGATTCCTGTATGATAAAGGCATAACACTTCAGAATAATTCCTAGAGAATATCTTTAGCCTCACTTCTGTTGAGAGTGGAACTTAGGTGGTGCCTTCCCTCTCTTTTCAGCCCCAGTAAAATAGAAAAGGAAGACCACCTCATCAGAAGTCCTAGAGCTATGGCTACAGCAACAAGTTGTTGCTCAACTGTCCCAATGAAGACTTGATATCGTAAAGAAACTTCACTGTAGGTAAGACAGTCCGAATAAGTTGTTTAGGTTTAGTTACTTGAAAGCTCTTTGCTACAGTCGAGTGTTATAAACATATGAAGTATGCAGCTGAAAGGAGCAGAAGCAGTTGCCTAAAAGTCAAAACAAGTTTCTTACAAAGTGAGGTAATTTTTGCATGACTTGTCTCCTTGAAGAGTTACTTGTGTATAGCCTCAGCATAGCCAAATGGAAGCTCTACTTCAAATAACTAGGTGGTATCAGCATCACAAAATGAGTAGTGTTCTGGGACAATGATTGGGACACATGCCACTTCATTTTACAGCGATGCCTTAACTGAAAAACTGGCTGGGTTTTGGCCACAGTTTCAGGAATTTTAGATGACGTGGTGAAGGGCATTGCAAATGTGTCCAAAGCAGAAGAGATTTTTTTTGAACAACTTCAGAGTTGAGGGTGTTAGTATTTATGATAGTTGTTTGGTTTATTATATTGGGAAACCCTAATCTCAAAAAAGATGGGGTTGAATAGATGTAACTGACTAGTCATGGAGTAAACATCGTTGATGCACAAGGAGGACTGAGATGGATTCTGTTTTATCTTAGTCGTGTTGACACTGCAAGACAGGGATTAAAAGGGGTATTAATGGACTTAATCCTGTCCAGTCCTCTTCAAGTGGCATTACGTGTAATGTGAGGCTTTTGGAGGACCAACCAACCCCCCCCCCCCAAAAAAAAAAAAAAGGTTGCTGATTTCTTGTCTGTAATGCAGTTGTCAGTAGTGTATCCTGTCTTTTGAATGATGTACAGTGGCTGGTAGCCAGTGGTTTTCAAACTGTGGGTCAGGACCCAGTACTGGGCCACCCCCTGGCTGTGGCTGCTGCAAGACTGGAATGCGTTGCTGAAAGATGTAGTTATTGGGTTGCAGACGTAAATGACTTTTTTCAATCAGGTCTCAAGAAAAAAAGTTTGAAAACCACTGCTATAAGCTGTTCAGCTTCCCCTGCCCCAACCCCTCTCACCTGAGGTGGCTGCATTTCATTAAAGTAAAATTCAGGAATGAGTGAAGATTTCAGGGTTTGACTCATAGTTTGCGACCACTGTGGATGAAGGCACCACTTGCAGTAAAGGCAAGCTGCCAGTTTTTCTGGAACTTATGTATAACACATGATCGGAGCCATCCAAGGCGCACAGCTGTCAGCTAATTCCCTACTGTGGCATCATGTGGTATTCCCATCATATCACTGGCAACACTTTAGCTTCTGTGCTTGAACTTGCAAACAATGTCAAATCAATATTGAGGAGGAAGAGGAGGACCTAACTGTTTATGTAGCATTTTATAGCCATAACTTTGGCTAACTCTCAAACTAATTGTGTTAATATTTTAGCTATTATACCATCATATACGTCAGCTGATGCTCCCCTGCTTTAGGGTTGCTTTGTATTGAACTGCTGGCATAAAGAAGCCCTAGAGCAGGGATGGGGGAATCCTCTGGCAGTGTAGATCTAGTATAGCAGCTCTTAAAATAACCCTCCCTTGTACCCTAAGCCCAGCCCAGGGCTCATGTAGAGATCTGAGTTTCTCTGTGTCCTGTGATTTTTCTTTTTGGCTGTGTTAGCTCTGAAAGGTGCATCTGCATTGAAATTAAACACTTGCAGCAGGTGAGCCAGGCTTGTGGGGCTGTAAAATTAAGTGTAGGTATTTCACTTCATGCTGGAGCCTGGGTTTTGGGATCCTTGCCTATTGTGGGAGGGTCCCTGCTGCAGCTCAAGCGCAAACATCTGCACTGCAATTTTACGGTCCTGTAACTCCAAACCAAATCAGGTGGCATGGGTGTTTAACTACAGTGGTTTTCAGACCACACATTGGGACCCAGTACTGGCTCTCAAACCCTCAGGTACTGGGTCACAGTGCCCCCTGCTGCCATCTCCAAAAGACTGGAATATGTTGCTGAAAGATGTAATTATTGTGTCATGGGCATAAATGATTTTTATCAACTGGGTCCTGAGGAAAAAAGTTTGAAAACCACTGATGTAGACATACCCTGTTGGTAGCCAGAGAAAGCTAGGTCAGTTTTGGTTTGCTCTTATACTCACAGACCAGCATGGTACATAGCTGGCCTGGGCCTTAGAGACGTTTCATATCCTGCACCTCTTGAGTTGCATTGTCCACTCCAAAGACAGACACAAGGGGTACATCTACACTGGAGCCTTAGGTGGACTTAAGGAAGCTAAAGTTGACCTACAGACCCCTGTGGTCACACTGGGATTTTATTAAGTCAACTTAAGCAAGTATAGACAGGGAATAGCCCTTAAGTCAACTTAGTCTCCAGGCCCCCTTGGAGAGTTCCTGGCCACCAGGGAGTGTCAACCTAGCATCTACCAGTGTGGACGCAGGCAATGGATGGGAGTTGTCGGTGTGGATGCTCTAAGTTGACTTAAAGTCGACCTTGTTAAGTCAACTTAACAGAGCCTCTAGTGTAGACACACCCAAGGTTTTGGCCTTTCATCTTATATTGATAGAAACCAGACAAAGCGTCTGAAGTGCAAAGATGTATGTTTGCCATTATTTAATGTTACTATGTGACTCTTGCACCATGACGACATAGCAAAGGTAATACCAAAAAAAAGCAAAACAAAGTTTATAAAATAAAGCCCTTAAGGTCCCTTACAATGAAATATCACTGATTTACAGTGCTCCTAACTGTACAAATAGTCAGTATGTACATTTCTCTTTGTGATGGTGCAAAGGAGAGTCCTCATTGGCCCCTCTCTGGGTGGCATGACATCATGCCCTATATTCAATAGGTTCTTCAGTTTGCCTAAATGTCTGCTGAAGGCTGCTGGAGAATAGAACGAAAAAGGGAAAAATGTTCACGCTATGTGGTCTCGGATCCAATGAAAATGCAGATTGCTTCAGCTGGGGATAAAAGAACCAAAAAAAAAAGTGCTTGTAGTCTTGGAGCTACTATTAAAAGGGGAGATGAATCGCGAGAGACCATTTCATGCCAGGGTACATTAGAGAGTAGAATCTCAAAGAGCTATTAACCCTCAGTAAGAATTGTGTGGACGTCCTTTGCTGTCAGGACAGAAGCATGCATGTAAATTTAATAGTTTGTCCTTGGGCAGAGACAAAAGATTACTTCTAAATGCTTAGCATTTTGTCTCTAACTTGAAATGATAATTCCACTGTGGTGCCGCTGCCTTATCCTTTGTGTTAGCAGAATAATAATGATAAATGTATAATTTTGAAATGTTTTGCTCTTAAAAGAAAAAACATGCACACTGAGGGAAGACTATGTATGTTTCTTGTAGATCTTGTCGGCTTCATTGCAAATCACGCTTTTTAAGGTGCATCTTTTGGGAACGTATTATGGGTTTTAATTTTTTTCATATCTTTGGAAAAAGTCCTGAATCTCCCATTCCAACATTTCTCTAGATTGTCTGAGGTTTATTTTTGTGTTGATGTATTTAATATAATTGTAGTTCCAAAGCTCCTAGGAAAGCATAACTTTGCAAGATGTCTGTGGTCTCTTTAATTCAGATCTCATATTCTGTAGACACTTTGCTGTCTGCAGTCTCCAAACCTCACTCATGTAAGTAAATACTCTGAGTTCATTCTTCTTATATAAGTAAGGATTATTTGTATGTGGTATGACTTGCCAGATCAAGCCCTTTAAGAGTTTTCTGGTAAATCGACAACTTATTCTATCTGTTTAACTGCAAGTCCTGCAAATGAGCATCTGGCAAAGTCCCCTTCGTAATGTACACATCAGTATTCAGGATAGATGTATATACAGTTTCAGATTTGTAAGGGTTAATGAAGTACGTATCCAGATTATGGGGTGCACCTTGCACTTGAAGTTATTTCTACTGTATTTGTGCATTTTCTTAATTCTCTGGGACCATGAGAATTTTCAGTGTTTCTCTTTGTAATCATTCCAGACTGTGTGAGAGTCGAGTGGAATGTAATGTGACTGCAAGGCACGTGGTGTTCCAGAAGACGGAGGGGGGTGGAACCTGTTCTGTGAGAAGGCTGGATTTTGATGAGTAAAATCACACCATAGTGATCAGGCCATTTCCTCTATTCAGAAAGCTGGAATGTGGGCTGAGTTAAGGATGGTGCAGCCTTCCTTCTCACGCCCCCCTTCCACCCCCACTCCTACATGCATCATTAACCTTCTGAAAGCTTGTATAAATAGAACAAAATATTTGCCTTGTACTGAGAGTAACAGAGACTGCGCAGATTTAACAAAGCAAGCCACATACCAAACCATGTTAAGCCCTAAGAGGCTAAATTTTTCCTAAAGCTGTATAAAATTTTATACATGATTGTACTTGATAGATCCCCTCTGTTAATGAAACACTGTGGAGATTGGGGGGAGTTAATCTAAATTTTATAATACCTTCTCTTTAAAAGCTTTCCAACTGTAATTGTGTTTGTGGATTGAGCATGAACTCCTTAAAAGTCCAAATTATTAGTGAAGTAAGTTTAAGCTGGTAGTGGAAATAGCAAAATCTGCTGCTGAAATGCCTGTTGTATTGTTTGCTTTTACTGTGAGTTTCAGTAAAAGGTTCCAAGAGCAGATAGGGCAATATTTTATCAGCATTAGTTAATGAGAAGTCACTAAAGACTTAGGAGTCACTTATCCAGCTTGCTTTCGAATTTCTGCTGTCCTGTGCCCCGACCTACTCTATTTAAGGGCTTGATTCTGCAGATACGTGGAAGAAAAAGTTAAAATTTTTAAGGATACAGACTCAAACAGTTGAATCTGGAACCTGTGCAGAGAACATTAATTACAAGTAATCAGATGTGGAATAACTTAAATTTGCAGTGTTGTATAGGCATGTTGGTAAAGATCTGTCTGAATAATGATCATTTAACAAGACTCTGGCTTTTCACTTGTCCCATGTGGTAAGGGTATCAATAGATTTCTAAAGGTGGTGATGAGACTGAAATTTATAACAAGCTCACATCCTCTTCCAGAGCTGCTGGAAAACAATTAAAAACAAAGCTTATATCTGTATCAAAATCATAAGGACAGAAATTTAGTTGTTCACAGCTTCCCTTAGTGTCTCAATATTCTGCATGCCTGCTTTTCAAGCTGTAGAATGATATTCAGGTTGGATGTGCTGTAGCAAGAAGACACTGACCACCAGTTGAACTATACAACTATTGAATGTTCTCCCTCATTAATATGGGTAACAAGTTTATACTCTGAGCTGTGTCAGGTCTGCTGAGGAAATTACTAAGGATTCCATCAGTACGAATGGAGTCTTTCTGCAGGGAAAAAGACTCGTTCAAGCCAGTATCAATTAAACATAGATGTGAAATGTGGATCTGATCTCCATTTTCTATAACCAGTTTCTCTCTCAGATCTGTGAAAATTAAATCTGCTGTCATGATTAAGGCCTCGGAAATCTGCTGCCCAAATTAAGACCGCCTTGGGCCAGTCTTAATTTTAAATATTTAAAATACTTAAATTTATACTTATTAACACTCAGGCCAATGGGACTTTAACACATGCTTCAGTGTTTTGCTGAATTGGGGGCCCAGTTGCTAGTATTTTGTTATATATATATATATATATATAAGGATACACATTGATGGGTCTGAGAGTTCAAGATGGAGATCAGAAACTGTGCAGAACTCCAGATGTTTAGTACAGGTCAATCCTCTGCCTAAACAGTTTTAAGTTTCAGAATGAGAGGAAAGGTATTAACAGTTTAAATGTTTTAGTTTGTAGAAAAGGGTCCTGAAAAGGGCTTGTTTCTATAGATACCATTATTCTCTATTTTATATAAAATTAATGGGTAGTTCACACACAGGGCAGGACCTGTAACGTATTGACACAGTCTATGCAGAAGAATGGGCACATACTATACAAGATACATTCATTAAATTGCTGCAATTTCACATGTAGGGGATTTGGTTTATATGTGGCTTTTGTTCTTTCATAGCAATACATAGCTGCACTATTCAATGTCTTGATTTTAGTGTGGGTTTTTCACTCCCATTCTCCAATGTATATTGAAGAGAAGAGTGTATTCAGGCTTAACACTTGAGTGACCCTACCGGGCGATGCATTTCCAAGCAGCCTAGGGATTGCTTATTACACCAGTTCTTTACACTAAAAAAGTATTCAGAACATTTTAGTACCAGTGAATATCAAGAGTGTGGTAGATGAAATCAGAATTTTCTCTCTTCTGGCAACCTAAAAAATCTCCCCCCAGTCCTGGCAGTGAACAGCATGAAGAAGCGATGCAGGAGATTCATGGGAATTATAGTAAACATTTAGTTTCTGAGACACTTAATAGGAGCTACACTTTTACATTGTTCAAGAAATAAGTAGTGGCATCTTGCTTGGACATTCCCTCTCAACACTACTTTCCCTGTTTTTCTGACATTAGGCAATTTAAATGCTTAAGTATCCAGTGCAGGATCTAGAAAAGAATAACTTATTGTGGTCATTTTGCACAAAAACAAAAGCACACACTGATCAAAGGTTTGGGGTCTGCCGCCCAAATTCTGTCATGTGACCAGTCAGCTCTGTTTCACTGTCAAACTACAAACTGGTCTGGAACTGCTTCACTATTTATGTGGAGCTCTTGTCACCTAGCAACGGCTTTCAGCAGTCATTTACATTGTTTTACATTTCATCGCCACTGAAGTTTCTTGGGGAAGATTTCTGTAGTTTAGCTATTTCAATTTATGTTTCAGTTGACTTCCACAGAGCGCTATCCCTAGCAATATAATCTTGCATTGGCACAGTTCTCATTTATTACAGCATCATCTTTTGTCCGTCCTTGTTAAAATGTCAAAACATCAAGTTCTTTTAATGCTTTGTTTCCATCAAGACCTGTATCTTGAAATATATTGGAATGAAGTGAGCCTCATTTAAGCAGAAGACAGTGTTAGATATGAAGCTTTTGGCAAATTTCTCAAACTCTGAAGGAGACAATTGTATTATGGGGCAAGTCCAGTTAAACAAATTTTGCCAAGTTATTGTTAATGTGATGACCTTATGCTATATTGACCTTATGCACTAATGAGAGTTTCCTGTAAACACAGAAGGCCAGATTCTTCCCTTGTTTACCTCACATGCAGTCCTCCTGCTTTCAGAGCATTGCAGTGGACCTAAGGGCAGAATTTGGCATATCTCCAGTTTCAGCAATGTTTTTCACCTTAGCTAGGTGTGAATATTGCAGAAAACACTGTTCATCTATTACAGACTGGAAGCTATTTTGTTAAGTTAAAAGTACTGGGAGTCAAGAGGTATGTCTTCTGTTTTTTGCTCTGCCATAGTGTTCCTTTATAATTTTAGGCAAAATGTTTGTTTAACCTCTCTGCTTCATTTTCAATAGGGATAATGCTGATCTATTTCCTAGGGCAGGGGTCTGCAACCTGCGCTCTGGAGCCACATGCAGCTCTTTGGCTGCCCCTTTGCAGCTCTGGGCTCCAGGTACACCCCCTGCCACTGGAGGAACCTGTGGGTGGCCTGCTTCTGGCTGCGGAGTCCCCTGCCATTGGGAGAACCTGTGGGGAACCTGCTTCTGGTTCCAGGCACCCCTTCCCCACCAGGGGACCCTGCAACACACAGCCTGGCCCAGCTCCCAGCTTCCTCTAGCAGGAGGCTACACCCATTGCGGCTGTCAAAACACTGAGTTATTGAAAGAATTTTTTTTAAAATGGCTCTTCTTATCTTTAGGGTTGCTGATGCTAACCCCTGTCCCAGGGTGTTATGTTGCTTGATTTGTTAATGCTCCTGAAGGTCTTTTGAGATCTTGGGGTATAAGATGACTAGAAGGGGAAAGTTCCAAAGGGGTGGCTGTGTTAGGCTAGTTCAGCAAAACAAACACAGAGTCCAGGAACACTTAAACACTAGCAAAATTTATTTATTGCATGAGCTTTTGTGGGAGAAAATCCCACTTTGTCAGCAAGGCCGGCCCAAGGTTTTTGCTATCCTAGGCCAGCAGGGATTTTGGACCCACCCCCACCCCGCCCCTGCCAGCCACCAGTGGAGCGGCACTGCCGCTGGGATCTGGCTGCAGGTGGGGAGTGGTACTGCCACTGGGGTCTGGCTGCGGTTGGGGGTCCAGTCTCAGCTGGGGAGCAGTACTATGGGTGGGGGTCTGGCTGCAGTATGGGAATGGAGTAGGCCCGGCCCAGCCCAGCCCAGCCCAGCCCTTGGTGCCCCCTAATGGTTTGTGCCCTGGGTGGCTGCCTAGGTCACTTCTATGGAAGAACTGGCCCCATTTGTCAGATGCTTTTTTCTCCCGTGAAAGCTCATGTAATAAATAAATGCATTAGTCTTTGAGTACCACAGGGCTTTTTGTTTGTTTAGAAGAGCAAAGTATTTCCCAGTCACATTTTCCTCTTACTAATGGTAAGAATATGAACATTGGGGATAACTGAGAGAGTATTACAAATTTTCCTTCAGCACTTAGAAATGGCACCTTATACTTTTACCTTAATATTTCAGTGCATTACAAGCATTAACTAAGCCTTGCAACACTCTGTGAGGAAGGTATGTAGTCTTCCTGTATATTTCATAGCCTGGAAAACTAAAACATTGAATGGGTTAGTGCCTTGCCCAAAGTTTTGCATCCAGTGGGTGGCATATCTGGGAATAGAGCAAAGCTCTTTGTTCCCACTCCGACTAGAAAAGATTCTTGGAGCTTGTTGCCCATGAGTAGGTGATGTGCAGTTAATAATTACAGGAGTTGTAGGCTTTCCCATGGAAGGTAAATACCTTTTTAATTCTTTGAGTAGTGTCCCTTTGGGTGCTCCACGTCAGGACACGTGTGCCTGTGCATTCTGGATTAGAGATTGTTTTTTGCCAGAACTGTCCATGGGTCAACACCTCCACCCTAGAAGACACCCTCATGTTTTGGTATGAGTGCATGGAGGGAGAGGCAGACCCACCACCACTCCAGTTCCTCCTCAGCTGCCTGCAGTTTGAGACAGAGCATCGCAGTGTCAGCAAGCCACAAGGCTAACTAGTGACATCTCTCACTACAGTTTCCTGGACATGCTTGAAACAGGAGTCCTTCCAGATGTTCCCCTGTGTGCACTCTACAGCCTATCCTCCTTCCCATCTGCCTTGAAGTCTCTTATTGGGCTTTCATAGTTGAGAAGGAACAAGAATGGTGGCTCCATCTGTCACCACATGACCTTGTACCAGAGGCTGACGGTGTCTAGACACAACTGATGAAGAAAGGTGCACAGAGGAGTGCATGTCATTCTTTGGAGCCAAAAGTGCCTCCTCTTTAAAGTTGATTGGCTCCTTATTTGGCCTGTGAAAACTGAACTGTTTGGTTTGGAACAGAGACTTCAGGTACTGGGTCACAGCTCCTCTTCACAGTGGTGTCCGGGGAAAGAAGCTGCCCGGAGTGGTCCATCTCTGCAGCATACTTACAGAAAGAAGCCAGCTAGGGAGGCATGCTGTGGAGAGAGGGCACTCTGGGCAGCTTCTTTCTGCAGCATGCCTGGAGACCCATAACGAGACATCCTGCAAACAGGGGCTGCCTGGAGCTGCTTGTTTCCATGGTGTGCCTGGTAACTCCCCATTCCAGCCAAAGGAAGGTGCCTGGAGAGGGTGCGGGATCCTCTTTGCGGTTGGAGGGTGGGGTGGCTACCAAAGTTTACAGGGGTCTGTTAGGCTACAGTAATATAGAAGTCATTTAGCTCCCTAAGCCCATGCCATCTGGATTGGAGAAGCAGCAACGCTGAGCTCCAAGCCAGCTGGAGTGGAGGATCAGCCATCAGTCCTCCTATCTTCAGCCCTAACCTATTTGGGTGCCTGACTGAAGTGGAGCACCGCCCGCCTCCAATTACCCTCAGTCCATGAGGGACAGGAAGAGGTAGGGCCACACTTACATGCAGCGATGGCTGTGACAGGAAAGGCTTAGTTTCTTACCGGAGTAAGAATAATAAATTATTTAATTGTGTGTGTAATTTAGTGGTAGTATTATCATTATATGTATTTGTGTGTGGCAGGGTGAGGGGGTGGTATGGGGGAGGGTGTGCATTTTACCTAGTTTTAACTATTGGGGCTTCCATTCAGTACGATTGGGAACCACTGCAAGTCTGGAGTAAAATACCAGAAACAGCATAGGGGACAATTATGAGATTAACCTGTATATTAAGGAAAGTTTCTTACTGAGTTTGTCTGCTAATCATTGTCCTGAAAACATGAGGAGTTATATCAAGACAAAATAAATTATGTACATTAACTGTGAATTTTCCTGTTATGCATATAAATTTCTAATTCTTTTTTTAATCTTGCTAAACTCTTGACCTTAATATTTTTTGGCATTGAGCTGCACATGCTATTTATTTCAGGTATTTTGTTTCATCAGTTTTAAACCTTTTGCTTTTCAATTTTGTTGGACATCACCTTATTCCTATATCAGGTGGTCCTTTTAGCCCTTTCATAAAGTTCCCATCTCTGTTCCATTTATTTTATACCATTCTGTCATCTCCATCTTAATACTGTCTCCTCTGAACTGATCAGTTCCATTCTTTACAATCTCTCTTCATAACTAAGTTTTTCTATGCAGCTAACAATTTTTGTCTCCTTAGAATTCTTTCTATTTTTGATCTCTCTTGAGGTAGGATTGTATGTAGTATTCCAGATGAAGGCTTACTATTGATTTTTATAATAGCATTACAATATTCTCAAACATTTATATCGTGTTCTGTATTCTTAATGATCACAGGTTTTCATTATGCTGTCCACAAAGACTCACCCCTCTCTTTCCCTAGGGTTTTGCCTATGCTACATTGTAAACCTGACCTGACTCAGATTTGAGCCCACACCTTCTGCTGTCAGTGCACAGACTTTGGTGTCTTGAGTCAGCAACCCCTCTGGACCTGAGTCCTAGGGCCTGCCTTGGGAGGAGGTATCGGAGCTGGAGTCTTGGTGGGATTTGGGTCCAAACCCTGGCATTTTGCACTATGGATGCAGCTCAAACCTGAGGACACAGATGGCAGAGCTGGAGATTCCACCAGTGGTATCTGAAATTGCCTGGCCCTGTATTTCTCAATCGTTCTATCCCAAAACTTCCCCACTGATTCCCAGGAGACAGAAGCAACCATTGTTGTTTCAAATGCAGCTTCCTAGTGTTTAACACTCTTTTTTTCCATGTTGACACAGCACCTGGAAATACATTTACCAGTCTTCCATAGTAGCTATATCCCCTAACGCAGTGCTTTTCAAACTTAGGGTTGGGACCCGGTGCTGGGTCGTGGCACCCCCTGCTGCCACTGCCAAAAGACTGGAGTGCACTGCTCAAAAATATAATTGCTGGGTCCTGGGCAAAAATGAATTTTTCCCAACTGTGTCCTGAAGAAAAAATTTGAAAACTACTGAGCAGAAATCTCAGTCTAGCTATGATGCTTCCAGGCCTGAGGAATACAGCCAGTTTCTGGTAATCTTCTACAGCTGTGAAAGGTATTGCTCACCTCACACCAGAAGTGCCAGAAATGATTGAGTGTATAAAAGTCAGAAAAATGTTTGAGACTTTCACATCTATTGGAGTGTTGGTCAGTGCAAAAAGTGAGTAAAAGCAGAGTTTAGGGCAGTTAGTCTGAAACTGCTTCACTTTAGGTAGCCACTCCCAGTACAAGATACATGGGCTATGTCTGCAGTAGAAAAAGTTAGGTCAGATTTGTTAATTTGAACTAAACTCAACCTTATTAAGTTGAATTAACAAAGTGGACTAAGTTGATTTAAAGTTGAATTAGTCCACTTTGTTAATTTGACCCAATTGCTCTTAATTCAACCTTAATGAAGTTGAATTAGGGGTTAATCCAGGTCTACACCATCCTTAGTTTGAAGTAAGGAGTTGAATTAAGGCTTAGTTCAAACTAACAAGCATTTTTTATAAATTTGAATTAAGCTTTCATTAAGTCAGATTAAGGAATTTCTTAATTCAACTTAATGGAAGTCTAGTGTAGACAGGGACTAATTCAGTTCAAATTAAGCCTCTTTAATTCAATCTAAATGGCCAGTGTAGACATATTCAAGGGTATCTGTGAGGCTCATGTGAATTTCTGCATAGATATGTTGGAGGACCAAGACATAAATCACTGATGTGTGTGTCTAAAATTATCAAGCCCAGCCCAGAAAACAGCCTACTTATATAATTTCAGTTCTAAAGACTGAATACTGTGTTATGCGTGTGAGAAAAGCATTGCCCTTACATTTATGTTCCATTCTGTTAACAAACATTCATTGATTTTAATAACCGAGATTCAAATCTCAGGTAACTTCTAGGAATCCTGTTTGTTTGAAACAAAAGGCTCCTGTCCCCACAGCTGTTTGAAATCAATCAGTTTTGCCATTGACTTCGTAATAATGTAAAAGCTTTTAAAGACCAAAAGTCATTTTCTTCGAGCAGTTTTATGTGAAATTCCCATTGGCTTTCATGGATATTCTACAGGCAGCAAGAGGCAATTCTAGTTTTGCATTGAAGGTTTCTATAAGAACATTTTGTTTACACTGATTTTCTTTTTCATGATATGATTCAGTATAAAGAATGCAAGACAGGCAGAGAGAGTTAAGTAATAAGCAGAGAGGAAAAAATGCCATTTCTTTATTTTTTGTTTACATAACTGAGTCTCAGAAGTGGTAGATTTTAATACATGTTAATTCAAGACTCTCTCATTTATATGGGTGGATGTAAAGAGAGCATATTCCCAGGGCACCTAGAGAAAAGTACATCCCCTTCAGTTAGTGGTTTCTCCACACATCCACAATGCAGAACAAAATGAACAGAGAAGAGCAAATGTTATGGTGACAGCCTCCCTCTAGTAGGGTTACCAGATGTCAGGCAAAAGGAGGACATGTTCTCCTTTTTAACCTTCATATCCTCTATATGGCAGGCATTTTAAAATACATGATTTTGTCTGGCTTTTTACTTATTGGAGTGAAAGTGTGCTGGAATGCCACACAATACCTTATTTTTAGGAGAAAGCATTCCGGGGCCCCCTAAAAACAGGAGAATATTACGTTAATGCTACATTTTCTCCATGTGTCCTCCAATGTCCTCCTTTTTGTACTTCCTTGTCTGCCCTTCCAGGCTTCGGTATCTGGTAACCCTACCTTCTAGCTACATAAACATGAAAGGTTAGGTCTCCAGTTTTTCAGAAGAGACTGGAAATGTATGATTGGTGGGCTGCATTAGATAAAAGGTTTGCACTATATTGTCACAGGGGCTATACTTTTACTATAGTACTGAAAGACTAACACATTTATTTACTGTTTTCATGGGAGATGGGGGAACTTACAGAATGG